>JALIGW010000002.1:121869615-122257115 GCA_023053685.1 Diadophis punctatus similis
GGGGAGGGGGATGCTGTAGAAAAGGCCGCCTTCCACACGTGCCTCCTGTGCTGGCTCCCTGGGGCTTGGGGCTCCGAAGCAGCCCACTGGCTTCCCACCTGGCCACCTGCCTGCTCTCTTTGACCGCCGGCCCACTCCGGGAACTCAGCTTGCAGAGTCCAGCACTCTGGGGGAAGGAGGCTCAGCCACGGCACTGCTTCCTGCCGGCGAAGAAGCAGAGTGAGAGGGGCAGAAGCCGCCGCCAGCCAGCAGGGTGGCCGCCAGCAGCTTCTGCGCCTCTCGCTCCGCTTCTTTGCCGGTGGGAAGCTGCACCACGGGCCAAGTTCCCAGAGTGGTGCTGGCGGTCGGACAGGCCGATCCGCAAAGAGAGCAGGCAGGTGGCTGGGTGGGAAGCCAGTGGGCTGCTTCGGAGCCCCAAGCCCCATGGAGCCGACACGGGAGGCACGCGGGCCCGGGTGGAAGGCGGCTTTTTCTGCAGCATTCCCCTTCCCTCTTTAGATCGCCCTGCAAGGGGGGGGGACTCTGCCTTTGCAGAAACGGAGCAGGCGCATGTGCAGCAGCTGTGGGACATCTGCTTGCCCTTCTGGAAAACTGCCGCTGCCGCCCTGCTCAGCGTTTGCATTTCCACCAAGGGCCACAACTTGGCAGGCTTACCTGGCAGGCAGATCAGAGGCACAGCACTTCAGGCAGGCAAGCTGCAGAGCAGAGACTGGGTGGGGCAGGGCGAGCGAGCGGCGACTGAGGGACCGGTTTGGGGGCGTGGTCAGCCAGCCATCGCTACCGGTTCGGCAAACCACCACCGCCTGCCACTACCGGTACACACGAACCGGTCCGAACAGGTAGCGTTTCACACCTGGGCTGGATGTATTCTGATGCATGGGTTTTCAGCATTTTGTCAGGCCAATTAGGAGACAGGGATGGGACTGTTTTTTCTGGGTAGATGGCCAGGATGGCCAGGGTACCTCCCAATCTCAGATCCCTTACCCAGTTACAAGGATGTTGCAAAGTAATGCTCTGCTTTTTGAACTAACTCTCAAATGACTCATAAACCATACATCTAGACAGTGATTTGCTTACACAACATCAGCCGAAGCTACACTTGCATAACTGACACTTCAACTGTTGCACAACCAGCTTGCATTGTGCAGCAGCTGTGGATGAATCCAGTAATGGAAAGAGCACACAAGAATGTGTCTGCTTCCAGATGCCACTTTTCTTTGTCCTCTTTCATGTACAAGATACTGAGAGTTTCCATTTTTGGCTGCCAGGTCTCGTATCCCTGGTAGCACCAGGAATCACCTATTGAAGTTTTAAATTGCTGGACTTTCCAAAACCTGTGTGGAAATTGCAGTTTGCCTTGTAGAGAAGACCATACCCATTGAGACCGATTTACGATAAATTTAAAAAACAGCCATTGATTCCTTGTGAAAAGTTGAATGATAAACATAACATTTAAACTTGGCCAAACAATGAAAGAATGAATTATATCAGATGGTGAAGAAAAATGCTCCTAGGGGGTTTCTTGTTTTTTACCCTTTCTGAAGGACATCAAACTTTTCAACTAGCCTTCCCTCATGAAACAGGTCAAGTAAAAGCCACTGGGGTTATATTTTTTTGTTAAGACATCTGTTCTTTATTATCTTAAAAGAAAAAAAAAAAACACGAACCACTCTCTGCAGTCCAATGTAAGACTGCTTTTTGTTTCCTCACAGAATACTTTTCTGGATGTCCTGATATAATTGAGAACATGTTTTCAGCAAAGAGGATTAATGGGTTAGAAAAATAGTCTAATGGGTTTTGCTCAGTGTTTCATCTTCATGTTATACATTTTGCACATTATTTAAACTTTCCACATTGGAATGGGTGTGTTGGGGGAGGGGAGGGGAGGAAGGGTGTGTGTGAGAAATTTTGTTTAAAGCAAACAAAAAAAAATCCACCCATTTTTCTTAGCATGTATGCCTGGAACGCTGTTCAACTTCCTTCCTCCTCCTCCTCCTCCTCCTCTCTTTCGAACCCCATCTCTTTTTTCAAGAAATATATGGCTTAACCTGCAGATGTTAGCACATATGGACCTACAGGCTCTCCCACATTTTACACATTGTAAACTGGCCCCACTATTTGACAGAAGAAAAAACTGTCGTTAGGTAAGCAGACACCGAGCATGTTGGAAAGAACATACAGAATCAGGTTCTTTTTCTTACATAACCACCAGGCCTTTGAAGTAGGCCAGGTCTGGAAGCAGAAAACAGAATCTTGAAACCTTAATGGCCTCTCTTTCTGCCTCCTCTACCAAAGAGTATCAAGGTGGGATAATCTTGAGTTTCTTTGTCATGCTTTTCTTTCTCTCAGGACTGAACAGATGTTTGCTTAATTGCTCTGGCATTCTTTCTTCAGGGATTATGTTTGGAAGAGTTAGCGGTAAAAGGAAACCAGGTCATCGAACAAAATGGTGGCCAGACACCAACAAAGCTAACACCAGCCAGAGCGCAGAACAACTCAAAGAAATAGTGCAAGATTGGAAGGTGTGGCGAGACATGACCTGTAAAATCACCAAGATTCAGACATAACTGAATGGATAACATCTTCATCATCATCCTTCTTCAGGCTGTACCTGTTACGTATGGACGTACGGTAGGAATTTGTATATTAGCCGCTGATTGGTTGATCGAGCGGCGGGAGATTCAAGCGTCTGTTAGTGGCTGGCTGACTTCGGGCAAGCCCTTAAAAGCCAGCCGGCGCTCAGTTCTCGCTACCGCTTGGACGTAATAAAGGTGCTGAACAGTTACTGTGCCTCACTCTCTCATTTAACCACGAATCTAACAATACCCATATTTCTTACCCATAATTCAAGTCCACCTTCCTGTGCACAAAGGAAACACTGGCAAGATGGTTTAGGAGCCAATTACAGGTAGTCTTCAACTTACGACCACAATTGACCCCAAAATTTCTGTTTCTAAGTGAGACAGTTATTGAGTTTTGCCCCGTTTTACAAACTTTCTTGCCACAGTTGTTAAGTGAATCACTGCTGTTGTTAGTAACACAAGTTAGTAACACAAGTTAGTAATACAGTTGTTAATTGAACTTGGCTTCCCCATTGACTTTGCTTGTCAAAAGGTCGCAAAAGTTTGATCACATGACCCCGGGATATTGCGGCCGTTATAAATACATGCCAGTTGCCAAGTGTCCGAATTTTGATCATGTGACAAAAGGGATGCTGCAAATGTCATATGTGTGAAAAACGGTCACGACTTGCCTTTTTCAATGTTGCCATTGTAACAATCACTAAATGAATGGTTGTAAGTTGCAGACTACCCACATACTGTACATTCACTCACCCATCCCACCTGTGTGCAAGCTCTCCAAGGTCATCAGATGTGTCTTGACACACACAATCAGAAGGATCTAGAAAGTCCTTCCTTCCTGCTGCCTGGCAACCGGTGCTGGCGACTGTCTGGTGAGAAGCATGAAGCCCTCTTCATTTCAAATTTCACGTTCTCTTAATAATGATGATAGATTGTGAGGATGGAATTTGTGTGGGAGTTCAGATGAAATTGGAATAGAAAGCACGGGTATGGACATCTCTTGCATTTTCCTGTAATTTCTACAATTTCAGGGTAGTTTTTCCAAAGGTTTTCTCCTGCATCCAGAATTCAGAATACAGCCCACTGAATATTCTTCTCTCCCAGCCACCAGCACAAGGGTGTAAAGAGAGAAAAAGAAGAATTTTAGAGCCCAGGGGTTATGGGAGCTCCTCATGACAAAAAAGACCCAGAAGGAATATGGAATGAATCTTTACTTGAAGCAGGCAAATTGCAGACAAAAGGCCACTGTACTAATTTGTTGGGAGCAACTTTTTAGGTAGGCAGATGGAAGATTAAAATTTAGTAGAAAGCTAGGGCAAATTCCCCACCACAGTCTTGATGGCCTGTTGCACATGTGTGTCTGGGTCACGACCGTATGCAGCCTTTGCCAGATCTAACTTTTTTTTTTAAAAGGAGCTGTGCAGCCTGCACTTCTGCAAAAGGTCCAAGGCATGAAGAACAGCAGATGTGGGCATTCTGTAGGGTAAGACAGAGGGCTCACAGCTATAGGTTGGAGAGATGCCTATGAAGGAATGTACTTATATACACATTTGTCTTGGGACAACGGCTCGGATTGACTGTCCTGCTGATAAGAAATACAGTACCTCAAATACCATTCTAATGTTCGGTCACTCCCTTCATTTTTCCATTGCAGACCAGAGGATTTGAGGCTGACAAATGAATCTTGAAGTCTAATATTTGGAAAAAGGCCTTCCAAAACTTGGATATAAATTGAGATCTGTGATAGAAGATGACATAATAGACTAAGGCCTTGCACCTACCGAAGTGATGTGATCTAGAAAAAGGTATAGTTTCCTGAGCTAATAGAAGTCCTTTGCAAAGAATAAAATGATCTATCTTGGCAGACCTTAAAAATGTCTGCCAAGATAGATCATTAAATGATACCTTAATCATTTAATGATCTATCTTAATCCTTAAGATACCTTAAAAATGGTAATGAAACCCTCAAATGCAGTGATTTTGCCTTCTATGTCCCCCCCCCCCAGCATTTCAATCTAATCATGCGAGTTCCTGGTGGTCTCCTTCCCAAGGACTAGCATCTACATCAGAGGCGTCAGCTCCGATTCCTCGGGGCTGCCATTTGGGCGGGGGAGCCCCTTGTTGTTCACCGGATTCCGAATTCTGAGTATCGATTACCCAGACGCTCACAACCTCATGGTGAGAGTCTGAGGACGCCGTCAGAGCCTGCCAATGGAGTTAGCGATGCCCAGCTGGCTAGTGGGCACTGCAGGGGCATGCTCACAAGCATGGAAAGAGAATTGATCGTGGTTTAGCATTGGTGATGTAATGGGAGGGGTAGAGTTGCGGGAAGGGGCATGAAACATTTAAATAGGTGGAGGGAGCACTGGATGTTTGCTGCTGACAATATACACGTTCGGATGAATGTTTGTTGGTGAGTGCCAGAGGCTTCGGATTAAAGACTTGGTTACAGCCCGCTGTGTTCGAGCTTTTCTTTCCGCTGAGTTTCAGTTATTAGGAAAGTTATTAGGAAAGACACCCCCAGTGTTTCATGCTAGTTTACTACGTCCTATCCACACATCCCCATCACAAGGCCCAACTCGCAAACCACCCGGACCTATAGATGGGTTTCAGCAAGTTCTGACCAGTTCTGGAGAACCGGTAGCGGAAATTTTGAGTAGTTTGGAGAACCAGTAAATACCACCTTGACTGTCCCCGCCCCCATTTATTCTCTGCCTCCCGAGTCCCAGCTGATCAGGAGGAAATGGGGATTTTGCAATATCCTTCCCCTGGAGTGTGGAGGGAATGGAGATTTTACAGTATCCTTCCCCTGCCATGCCCACCAAGCCACGCCCACAGAACCGGTAGTAAATTTTTTTTGAATCCCACCACTGTCTACATGGTACCTTTCTTTTATTTAATGATTTAAGTATTAAATCAATCTTTATTCTTTTAGTTATAGGAATAGCAAGGAAGAGAGGGGAATGAGTTTTCCCACAGTAGGGATTATTATTTGCTACAATTGCAAACTCTATTGCAGCAGCTGAAATCTGTCAGACCGAAAGCTGCGATCCGACTAATGGATGCACGCTCATATCAACATTTACAATATGCATCTGTACTTTAGTCATTCAGAAAGAGAGCTCAAAATGAAATCTGAGCAATTCCCTGAGCAGGGAACAACCCTGCTTTTTAAAAGAGGCATCTGCAAAATCAGAAAGAAAAATAAAATTAAGGATTGATATAAATTAAAAATAAAATTAAGGATTGAAATAAAATTGAGGAATAATAAGTAAAATGATCTCCCTCTTTCTTTGTGATACTTCATACACACACACACACACACACACACACACACACACACACACACACACATATATATACACACACACATATACATATACATATACATATACATATACATATACATATACATATACATATACATATACATATACATATACATATACATATACATATACATATACATATACATATACATATACATATACATATACATATACATATATATATATATATATATATATATATATATATATATATATATATATATATATGTAGGTCTTTGGGTATTCGGGTTTTCTCCCGCGTGAAATTGGAAGTGTCTTGGCGACGTTTCGATGAAGTCTCATTCATCATCTTCAGGCTGGTGTCTTCTGCTTCCTGCTTCTAGGAGCAATGTGAGATTGCTGCTGTTTCTTCCTTTTAACTGCCAGTGGAGGTTTGAACTGATAGGATGGGAGCTTGGCTGTGTTCTGATTGGTTGGAGGTGTGTTCTGATTGGTTGGGGGCTTTATACATGAGATTATACATTAGTTCTTGTATCCAAAATAATGCTTTGATCAAATAAAGCTGCTCTTTTTTTTCTAAAAAAAGAAATGAGGCACAAATATTTACAACCATCAGCATATGTAAAAAACTCATTCCAGTTCATAGAGATCATAAAGAAACAAAACTTACAGCCCAGCGACCTACTCGTGAGCTTCGATGTCATATCCCTCTTCACCCAAGTGCCAATCAAAGAAGCCTTGACAGCTATCCAAAACAAATACAACCCCCCCAAGCACATCCTAGATCTGACCAACCACTGCCTATCCAACACATACTTCATCTATAACGGACAAAAATACAAACAAATGGAAGGAGCACCCATGGGATCACCCCTCTCACCTGTCATTGCTAACCTCTATATGGAACACTTTGAAACCCAAGCTCTAGAAAAATCTGATCACAAACCCAAACTCTGGCTCAGATATGTAGATGACACCTTCATAATCTGGCCACACGGGAAAGAAAAACTGGACAACTTCCTCATACACCTCAACAGCCTACACCCCAAAATACAGTTCACCATGGAAACAGAAGCTAACAACCAACTTCCCTTCCTGGATGTCTTAGTCTACAAGAAATCCAATGGCTCCCTAGGACACACCATCTACCAGAAGAAAACCCACACTAACCGCTATCTGCACGCACTCTCACACCACCACCCAGCACAGATCAACTCCGTAGCCAAGACACTCATCTCCAGAACAAAGCGCCTAGCTGACGAACAACACCTAAAAACCGAACTAAATACTCTCACTAACGTACTAGCATCCAATGGATTCCAAAGAAATAAGATCACCAACCTAATCCAAAAAGAAACCCCCACTAAAATCCAAGACAGAGAACAAGAAAACGGCAAAGCCCTCCTCCCATACATAAAAGGCACCACAGACAGAATCAGCAAGATCCTCCACAAACACAACATCAAGACAGCATTCTGCACAAACCGAAAAATATCCACCATCCTAAGAAACCCCAAAGATAAAATTGAGTTAGAAAATCAAGGAGTATATGAAATTCCATGTACCGCCTGCCCCACCACATACATTGGGCAAACCAACAGAAGAATAAGTGCACGCATTGAAGAACACAAGAACACAGTCAAAAAAGAGGAACCAACTTCTTCCCTGGTCCAACATTTCAAAGCCACAGGACATGAAATCGACTTTAAAAAGACCAGAACTATCGCCAAAACTGAACACTTTAACAACAGAATAATCAGAGAAGCCATCGAGATAGAAAAACGCCCACACAGCATGAATAAACGAGATGACACCTCCCGCCTACCAGCCATTTGGAAACCCGCCCTTATTGACAAACGAGTCCCTAACACAAAGAATGACACCAGACCCACACTCACGAAAACCACACAGGATGTCACCACCACACATCCACGCAATAAGCAAACCCAAACCCACACCAATGAGGCACGACCCCAAACCAGAAGCCATACTACAGCTGCATCATTAGCCACTTTAAACCCCTCCAATCCATACATGAAGCAAACTGACACCCTCCATGAAGATGTGGCACGACCAAGAACCAGAAGCCAAACAGCAGCAATGCAGCTCACCAGCTCAAATGCCCCTGCAAGTCAGACTAACCTAAGAACACCCCCAGCCAATCAGAGCACAGCTAACCCCCCAGCCAATCAGAGCACAGCCAAGCCCCCAACCAATCAGAACACACCTCCAACCAATCAGAACCCAGCCAAGCTCCCATCCTATCAGTTCAAACCTCCACTGGCAGTTAAAAGGAAGAAACAGCAGCAATCTCACATTGCTCCTAGAAGCAGGAAGCAGAAGACACCAGCCTGAAGATGATGAATGAGACTTCATCGAAACGTTGCGAAGACACTTCCAATTTCACGCGGGAGAAAACCCGAATACCCAAAGACCTACATACAAACACCCGCGAAAACCTCAGAAAACATATATATATATATATATATATATATATATATATATATATATATATATATATATATATATATATATATATATATATATATATATATATATATATATATATATAAAGTATCACGAAGAAAGAGGGAGATCATTTTACTTATTATTCCTCATACCCTTCCTTTCTCTTAATTTGTTTCATCCTTTGCCAGTTAAATGCTTGAGTTGGGCAACCATATAACATTTGTTTAATAAATAAATTCACAATGACTGTTTTTAGCAGAGAACTGAACCAATTACGTCCAATTACAGCATACCTCTTCATCTGGTCTCCTCAATTCGTTGTTTTTTTTAAAAGCCACATCTTCTAATTGAACATCCACTTTACAGAGTTTCTTTCTTTCTGCTCCTTTGTGGATGGAAAGGACAAGGATTCTTTTCTCTGTGCCCAGAGTGATCTTGGCACAATTGCTTCTGAGCAGAGTGCCTGAATTTTTTTAAAAGAATTGTTTCGTGGTCCAGTAGACAAAACCAAGTTTGACTCAAAACAAACTGCTTTCTCCAGTTTAAAAGAAAAAAGAAAAAAAAGCAAGCATACTTCTGGGGTTTGGCACAGTTGCTAACCAAAATCTATACAGTGTGGGTGCTTAGATGTTCACCCTGAGTGACCCACACAATTTTTAAGTCTCTAAACAAGAAATTAAACTTTAATTGACTCCTGTTTAAGATTCTGTTGGAAGAAATGTCCATCTGGGTTCAGTTCCAAGTGGGGAGAAAGACACTGGAAACATGGAGACTGCTTGGAAAGATGGTTTATTGATGAACAGGATCACATGGCTCCTGCACACGTGTGTGTGTGTGTGTGTGTGTGTGTGTGTGTGTGTGTGTGTGTGTGTGAGAGAGAGAGAGAGAGAGAGAGAGAGAGAGAGAGAGAGAGAGAGAGAGAGAGAGAGAGAGAGAGAGAGAGAGAGAGAGAGAGAGAGAGAGAGAGAGAGAGAGAGAGAGAGAGATTTATACTCTCTGTTAGGCTTTGAATTTGAGCTTGTGTTCTGATTGGTTGTCAGACTCCCATGGGACCATGCAGGGGTAACTTTGTAGGTTGTCTGTGTCCCAGGCTTGGTTGAGCCTTGTTGGGTGATGGATGATGTAATGAAAGGGCTTTGGGCAATTCCTATTATGGCTCTGCCTGAAGGAAGTAGATCTTTGTTATGTAGAATAGACTGGCCCAGGCCTTAATGGTCCATTGACAAAGGTGGGGAGCTGAGTTTCTTTTTCCCTTTTAGGTAAAGTGACCAGATATATTTTTTTTAAGCAGGACATTGACGGGGGACGGGGCAGCCTGGACGCCGTCATTTGAGGTTTGCCCTCTGCGCATGCACAGAACGCTGCACATCCGCAGAGGGCAAAAGGATGCAAATGTCGGCATCCAGGTGGGTGGGTGGGGGACGCGGGAGGCCTTTCCTCGCCTCCCGCCTCCCCGCTTCGGGAGCCAGCAGTGGCTTTGGCTGGCTCCAGATCTCCTTTCTCCCCCTGTCACTCCAGCAGCCCAGCGCTGGCAGAGGGGGAGCAGGAGAGCGAACAAAAGTGATTCCGACCGCGGAGCAGACACCCGGTGAGCGGGGCGAGAGGCGCGGGGATGGCAGTGCCGCCACTGTACGTCCTACCTACCTGGGACTTTTCCCGGTAGCTCCAGTCGCGTTCCTTGCAATAGCGCCCAGAGCAGAGCAGCCCCTCCCAGAAGATCGCGGGACGTTATCTTTTGGAAGAGGCTGCTCTGCTCTGGGCGCTAATTAGCAAGGAACGCGACTGGAGCTACCGGAAAAAGTCCTAGGTAGGACGCGCGCCCAGCCCCGCCCCGCCCGCCCAACCCCCAGCACGAGACGCACGTCCTACCTGGGACTTTTCCCGGTAGCTCCAGTCGCGTTCCTTGCTAATTAGCACCCAGAGCAGAGCAGCCCCTCCCAGAAGATAATGTCTCGCGATCTTCTGGGAGGGGCTGCTCTGCTCTGGACGCTATTAGCAAGGAACGTGACTGGAGCTACCAGGAAAAGTCCCAGGTAGGACGCGCGCCCCGCCCTGCCCCGCCCCTTTTGCCGCGGCACACTTAGCATGGCCTCATGGGACAAGTGCAAAGTGGCGCTCCCCCCCGCCCCAGGGTTCGCTCTGCCCCGCCCCGCGCCACCCTGTGAATAGAGAGGACTGAATCGGAAGCCTGTCGCTCGGGCGCGCGTCTGGCTGGAGGAAGAAGCGGGGGCTCATTAGACGGAGCCCGACCCAACATGGCTGGCTTAAAACTCTCGGAGTTTTAACTCTCCCTCAATCTCGCATGCCCCCCCTTCAGGCTGATTTTTGGAAAGAATGCCCTAGCTTGTCGTGCATTCTTTCAAAAAATCGGGACTTTTTAGAGGACGGGCGGGACGTGGGACAAAGCATTAAAAAGCGGGTCTGTCCCGCCAAAATCGGGACGTCTTGTCACCTTACTTTTAGGGGAAATATTCTGCCCTTTTAATATTTCCTAAAATATCTCATTTTCCTAGGAGAGGTGGGTGGGTGCTAACTTCCTACAATTCTAAATAAGAAATTAAACTTTTTTCAATGATATTTTTTTTTTACTTTCTTCCTTTCACTGTGCACAGGAAACCCTGAGGCCATTTAGCAATGCCATTTTAGGTATCTTCTCCTATAGGACCTTTTGAAGAGTGGGTTTCAGACGTGAGAGAATTTAGAGGGTCTGCCCTATGTCTTTACCTCCAATGCTATACTGGCCCTGAGAGTTGAACTTGGAACACACCTGGCCTGCAAGCTTCAAGATGTCCTACAGTGGCTTCAGTCTATATTTTTGCAAAAGCTGCTAACTATATCCAGATAAATAATTACATCGGATATTGCATATTCTTAACACTGAAGGGTATGTTACTTCATGTTTTAAGAAAAGCTTCTATTGGAGATGGTATAACAGCACTAATTTTGGTCCAGATTTCTGAAGCCCAGACAGGGCATCCTTGATAGATGCACATGAACAAGGGTTTTTTCTCTTTTGCAAAATAAAAGAAATGTGTCATTGGCAGAGAATTTCAGGCAAGAGAACTTTTAAGACATATACGCATGTTCTATATTTGAAATGCTTGGCCTGCAAGTGATAAAAAACACGAGGGGAAAAAACTAAGGGAAATGAGATAATTTATTTTTAAGGTGGCCAACTATGTGTAATTATGGTAAAACTGATTAATTCCCTCTGAAAGGTTCAAGAGGATTTCACTTGGAGGCAGCTGGGTACAGAGAGGTGGAGTGATTGCTTCCTCCTAATAATGAGGTCACCGTTTGGCTGCAGAATACCATGTTTTCTTGATTGCTTTTCAGGAGAAAACAGTGAAACTCTTTGGGAAATGAACCTTCAGAATGAAAAGGGGAGAAGAAGGGACATTGCTAAACCAAACTAGGCCTTTGCTTCATTTCCACCCCAGTAAAGAGGATGAGAATCTTTTACTGTTCTGAGGATGAGACACAGAAGGAGAAGTCATTCTACATGGACTAAAAATGATTCACCCAAACTAAAATTCTATATTATTTAATCCCAATCTACCCTCTAGAATAGAATAGAATAGAATAGAATAGAATAGAATAGAATAGAATAGAATAGAATAGAATAGAATAGAATAGAATAGAATAGAATTATTTACTGGCCAAGTGTGATTGGACACACAAGGAATTTGTCTTTGGTCCATAAGCTCTCAGTGTACATAAAAGAAAAGATACATTTGTCAAGAATCATGAGGTACAACACTTAATGATAGTAATAAGGTACAAATAAGCAATCAGGAAACAATCAATATTAATATAAATCGTAAGGATACAAGCAACAAGTTACAGTCATACAGTCATAAGTGGGAGGAGATGGGTGATAGGAACGATGAGAAGACTAATAGTAACAGTAATGCAACCTTAATGAATAGTTTGACAGTGTTGAGGGAATTATTTGTTTAGCAGAGTGATGGCGTTTGGGAAAAAACTGTTCTTGTGTGTAGTTGTCTTGGTGTGCAGTGCTCTATAGTGTCATTTTGAGGGTACGAGTTGAAACAATTTATGTCCAGGATGCGAGGAGTCAGTAAGTATTTTCACGGCCCTCTTTTTGACTTGTGCAGTATACAGGTCCTCAATTGAAGGCAGGTTGGCACTAATTGTTTTTTCTGCAGTTCTGATTATCCTCTGAAGTCTGTGTCTGTCTTGTTGGGTTGCAGAACCGAACCAGACAGTTATAGTGGTGCAGATGACAGACTCAGACTCTAGATTGGGGATCCCCAACCTTTTGGTCATATACTTTATTAGTAACGAACATTCTAAATATGCTCCCCATATGTGCATGTTTATTTATAAATCATGTGTATCATTCCATTATAAACATTATAAAATGTGTATAAAAATATCTTGTAATTTTAATTTTTTTTTGATATTTATATTTTGTATTGCATTGTAAGAGGATCAGAGTCATTTTGGATAGCTAGATGCATGGCATATAAATTAAAAAAAAATCCTCTCCAATGGAAATTTAAAAAGGATAGGCTAAAGCAGTGATGGCGAACCTTTTAGACACCGAGTACCCAAACTGCGTACGCGCATCCCCAAACTGAAAGGTGCGCCCATGCGTGGACATGCATGGATGTGCGCATGCCTGGATATGCACGGACATGCGCACATGCACAATAGAGACCCAAAGACCAGCTGGCCGGCAGGAGGCGGGGCATCCCAATACCGGAAGCACGGCAAGAGGTAAGATCTTTTTCTTTTGTGAGCTTCTGTTTCATTGTTTGAAGGGAAACAGAAGCTCACGAAAGAAACTCTCAGTCTCACCTCAATTTAAATCTTCTGGTTTTAAAAAAGGATATCTAACTAGCCCCAAGTGTGGAATAAGGAGAGAGAGAGAGAGAGAGAGAGAGAGAGAGAGAGAGAGAGAGAGAGAGAGAGAGAGAGAGAGAGAGAGAGAGAGAGAAATCCATCCTAAATAATCTAACTCTCAACCTCCATATTCTTATGTTGCAAACGGTAATGGGATTTTTATTCTAGTCAAACATGGACACATGCATCTGAACATCTCAACTTTCCTTTTGGTTTGGTAGATTATTTCAGCAAGCAGAAATGATTTCCTTAAGCTAGGAAATGTATTGCTCGGAAAAATGCTACAGAGAACATGTATACATACATGATTTCAGATTCAGCTATTGATATGTACCTGGAACTGTCCAGACAGATAGATAAATAATAATTCTAGAGACAAGCAGACACAGATTACTTTCCACAGACTGCTAGTGTAGCTGAAAAAGTGCTGAGAAATAGCAGAGCTTTCTGGATTTTGCTCAAACGTAGTGGTGCTTGAGCTTTCCAGCCATTGGGTGCTCTACAATGCAAACGGAAACAAGGGCCCAGGAGAAGGAAAAAAACAACAACAGTACATTGTATGAGGCACTTTGGTGTAGTGGTTAAGGTGCTGGCCTAGAAAACAGGAAACTCTGAGTTCTAGTCCTGCCATAGGCATGGGTCACTTTGGGCCAGTCACTCTCTCTTGGCCCAACCCACCTCACAAGGTTGCGGTTGTGGAAGAAAAGTGGAGGAGGAAGGAGTATTAGGTTTGTTCACTGCCTTGAATTACTTATAAAGTAATAAAAGCAGGATAAAAATGTAATAAAATAGTGAATAAAAAACAAAGAGGAGATAGCAAGAAGAGATGGGGGTGCATGTATTCTGTACTAAGAATAGCAAGGTGCTATGAGTCTCAACACAATTTAAGTCGTATGTAGAGATATGCAAAATGTTTCCAACTGAGTTCAAAACGGGTTGCTCCAATTTTACCAGAATCAGGGGTGAAATCCAGCAGGTTCTAAATGGTTCTGGAGAACCGGTAGTGGAAATTTTGAGTAGTTCGGCAGTTCGATTCTCACCAGCTCAAGGTTGACTCAGCCTTCCATCCTTCCGAGGTGGGTAAAATGAGGATCCAGATTGTTGGGGCAATAGGCTGACTCTGTAAACCGCTTAGAGAGGGCTGGAAAGCACTGTGAAGTAGTATAAGTATATACTTATACTAAGTATACACTAAGTATATACCTATACTAAGTATAAGTCTAAGTGCTATTGCTATTGCTATTTAAGCAGAGAGAGAGAGAGAGAGATCTCTGGATCAGCTTGAATCCAGATAAATGCTTTCCTTTCTGGCTGCTCTTTTACAGATAAGAAACAAAGTTGGTCTCCTGATAGTTAGTTTAGCTTCAGAGGCTTCTGGGATATTAAACATGCCAAGGAGTAAAGGCCTGTTCTGGAATAAGTCTGACTGTGCTAAAGGAGCTGATTGTGTGGTGTGGCTGATTTTACGCAGAAGAAAAAACACTTCAGAACACAAGCTACTTGATAGCCTCAATATCACAATCATTAAAAACTTCCTGGCTTCAGATTTTCCATATAAACACTCCCACCACTGGCTCCAGTTAATAGCTCTCTTAAATGCCACGTAGAAAAGGCCAATCCATTCAATTGACGTCACCCATGCTGAGTGTTTCGGTGAAATGTGCTGAGCTTCCCTCATTTATACGTTTGACCCTAAACCTCTACCAGATGTTCCACTCATTGTCCATGCATACACACACACACACGCACGCACGCACACACACACACAAAACCTGAAGAGCAAAAATTTGCAATGAGATCTGACAAAACCTCTTTTTGTTTTAAGAGTCCCGTTCTGTAAACTGAATGAGATCCCTGAATATTTCAGATGGTTGACAGAAGGATTGCAGATTTCTGCTCCCCTTACCACCATCACTCCCTGACCCTCAAATAATCTAGCTTGTTCTGAGGTGCTATAATGAAGGATGACTGCAATTGTCTGCTTGTTTCAATGCTCTTCCCTTCAGGAATAGTTTTGGTATTGATTCATCTTGCCAAAGAACGCTTGATTGTCTGCCACAGAACTGAGGAACATTTCAGGAGAAATTAAGGGTGTTTCGAGGAATCTACGCACTCTACGCACTCAAATGAACTGTTCACAGTTCATTGGAGTGAGCTCCAGCCAGACTTCTCCAACCTCCTTGGCATCCCATGTGAAAGCAGAATCGTCAGTTGTTTGAATTGCACGTTTTAGGGACAATCAACGAGTAAGCAAGCTGTTTTCCACCACATGTACCGGCACTCTCCTTAGTTCCTACTGCTCTCCAATTACTAAGAACTCTCTGTGTGTGTGAGAGAGAGAGAGAGAGGAGGGGGAGAGAGAGAGAGGGAGGGAGGGAGGGAGGGAGAGAGAGAGAGAGAGAGAGAGAGAGAGAGAGAGAGAGAGAGAGAGAGAGAGAGAGAGAGAGAGAGATTTCCAGACAGAGACACACTGAGACACACAGAGAGAGACAGAGACAGAGACAGATAGATAGACAGACCGAAAGAAAGGGTGAGGGAGGGTAGGAGGGAAGCAGAGAGGAAATTTCTAACCTGAGATTTGGACATGCTATTTGAAGACACAAACTAGTCATTCTTTGTTAGATTTGTTTATGGTGGTTAGTTAAAACAACCAGAGTGGTAGTTCAAATGGTGGAAATTGCAGACGCTTCTTGTTAGAAGATGAATACCTTATTCCTTTAAAGGAAACTACGGTAGAAATACATCTGAAAAATATAATATTGACCTTAAGTAACCATCAATAGCATCCAACATTAATTTTTACCAGTAGTAAAATCCTTAAATTAAAGAAGGCAAAAACTATTTGCTAGATCTCTCCGAGATATTATGTTTCTTTTTAAATAAATGGCTTATATGTGTTTTTGTAGTGGCTCTAGTTCTGTTTGACTCAGGAGGTGAAACTCATGGGCCCTATATTGCTCTCTAAGCTTCTTACCAACGAATTCTATTCTATGTTTTATGATAGATAGGAAATTGTGTTATAGGACCGAGCATACTTTGTAAATGATGCAGAAGAAATGCTTTGGATCTGATATGTAAGTGCGGCACATCTCTGATGTTCATGGAAGCATCTACACCTCTTTCAGAATCTCCACAAGCCTAGAAAAAGATGTGGCTGCATTAATGACTCCAATCATCAAAGCAGCATATGTTTAATGCAACTCTTAAAGCAACTGCATCATTTTTCAGATTTGAGAATAAAGACACAACTGTTTTAAGTGATAGCGCAGAAATGCTGTGCTCATATCAGATCCAGAGCAAGTTTTTTCTGTATTATTTTTAGATGTGTACAGCCCTGTTGCTTCATTTGAATGATGACTTTGAATAAGTGCAAGCTCGATGTCACTTTCTCATGCCGAGCAAGATGATGATTTCCAGAGAAAAAGGAGAAACCCCACTGTTGTTTGTCTGCCTCAAGGTAAAGTTCTTTCCATCAACTGTGGTCTCCTTTTGTTGTTCATCTATTCTTTTTATATGCTTTCACAGAAATTTGCTCTGTCCATATAGATCATATATTTTAAGATGTCATGCTCTTTCCTCAGGGTCTCTTTTATTGTCAAGGGCAAGCAACGATGATGATGTTGATGATGATTGATTATGGGCCATCAAGTCAGTGTTGACTCTTAGCAACCAAATAAATAAATTTTCTCTTGGGCCCCGCCTTGGAGCTTCCTATTCCTGTGTAAGGGCAGGTATCCCATTGGTTGCTGTAGGGGTCATGTGCAAATCCTAGGAGTTTGTCTGATATAAGTCTGGTTGAACTGTGGGCTGATGTAATGTCCCTAGGTAATTTCGCAATGCAGTGAGCCCTGCTGTTAGATGGGTAGAGGGCTAATCCTATCATGTCCTGAGGGCCATGTCTTAATCCATGTCTTAATCCCATCACCCTGGAGCTGAAGTGGGGGGCAGGGAGCTGCAGGGAGCTGCTTTGTCTTTAAAAACATGTTTCTCCTTTTCTCATCCAGGGAAATATAATATTTTGCCTTTTTAATATTTCCTAGAATATTTCATTCCTCTAAGAGGGGTGGGTGCTAACTTTCTTCAATGTCTTCCAGTAATGGTGATGACTGGGATTTATTTGACATTATATTTTGTGTTTCTATAGGTTTCATTTTTGTATCTCTATTTTTTTTAAAATTTTATATATTTATTTTGAAAGGTTATAAAATATAGGCAGAATACCAAGATACAGAACAATAATAAAATTAAACTAACAATCCCAAAAGGAAAAATGATTAATAAAAGAAAAGAAAAAAAATGACCTTACATACTGTCACTCTTGAGATCTGGGAAGGCAACTCCACTTTGAAATTGGGAGAAATAATTAAAATAATGATTACACAATAATTTATTTAAAGGTACTATCCTGGCTTCCCCATATAAGATTTTACCATCTATTTTTAAAGTAAAAATTTTCCCCAAAATTCAATACTCATAGGTCTTTATCAAAACACAATTTTTACCCTAGTATGACCCAAAGATTTCTTTACAGCATACAGTCCAGAAAATAAAACACCTTTTGTTCTATATCTTGTTCCAAGAATTACCCATTTCTGCAATGGAAATAAATCAGAATATTCCAATGAAGCCTATAAAGGATAATGTTGTATTAATTTTCTTTTCCCCCCCTTATTATTTATAATTATTAAAAATAGCAGAAAAACAAAAAAGGTGAAAAGGCACACCTAAAAACAATATATTTATAATTTCTGACCAACATACCATATTTATTTCCACATATTTAGATCCTTTATACATATCATGACCTCTGTCTCTGTGATCCTGTCCACTACTTTGTTTGCCTTACTCATATTGCATTTTCACATGCTCGCAGAGGCTGTTTGAAAAATTTCCACTTATTTTTCATTGATACATTAAAATAGCTTCTGCAAATTCAGATATTTTGTCACAGTTTGCTTTTATGCAGACAGACAGATAGAGTGATAGAATGTTGGACTAATTCAGAGAAAGGCAAGGAAGAATTGTTACAGAAAAAAATATTTAAGTCCTGAGAAAGTAGAAAACATGAGAACCACGCCCAAAACCATCTATTAGATGTTGTTGAAACAGAGTCTGGGTAACATACCAGTGGTGGGTTCCTACCGGTGCGGTCCACTCTATAGCACCGGTAGTGGCCCGCTGGTGACGTCACAGTACCGGTGTGGTCGGTTGCCAGTGCCTGGGCACCGCCATTTAAAAAAAAAATTAAAATTTTTTTAAAAAATTTCTTCTGCGCATGCCCAGAAGCCAACTTTCGGCACTGCGCATGCGCTGCCTTCCTAACCCACCGTGAGTCCAAGCAGAGGAGGATGGCTGAGGGAGCGTGTGAGACGCTGAAAGAACGGGCGGCAGGAGCTATCTCCATTCCCCTCCCTTCAGCAGTCCGAGAAGCCATGAACACGCGGTGATGATCCTAGGCATTTCCGCACGTTTGAGGCTTCTCGAGCTGCTGAGGGGAGGGGGAATGGGAGGCAGGACCTATCACAGTTCCCCTCCCTTCAGCAGTCTGAGAAGCCACGCCCACCTGGTCACATGGCCGGCAAGCCATGCCCACCCGGTCACATGGCTGGCAAGCCACACCCACAAAATAAGCCACGCCCACAGAGTGGTAGTAAAAAAATTAGGAACCCGCCCCTGTAACATACATACATGAAGATTTGAGCACAATATCGTTAGCCTTCAAACAATCAACAATGCAAAATAAAATGAGAAGGGCGGGGAGGTGGACAACACCGAGCAAGCTAAATACAAAATTCTCACATATATGTACATAGGAGTGGGAAAGCAGTGGTAATACAGAACACATGTTATTTTAAAGTACAAACATACATGACTTTCCCCCTTTTTTCTTGCTGATACCTATTATTTACTTACTATTTACAAAAGGAAAGAACATATACCTTTCCTTTAAGAGTGCTTCTTAGATTATAAATACATTTGCAGATAAGATTACTCAGAGATGGAGTGCATGGCATCAGTTAAGGAAACAACAACAACAATAACAAACCCCATTGATTTGTCCAGAAAAGGCAAGCATCTTTGGTCTATTAAGCTTAACGTCATTCCTTTCTTGTTCTCCTCTTGCAACTCTCATCTTGAAAGATGACAAAGCCAAGAACATGCACTGTGGAAGAATAAACTGACATTATTCAGCTTTCCAGATGTGTTGAATGATCTCACCGATGATAATGGCTATCAATGGCTATCCTGGTAGAAGATCAATGCCCAATACATCTAGAAAGCATCATGTTCAAGAAAGCTACTTGATCATATTGTACAAAGTGTATTTTGTGGACAGAAATAATGATAAAAACTTTGGTAGAAGCTGAGCTGATATTATAGAAGGAGGAGAGTAATTAGAATGATCTGAACTTGCCATTAGTTGAGATATTCCTATTCTTGAGATGGCTAGGAAAAGCAAAAAGGATCTAGAAAATAGAGATATCCTAGAAAATTATTTGTTCAGCTTCCAGAAAAGCAGCAGCCCAAGAAGAGCGGGTGGGGGTGGGGAGGTGTCATGGGAATACGTCAGAACAAACATCTGGAATCTCAAAGAGAGAAGGTCAGAAAGAAGAGATATCCTAATTATATTCATTCATTCATTCATTCATTCATTCATTCATTCATTCATTCATTCATTCATTCATTTATTTATTTATTTATTTATTTATTTGTTCTTATATGCCGCCCAATTCCCGGGGACTCAAGGCGGCGTACATTCCTTTGATGTTAATACATTATTAAGATTCAAAATCAAGCTTCAGTTTTTGAAGTACTGGGTGGTGGAAGATTATTTGCTGTCTTTTAACCTCTAAAAGGGTTACACCATAACCGCTTAATTCCCAGAAAAAAACCTTCCTGGAGAACTGTCAAAACAGCTTCAATTAGTAAAAAGAGCAATAACGGCATTGCACTTATATTCATTAATGCAACTAATTTTTAAAATTACTAAGTATATTAGATGAATGATAAACTCAAGACCGAAATAAGCAATGTAGGAAGAGAATAATGGATACCACCCTACGAAGATATATATGTGATTAGAGAAGTATAGAAGTCTCAAGGAATTAAATACATATATTCATATACTGGGAGAAAAAAACCCCTGATTTTGGGAGGAGGGGGGAGGGCAAAGAGCAAGCACTGCAGATCTCAGGGCATAGAACAGTGGTGGCGAACCTTTTTAGGCTCGCGTGCCAAAAAGGGGGGGGCCCGCTCGCGCGCGCTCGCATGCCCACACCCATTCCCTCCCCCCCACGCATGCGCACAACACCCCCCCATGCTGCCCCCTGCGCATGCGCACCCCCCCCCCACCCCCGCGCAAAGGCTTACCGGAGCCTGGGACGACGAAACCGGCAAACCGGAAGTGCGAAAAAACGCACTTCCGGTTTGCCGATGTGCTGTTTTTTGCACTCCGGAGGGTTCAGGGTAGCTCCCTGAAGCTCCGGAATGCAAAAAACTACAAAACGGACAAACCAGAAGTGCGGAAAAGTGCACTTCCGATTTGTCCGTTTTGTAGTTTTTTGCATTCCGGAGCTTCAGGGAGCTTCCCTGAACCCTCCAGAGTGCAAAAAACAGCTCACCGGCAAACCGGAAGTGCGTTTTTCCGCACTTCCGGTTTGCCGGTGGGCAACCCTCGTGTGCCGGCCGCTATGGCTCCGCGTGCCACCTGTGGCACGCGTGCCATAGGTTCACCACCACAGGCATAGAACATATGAAAAATTGCTACATGAATGACCTGAAGAATAAAATGAAGAAATAAAGCATAGACATCTCTAAACGTATGCTCTTAAGCAAGCAGACTTTGTCTTGCCCAAGAGGAGAACGCACAATCAATTACTACTTTCTAGATCAGAGGTGTCAAACTCTATTTCATTGAGGGCTGCATCACGGTTGTGTTTGACCTCGGGGGAGCCAGGGTGGGCATGGCTAGCTCGACGTCACTCGTGTCGGGGGCACCTGTGGTGGCCCGAGTGCTCTGCAAGCGAAAACGGGCTCCCTAGCTCCATTTTCTTCTGCGACGGCATCCTGCAACCCTCTGCCGGTGAAAACAGAGCTCGGGAGGGCCGCACACAGCCCTCGGGAGGGCCGCACACAGCCCTCACGAGCTCTGTTTTCACTGGCAGAGGCGCCGCAGGCCAGTTCTTTGCTGTTTCCAGGGCAGCCCCCCGGGTCAGATCTAAGCACCCCGCAGGCTGGATCTGGCCCCCGGGCCTTGAGTTTGACACCCCTGTGTCAAAACATATAAAATATATCAAATTGCTGGAAAACCAGACAATGCATGGCTGAAGCAGAAAGGAGCACGAAGTTGTAAATTATTCCAGCTCACTATAATGGCTGGATTTCCACAACACACTAAAGCAAAATCAAAGAAACCATTTCATGGCTTAATCCACAGTGCAGATGCAATCTTTATCAGACGTGTAACACCTCCATTTCTTTCAAAGCAACTCTCTACTTGTAACCGTTCAGCTGTTTTTATCATCTGTAAGATAAAATCATAACATCACAGAAATATTTCCCAAATTCTGTTTTATTTTCCCTTATTGTAAGAAATATTAATATGATGCCTGAATTTCGCAAAAATGTCTGATTGTGTCTTTCCAATCTATCTTAGAGCCAAAATGTTGCATAACAAGATACATGCCACAGTTTTATTTTATTTTTTTAACAGTTTGGTCAGCAACACATAGGCCTGTGAATGTCCATTTTATCTTTATTTTCTACAGCTGCGCACGATCCCTTTTAGTTCTTGGATCAAAAATTTTTTTTTTAATTCAAAAAGTTTTATTAGTACAAAGTACAAGCATTTTTATCAATTTTCTCCCCCCCATCCCCCCTACCCACAACCCACTCCCTTCCCTTCCCTCCCCCCCGGACTTCCCAGAAAAAGTACAGGGCATAGTATTCAATAACATAAATTTAAATTAGATTAAAATAGCTTCTTAAGTCCCCCATTTTTTTGGCATCTTTAACTCCGAATTTTTTAAAACTATTCAAAACATTAAAAATTAAAGAGAAAGTAAACAAGTAAAAAACAAAATTAAGTAAAATAAAAAGAAACAAAGATGAACCTCTTAAACTAAACTTAGTCATAGACTCAAACAATGTTAATAACATAATTTTACAATATACCAAAACATTAACTTCCCAATATTTAATATATATATATTAATAATGATTAAAAAAATAAAAATAAAATAAAAATAAAAGTTAAAAAGTTAAAAACTAACCCCTTGTATTTCAACACCCTTAAACTTAAACCTAAAATCCACCAACTTATTAAAAACATAGTATTATATGTATATCATTTCTTCTAAACCTCAAACCGTAAAATACACCTTAATAACAATATTCCTATACCTTAAGATATCCGCTTCAAACTATATATTATCTACTATACTAATAATAATAACCTAAATATATAATAATAATAATAAAAAGAATAAGAACCGACTCCTTATGCCTCTAAAATTTTAAACTTAATCCCTATATCCTCAAAATATTAATACCAAAATATTACACTATATCCAGTTTATAACCTCAAAATATTTGATATGAAAATACCATCGATAAACAATATTAATATTTCAAATCCTCAAATTAGTGATAACGAAATAATGCACTATATCAAATTTATAACTCTAAAATATATAATATATATCTATAAAATAATCTAAAAATAAAATAAAATACCATTAATAGACAATATTAATACAAAATAAGAAAAGAAAAAAAAAGAAAAAAATGTTTACAATCTTGTTCATCTTTCCAACCATCTTATAAGTTTCAACACCTTCTGTCCTTTGACCATTTCAAATCTGTCGCTTCAGCTGTCATCTGATCCCATTCCTCCGTCTCCTTTTCCACGCCACAAACATCTGTTTGGTTCTGCCCCTCTTTTGGAATCTTTGGAATTATTTCCTCTTGATCACGTGTATCTGGATTTCCCTTCTCCTCCTCCCTCATTTCCATGCCTTCTTTCACTGAAATTTTAGAGATATCAACCTTTAAAACATTGATGTAAAATTCTGTAGCTTTCTTTATTGTATTTAGTCCATATCTTTTCCCCAAGAATTTTACGGTTACTCCTGTTGGTACATTCCATTTGTATTGTAAATTTTGTATTTTTAATTCCTGGACCAGAAAGGAATATTCTCTTCTATCTTTAAGCATCTTGGCAGGAATTTCTTTCCATATCCTTATTTCTTGACCATTTGCCTGAAGATTATTATTAAAAGTCGCCTGTATGATTCTGTTCCGCAAAGCTCTGGTAGTGAAATATATTACAATATCCCTTGGCAAGTGGTTTTGTTTTGCATACCAAGAATTAACTCTGTAAATCTTATCGATTTGTGTAGCCAATTCATCTTTAGACAATCCAGACACCTGCTCCAGTGCCTCTGTCATTCTTTCTTCAAGGTTGACTCAGCCTTCCATCCTTCCGAGGTCGGTAAAATGAGGACCCAGATTGTTGGGGGCAATATGCTGAACTCTGTAAACCGCTTAGAGAGTGCTGTAAAGCACTATGAAGCGGTATATAAGAAAAGTGCTATTGCTATTGCTATTTCTTTCAAATTTTCAATTTTTTTTTCCTTCAAGCCCCTGACTCTTATAGCAAATGTCATCTCTCGAAATTGGGACATCATCGCTTCTTTTTCCAATTTTAATATATCATTTTGAACCTTGGTTATGTATTCTTGGTTATGCATTTTGAACCTTGGTTATGCATTTTGAACCTTGGTTATGTATGGTACCTTCGGGACCGCATCCTGCCGCATACCTCCCTACGACCAGTTAGGTCCCACAGAGTGGGTCTTCTCCAGGTCCCATCAACCAAACAATGTCGGTTGGCGGGGCCTAGGGGGAGAGCCTTCTCTGTGGGAGCTCCCTCCCTATGGAACCAACTTCCTCCGGAGATCAGAGCCATCCCCACCCTGCTGGCCTTCCGGAAAGCAATAAAAACGTGGCTCTTCCGGCAGGCGGGGTGAAAGTGAGACCGAGCATATTATCTCTGGGTCTCCCCCCTTGTTATGAATGTTGGAGATTTTCTTTTTAATTTTTCTATATCTTTTTAACTGTGATGTTTTTATTGTAATAGATTTGGATATGTTATGAGCCGCCCAGAGTCCCCCGGGAGTTGGGCGGCATACAAATCTATTAAATTAAATTAAAATTAAATTCCTCTGAAGTTGTTAAATTTTGCTTATTTTTTTCCAAATCCTTCTCCAAAATCTCCATATTTGCTGCTAGTCCTTTGCAAGCTTTCACCACATCCGCTCTCAATTGTAAATTTATCTTCTCCATAGCAGCCTGCATTTTTTGTCCTATTTCAGCAAGTTTTGAATTAAATTCTAAAATTAACTCATTTTTCATTGCTTTTAAAGTATTAAAAATAGTCTCAGGTGTTAAAGACTTTGAAGATGTTAAATCAGGCATAGATTGCTTCTTTACAATATGATCGAAGGAGTAGTCAGTTCTTTTATTCACTACAGTCTTTTCAAGTTTAGAAGCCATTTCAATATTTCCCCCCCCAAAAAAAAAACAAAAAAGAGAGGAAAAAAACCCCCAGATCTTTACTTTAAAAAATAATTCCTTTCCAAGTCCAAAAACCATTTAAATTTTATCTTTTATAAAACTATAGATTAATTCATAAAAAAAGGAAAAAAGGAAAAAAAAATTCATTCTTGAGATCAAAAGTTTCCAGAGGAAAGGGCTGATAGCAAAGCAAAAATAACTTTCTCTTCTACACCAACGTTTCAAATCGCCATCTTGTTGCCACTCCTTATTAAGTTACTTTGTTTCTTCATGAAAACCCAAGAATGGAGTTAAAGAATAAACTAGTACCTCCAGGACTCCTGTCTTTCTCTGGCTGCTCTCTGTATTTTTAAAATAGTTGTATCTCTTTAAAACAGCAGTGGTGGCCGCGGCATCTTGCTCCGCTTTCTAGCGGAGGCTTCCAGCTTCCCGGAGCTGCAGACAGGCTACGTGGGGAGCCCTCACCCTACGTGCCCTAAGTTGACTTTTAGGGCACTAGGGGGGCTCTACCCCACCTGTCACGCTCTCATCTCTCCCCTTCACCCGGGGAGAGATTTTCAAGCCGCCAGACAGCTGATCTGTCTGGATCAAAATATTTTATCACAGGTTTATGTTTATATCAAACTGGATGGTGAAGAAAACCAGACCTGTAAGACTCCATCTTGAGAGGCAAAGTGGGAAAATAGCTACATACATTGTTTCTGTATTTTACTCCCTGCTATGATGATGATGATGTTCGTCCATCGTATTCGAAGAGGACCTTCACATCTATCAAATCGGGGGGGATGTCAAGACTTGCGCATGAATTGGATTAAAGTGAGGGAGAGGTGCGCATAATCAGCCTCACTCTCTCTTCCTAGATTCCATCTTGCTCCAAATAGTAGGAGGTGGTGTAGGGTTTCCTGCCTACGCACGGGGTTGGACTAGAAGACCTCCAAGGTCCCTTCTAACTCTGTTATTCTATTCTATTCTATTCTATTCTATTCTATTCTATTCTATTCTATTCTATTCTATTCTATTCTATTCTATTCTATTCTATTCTATTTCTATGCTATGCTATGCTATGCTATGCTATGCTATGCTATGCTATTGTTCGCCCATCGTATTCGAAGAGGACCTTAACATCTATCATAGACCTGAGTCGCCTGTGTGCAGGTCCGCAGCTACAGCTCCCAGTGTATCCACACCTGCTGCTTTGTCGCTCGCCCATTGCCACAGGACTTTTCACAGGTCTTGGGGTGATGTCAAGACTTGCGCGTGAATTGGATTAAAGTGAGGGAGAGGTGCGCATAGTCAGCCTCACTCTCTCTTCCCAGATTCCATCTTGCTCCAAATAGCAGGACAAGAGTCGAGACAGTTGGAGATGGGCTGGGCGCAGTGGTTGACCAGGGCGTCTTTCGTGTCTTGCCGTGCTCTTAGCATACCACATCACTTGCAGAGACTGCCTTCCTGACCATTGTCCTATTCTAGTAGGTTTCATCCGCTCAGTCCACCATAATCTGTCTTCACATGCTCGGGATAGACAAGTCCCTATCTCACCGAAGGTCGATGACCCAACGGCTACTCTCAACCTGGTTTGGCCAGCCTGTTGAAGCTGTTGCCCGGGGTGTGGCCGCTGCACATGCTACAGCTGCTAGGAGCCACAGGTGAGAGCTGAGTGACAGGTGGGGACCAAAGGTGAACGAGCGGCCCTAAAAGCTGCCCTAAATTGAGCTGCCGTAAAAGGACACGACATGCCCTTACACCAGAGGTGCTACCCCTCCCTGAGCACCCCATACACCACACTCCCTGCTATACAACCAATGTGAAGATCCACAGACATTCTTCAGCGCAAAAAAGCATTTGCCTTGGGAAGGTTTCAGCCTTCCAATTTTCAGATGAATTCCTCCCGTGCTGTTTGCATCTATCGCTAACATGTGTTCCATAAAAATGAGACAAATTTTGCAAAAGGCAAATGGAAATCTAAAAGGCAGCTGTCTGCATAACCTACGTGATGCTGACCATGCTGCTTTTATGGAAATCCCACATTTTCCAAATAAAAATTCCAGGAAATGACTTATGTGGTAGCAAGATTGACAGCTATGTAAATAGCTCTTGTTTCTGCCTTTTCAGACAATATGAAGTAATACATCTCCATTCATCCACCTTATTGGGAAGTGTCTATTTTGCAGAGAAGGAGGTTAGGGCTGTATTTCTGCCTTCTCCTTGCATATGCTCTGTTAGCCTTGGCTCTTGGATTTCTCATCTTGGGTGCAAGTCTGATTTACATATGCACCATATTAAACTATGTTTGCTTAGACATTTGTGGAATAAGCCATCATTGGTTAAGTTTATATAACATGCAGTGCTATAATCCTGACATTATAAATTCTAGTATCTGGATTCATACAATAGTCTAAGCAAACCATATTATAGTTTAGAATAATGTATGAAGCAAAGTATCATATCTACAAAGTGTGAGCATTCAGGTTTCCCATATGCTTGCGAGTACTTGCACAACAAGCTTCTAGTTGTGTGGAAGCCTAAGTGCATAGACTTCCATTCCCACCCCACTCTGGGGCCAACCAGAGGTGGTATTTGCTGGTTCTCCAAACTACTCAAAATTTCAGTTCTCCCGAACCTATCAGAACCTGCTGGATTTCACCCCTGGGCTAGTCTCTGTTCTTATTTGGTCATGTTAAGCATGACATCAGGACATTGTGTTTACAGAGATCAACCATAGATTTGGAACAATTCTGTATCCTGACCATATCTTGGATTGCAAACCTATCCAAGTTCACTGGAGCTTCCCTGTCTTTTGTTAATTCCAACTATCTGTGAATTAGAAAGAGGCTGTTGCTTACTTTATAGACTTCTTCAACATAACCAGATCCATATGTTTTTATTCTCTTTGATGTTGTTCATTTCCTTCAGCCAGATCATTCCCCAAACCTACTCTTTGCCCTAAATCCTGATAAATCCTGCCTTTTATTTCTGCCTTTTATTTTCCTTTTTTTATAAGCCTGCTGAAAACTATTTTCTCCCCCTCTGTCCCCCGCATCCCACCCACCGGGGTGGGATATGGGGGACAGAGGGGGAGAAAATAGTATAGTACCATATCTTCCTTGATCTCCTCACTGCATAGCTGTGAGTTAGGCCTATCGGTGTGCCAAGAGTGGTTTGGCAAGACATTTTTAAGGAAAGCACTTCATAAAAAGTCTATGTTTGCACAACACATTAATGTACAGACTAGTCAACTTAGCTTAGTTTTAGCATAGCCTATTGTGCAAACTTAGTTCATGTCGTTAATTTAACTGTCTGCTCAACTCTTGCCCAGGAATAAGCCCTTCAGAAAGGAGTAAAGGTCACTGGTAAATACTACATGGGTGGAATTAACCTGCATGTTTTGGGCCTTGAAAAATAATCTTCTGTAAATGCTGCAGCATTACTGCTTCCTCCTTTTCGTTAAGAGTGCATCTATAACAATGGGCCAAAGCCTTCTCTTTAAGCCATAATCTAGTTGAGAGAAACAGCTCTACCTTCAGTCTAAGTTTATCTCTCAAGGAAGCATATTGCCTTGTAAAAGATTATGCCCATCCTATTGTCCTCTGAAAGAAACAAGAGTGACAGGCAAGGGTCTTCTAGAGTTTCCATTGTTCCAGAGGTAAGGTGACCAGACGTCCTGCTTTTGGCGGGACAGACACGCTTTTCAAGCGTGTGTCCCGCGTCCCGCATTCTTTCCAAAAAGTCACGCTTTTTGGGAAAGAATGCCGAAACAGCAGGACGTCTGGTCACCTTAGAAGGGGAAGCACAAAAGAGAGGTACTACCACCGAAATAAAAACCGGAAGCAAGTCGGGCTCTTTGAAAGCAGGGGACAGCATCAGGGAAGGTTTCCCTGACGGAGGTGCCAGCTGGGGAGAGGGGGAAGGGGGGCTGCTTCTCCTCTCCTTCCCCCGCCCCATCCCTAGCCCCGCCCTCGGAGGCGCCGCTGCTGTTGGGACGCGGGTGGAGGGGTGAGGGATGAGGATCCGTCGCCGCTGCCGTCATCTCAGAAAAAGGGGGTTGAGGCGCCGCTGCGGACTCGAGCGGCCTCTCCGGCGGTGCAAACAGCCCTTCCTCGTCCCCCTCCCCTTCCTTCCCCCAGTCGCCTCGCTGCCGCCCCGCTCCCCCCCCACCTGGATGCCGACATTTGCGTTGTTTTGCCCTCTGCGCATGCAAAACTCAAATGGCGGCGGGGCAAAAATGGCAGAGGGCAAAACTCAAATGGCGGCGCCCAGGCGGGCCCGGCCCCTGTCCCGCTTAAAAAAAATAAATCTGGTCACTTTATCCAGAGGGTTTAATGCTTTGCCAGGGCTGTTTGTATAAGAGAGTAATCAATCTTTTATGCAGGGCAACTGAACCTTTTCAGAGAAGAGCACCTGTTTGTAGCTTGCATATTCAGTGTTAAACTCACATTTTAAAAATGTGAAATCTTGCACTGGGGCCACAGATAGGGCCAGTTACTAAACACAGGGCCATGGCATCTCCTTTTCTTTGTGTGTGTCACTGTTGCCAAACTTGCTCTCCCCAAAGTTGTTGTTAGGTTAACCCTGGTGCTGCATGAAATAAAAGCTCCTGTGTGTGTTTACGTGTGTTGTGAGGAACATAGTCCAGGAAAGGTAACCCTCCTTCACATCTTTTGTGCTCCCAAACTTGATCAAGCTCCCACTACTTTGCTTAACAAGAATCCCACTAGTTCCTTCAGTTCAGAATTGAAGAAGCTTCTTGGATGAGAAGCAAAATGTCTTCAAGGAAAAAAAAAGTCCGGTTGCCTTTTGAGAAAGCACCTTTTGGACAACCATGACCTGGACGACTGAGAATCTCCATAGACATGGAGTTTATCGGCTTTCCTCGAAATCCCACAGGTTGTGCCCTTGCAAAGTTAGAAGCCCACAGAGACATCACGCAGCCCCACGAGATTTCCCTATTTACTCCCAATTCACTGGCATTCATTTTCTTTATAAAACTTAAAAGTAGCAGACCACACAGTTAAGCAGCAAATGTATTTCCAATTATGCTTCAATTGATTCAAATGCCTAGAAGAATAAAAGCATCTTTATTCTTTCCCACTTATGACTTTCCCACTTATGACTGTATGACTGTAACTTATTGCTTGTATCCTTACGATTCATATTAATATTGATTGTTTCCTGATTGCTTATTTGAACCCTATGACAATCATTAAGTGTTGTACCTCATGATTCTTGACAAATGTATCTTTTCTTTTATGTACACTGAGAGCATATGCACCAAAGACAAATTCCTTGTGTGTCCAATCACACTTGGCCAATAAAGAATTCTATTCTATTCTATTCTATTAGTGCTGAAAAGATAATAAAGCTTGTCTCAAACATACTGGGAGCTCCTACTGAGAAGACCTTCTTCTGAATACAGTTATATGGGCGCGCACTCCCTCACGTGATTTCGCTGAAATCTCGCTGAAATCTCGCTGAAATCTCTCACGGGGACGCGCACGTGCGTGAGATTTTGGTGCAATTTTCCTTCCGCGCATGCATAGAAGCAAAATCTTGCCAAAATCTCACACACATGCGAGTTCCCTCGTGAGATTTCAGCAAGATTTTGCTTACGCACATGCACAGAAGCAAAATCGCCCAAAAATTCTCAGAAAAAAATGGCAACGCACACAACAGACTGGCAAAAACGGCTCCGGTGCGGTCGTGCGCAAATTCCACAATCGGCCGCTCTCTACTATGCAGTGGACAGCTCCGGCAGGAACCCACCACTGGACGGTAACATCGCTCCATGTACCTTTGGCGTTTTGTCATGCCAGTCACATGACCACAGAGATGTCTTCGGACAGCACTGGCTCTTCGGCTTAGAAATGGAGATGAGCACTGCCCCTAGAGCCGGAAATGACTAGCACGCATGTGCAGGGGAACCTTTACCTTTAAGAGTTCTATATACAGAGGTCCCCAACCTTTTCAGCTCAGTAGACCAGCAGTGGTATAATCGGCGGGTTGGGGGTGGTGGTTTCATGCGGGTGCACAAACCACTTTCACAAATGTAGCTTTGTGCGACTGTGCGCTCTCACCCACCACTTCGGCGGCCCAGTTCGAAACAAGCTGAGGACTGGCACAGGGCCATGGACTGGGGGTTGGGGACCCCTGCTATATGATCTCATTCTTGGCCAAATCTCTGAAGGTTTTAGAAAGGTTCCATGGGGAGGCATTGAAAGGATACAATGGTAAAGCAGAAAATTTATTTCTTTGCCTCCATCACCATGCAAAGTCGGGTCAAATTCTTTACTGGTGTTAAATCATAAGAGCTTTTCTTTACCTGCTTTGGAGTTATCTCACACTTGCTTGGGTTGTATAATAAAATAAAATAATTGGGTTGTATAATAAAAAACTGAAGGGGTTCTGGACAGTGAAAGAGAATACTTAGGAGAATTGTGTCAATTATTTGGGTAACCTCCATATTTCATAGTGATCATGGCTTTATCGGGAGTAAACACCATCTTGGTCAGAAAACCAGAAACTTCTAATTTCCATTGGATGTATCAAATGAGGCTGATCTTCCTTTCTATTGGGTCCCCAACTCTAGAAAGAAGAATAGTTACTCCAAGCCTAAATTTCAATAGTTGCACTAAGTGTCAACAGGAAGAGATGGGAGCCAGGATTTTCCAGGTAACAAATTAACATCGAGGTAACATTTAGCTAGGTGCAAGGCTAGAAGCAGGGAAGCCTAAAGCTATGTGACTTTGGCCCAATCACTCTTGTTCGGCATTTGGCAATTGCAAGCATCCAAAAATGTTGCCAAGAAAACTGCATGGACTTGTTCCTGTAACTGCAGGAGTCTCAATTCACTTGAAGGCATAAAAAAGGCACATAGTTGTAAGGTTAATCTATTCTAAATCTTTCATGGCATAGACATGATAGTATATAAATGAAACGCAACAATCTTACATTGAAGCAATGCAATCAGAACAGTGTGAAACTTCCAGCACAGATCGTATTGTCTACTTAGAATACCCAGACCTTCACATCATCTCAATTTCAGAAGGAACTAGTGACAACCTTAGCTGAGACTGTGCTCAATCATAATGAATGTTGCTGAGTTCAAGATACTGTATGAATCCAGACAGAGGCTCTTAACCAGGTGATGGCTTAATGTTATTGTCAATTAGGCCCTTATGGTATGCTGAACAAACCATAGTTAAAATCATGGTTTATCATGACATGCAAATGTAGCATATTGAACTATGTTTTACCTGGAACTAATACTGCCTGAAGCTTTAGAGTAACGTAGGGATCAATTATAGATATATATTCTTTGCTAAACCCTTTTTGCTGCGCAAATGTGAACCTGGATTTCAGGGATATGCAAGTGGCCCAGTTTCCACATTCCTGACATATTTTGAGATAAATCAATGTTGTTTGTTATGTTACTTTGTGTTTTTAACGTTGGCTAGGCTTTCCCTTTAGAATATAAAGGGCAGGCTGGCATCTAATCATCTCAGACAGGATATCCTCTGGGGAAAGACTCTGCACTTGAGACAAATACATTATTTGATTGAAATGTGCTCAGTTTAACTATAAAGGTCCTGTGGCCTTCAGTTCCATCCCTGAGCTATCAACCTGGATGGAACATGCTGAAATTGCACGGGTTACCATCAATGGCCATTACCAGCTGTATTGATCACAGATGGATATCTATCTGTGTATATCTATCTCCATGATAAAAAAAATGGGTAGGCTTTCTTGGTGTCTGAGCTGGGGAATGAAAAATGGAAACTGCTTTTGGTCATTCAGACAATTCCTCTAGACTTGATCTTGCATGGAGTAAGATTCAGTCCAATGCATGGTGCTGGGGTGTGTGTGTCTTAGTGACTATGCCTTAAAGCCAGGGTTTGTTTATGCCCAGTTATTTAAAGTCTACCAGTTTTGTTAGTCATCTCTCATTGTCTGATAGTAAAATAGTACAGTAGTAGCAGGGGTGAAATTCAGCAGGTTCTGACAGGTTCTGGAGAACCGGAGTGGACATTTTGAGTATTTCGGAGAACTGGCAATTACCACCTCTGGCTGGCCCCAGGAGTGGGATGGGAATGGAGATTTTGCAATATCCTTCCTCCAGGAGTGGGGAGGGGATGGGGATTTTGTAGTATCCTTTCCCTGCCACGCCCACCAAGCCACGGCCACAGAATAAATAGGGAATTTTTTGAATTTCACCCCTGAGTAGTGGTAGGGAGATATTTATCTTAAACTGATATTTAGCCACAAATGAAGCATTATATACGTGGACTATTCCCTGCTTCAAAGAACCAACTATGTGGACAATTGAAAGAAGAAGAAATGGAATGGTCCAAATTTCTCTTAAACCATCCTGCCTTTTTTTTACGTACGCTTACCAGATGTGCTTTGAATTGTCTAAATAACTCACTGGGTGAGTGATCAGCAAGAACTATCAACTTTTGGACCGAGTAAGCCACAGTTTCCTTTTTCATGGTTTGTGGAGCAAGGCACAGTGACTGGTTTTATACAACATTTTAAGCTAAAACCAAACAAGCTGCATTATGGCTTAGCGTGACAGTTATTATGGTAAAGTGAATCACTGTAATAGAATTTCAGTTTCTCTCCTGTCACAGTTGCAATACCTTCAGTTACTGAATCTCTGCCCATAAAGAATAATGCGTGGTCTTGAATGGTCTAAGACAGTATATTAATGCTAAAGTAACAATGCACTACAGATTCTGCCATCTCAAAATATAGTTTTTCCAGATATAGGTGTCCTTGTATCCCATAGGAAGGTAGATGATCTGATGACCTCCAACATTAATTGCAATAGCTCCATCTAGCTGACTAATTATGGGACTATAGGAGTTGTAGTTCAAAGCATCACCCATTCCCTTCATTGACACAATTTAATTGATTCAACTTAGGTACTTCCCAACTTCAGAACGGTTCTGGGTGATTCACAACACAACGAAGAGAATAAAATCCAACACAACTTTAAAACAACTATTTCAACAAAACAAAGTATGGACAAGGGAAAAATAAAAGGATGGCAGAGGTGTTTAAGGTTGTCAGAAATGTTATCATGGTGACAGTCATATTGGATCTCAGCTGTGATACAGAAGGCACATTAAATGGCCCCCCGAAAGATTACATTGTTTAATTGAAGAGACCTCCTGAAGTTCTCCAATTCTGCTGACTCATATTGAATGCCAGAGACTATGGAAGAGGGATGGTCTCTCAAATAACCAGGTCCTATGCCATGTAGGGCTTTACAAGGCATAGCTAGCACTTTGAACTGCACCTGGAAGCAAACCCATAGCTAGTGCAGCTCAAGAAGCCGAGATATCACAGTTGAACTGTCTGGACCAGTTGAAGTTTCTGAGTGGTATTCAAGGGCAGACACATGTACTGTATATTGCACTAGCTGAGCTGTGGGGTGACTAGGTCATGAATGATTTCCTTAAGGGTCTCTTGATCCAGGAAAGGGCATAAATAGAACATAGGTGATGCTACACAAGGGCCTTCTTGGCCACAGCTGCCACTTTCTCACTGAGTAGGAACTGTACGTTGAGGAAGACCCTCAGACTTCAAACCACTCTTGAATGGAGAAACACAACCCCACCAAAAGTTGGAATCTCTCTGGGTCTAGATCAGCGGTTCCCAACCTTCCTAATGCCGCGCCGCGCCACCCCCACCGGGACCCATCCCACCGCTGCCGTTTGGGTTCTTTTACCCTCTGCGCATACGCAAAGCATGTGCAGAGGGTAAAAGAACCCAAATGGCGGCATCCGGGCGAAGTCTCCAGATCCGGGCGAGGTCTCCGCTCACTTCGTATGTTGCCTCTGGGAGCTTTTCAAGCCCCATTGCGAAAGGCATGCGCAGAGGGTAAAAGAACCCAAATGGCGGCGGGGGTGGGTGGGTCGTGGTGGGGATGCAGGGGCCAGGCTTGTGGCAGGGGGGGAGCTGAGGATGCCGGGGCAACCCCTGGGAAATGGTCGTTCGACCCCCAAAGGGGTCGCGACCCCCAGGTTGGGAACCGCTGGTCTAGATGGTCTTGGTCTCTATCAGTTTAGTGATGTACTAGTGCAAGATTCTCTAGGTCCCTTTATATCTCAGTATCTGCCTTCTGACACTGCAAAACATTCCCAGTTCATATAACCTTGCATAACTGGACTGAGCTTGAGTTTCCAGTCCTCTGTTCATTTTTGCCACTCTTTAATCTTTTCCATGGGATCCAGAACTGGCATCCTCTAAAATATCAAACCAGTGCAAAATACTGTGGAGTTCTATTACTTCCTGTGATTTCACAGTTAGATTATGGATGTGATATAATATTCCAATTTTTGCAGCAACTTTTTACTTATTCAGTTTGCAATTGGCTCCTGTTCCACAATATTTTCCACAATATGCCCATGCTAGGCACCCTCCATTTTATAAGTGTAAATAAGCACGCACTGTGTGCATGTGTCTTTGAATCAAAGTTGACTCCTGACAACTGCCTGAATTAGTCAGCTCTCTTAGCAAGAAGTAGTTTGCTCTTGTCTTCTTTTTAGGGCTGAGGAGTGTGACTGGCCCAAGTTCACCCAGCTGGCTTAATGCCTAAGGATAAGGTGACCAGATTTTCACTTTGGTAAAGCGGGACACCATTGACCGGGGGGGGGGGGGGAGATGATCCACGCCTCCCCTTTCCGCGCCAGGACAAAAGACTTCAGGAAGGACTTTCATTACTTCCCGGATTTTGCTCCGAAACCTCAAGCTCTTCTCCCTTCCTTCACTTAGCAGCCCCACCGCCCCGTTCCACACTTAAAGACCCTTACCGCTGCCATGGCCTCGCACGCTCAGCCCCGCTTGACGGCAACAGCCAGGAATGGGCTTCCGGAGGCATAGAGGGAGCAGCGGCTTTGGCGGGTCTATCAGTGTCCTTTCTCGGGTCTGCCACACGGGGGGAAGGAGTGGAGGCGTGGGGCACCCGCCGGACGCCACCCCGGAGAGAAGACCAGGCCCGGCTGGCAAGGGCCAGGAAGGATTTTTCCCGTGCCACCAGCCAACTTGTCCTCTGGGCCAGATGTAGCAGAGGCGAGCCCCGGCCATGGCAGCGGTAAGGGCTGCGATGAAGGGGTGGTGGTGCACAAAGCTGCAGCCTCTGCTGCGTCTGGCCCGGAGGACAAGCTGGCTGGCGGCACGGGAAAAATCCTTCCTGGCCCTTGCCAGCCGGGCCTGGTCTTCTCTCCGGGGTGGCGTCCGGCGGGTGCCCCATGCCTCCGCTCCTTCCCCCCGTGTGGCAGACCCGGGAAAGGACACGGCCAGACCTGCCAAAGCTGCTGCTCCCTCTACGCCTCCGGAAGCCCATTTCTCGCTGTTGCTGTCAAGCGGGGCTGAGCGTGCGAGGCGCTGAACTGGGCCCTCGGGCACGTTGGAGCACGGTGGGGGTTTTTCCCTGCTCGGCCCGGAACTGGCGAGATCTTAGCATGCGGGCGCAGCTGTTTCCCTCAAGATCCGCTCGAGGGAAGCGAGGCGCTTTGCGCAAATTCAAAAAGTGGGACTTTTTTGAAATGCCGCGGGACGCGGGACAATTTGTTTAAAATTGGGTCTGTCCTGCCAAAAGCGGGACGTCTGGTCACCTTACCTAAGGAAGGACTATAACTCACTGTTTCCCGGTTTCTAGCCAGGTGCCTTAACCACTACACCAAACTTGTATTCCAAATATGCACTGGCCTCATATTTCATTTCGTTACTTTCAGCCAATTTCTCAGAATAGAATAGAATGAATAGAATAGAATAGAATAGAATAGAATAGAATAGAATAGAATAGAATAGAATAGAATAGAATAGAATAGAATAGAATAATCAGAGTTGGAAGGGACCTCTTCTAGTCCAACCCCCTGCTTAGGCAGAAAACCCTATACCCGTGATGGCGAACCTATGGCATGCATGCCACAGGTGGCATGCAGAGCTCTCTCTGCGGGCACGTCAGCTGTCGCCCCAGCCCAGCTCCACTGCGCATGTGTGCGTGCCTCCTGCCAGCCAGCTGGTCTTTGTGTCTCTGCCGCGCATGCCAGGGGTGGGTTCTAACTTACCTTGCTGCTGGTTTGCTTCCTCCCATGCCAGATGGGTGTGCGCGCACTGCATGGGTGCGTGCGTGCTTTGCACGCATGCACGTGTGCAGTGGAAATAAATAAATAAATAAATAAATAAATAAATAAATAAATAAATAAATAAATAAATAAATAAATAAATAAGCCGAAAACAAGATGGCGACTGCTTGCACAGTGCCAGGAACTCGGCTTCTGTGCATGCTCAGAAGAAAAATAATTTAAAAAAAGATTTTAAAAAAAGATGGCGGCGTCCACGGACCGGCACCGACCGAACCGGTTCCATGACATCACCGTGACATCACCAGCAGGTCGCTACCGGTTTGGGTGAACCAATCTGAACTGGGAGGAACCCACCTCTGGCGCATGCACAGGGGGAGGGGTGCATGCGGGGGATGTGCACACATGTGCGGGGCCTGCCTGCGCAGGGGGCACTCACATTGCATTTTGGGTCTCGTACGGCGCCCTCGCGCCCCATTTTGGCTTCCAGGTTGGTGCAGGAGGCTTTCCAGGCCCAACTGTCCCGTTTTGGGCCTGGAAGTCCTCCTGCACCAACCTGGAAGCCAAAACGAGGTGCAGGAGCGCCGCGAGAGGCCTCCCTGTGCCCCGTTTTAGGCCTGAAAAGCCTCCTGCACCAACCTGGAAGCCAAAAATGGGCAAGGGTGGGCAGGGTGCATGCGGGTGGGTCACGCGCACATGTGTGGGGGGGCGGGCAGGGGAAGCACGAGGGGTCGCATGCGCATGTGTGGTGGGTGGGATCATTGCATTATGGATGTGGGTGCGCATGTGCGCTGTCACGCACGCATGTGCGTACTTTCAGCACACAACAACAAAAAGGTTAGTCATCACTGCCCTATACCATTTCAGAGAAATGGTTTTCCATTTGTCAACATTATTCTGAACTTTGTTTCTGCCTTCGCAGGGTAGATATCTGGGGATCTCTAGGGACATCTGCATATAGTAGCTCATTAAACAAAGTTACATATGGAACTTAAATGATATATTTACTGCTAGAATTATATTAACACAAATCAGAAAAGGTGGGAGTAGTAGTAAGTTATATTATTATATAGGCATAATATATAGGTATAATATTATATATTATAACTCCTAGCAAGTTATATTATTGTACCTATAAAGTACACAGGACAGTTTTTTTTAAAAAAAAAATCAAATTAATTTTATCCAAGCTTTATCATTTTACTATAACCAGAAAACAAAGGCAAACCCCTGCTTTCTGATGGTAAAAGTAGTTTTCTGTTGTCCTGAGTTCCATCATTGTCTTCTCATTCTCCCCATTAAGCAAGGAACGAACCCATCCACTCCCTGTTTGGGGCCCGTAGGTGGAGATTTTGCTCTCAGAGTTATCAGGAGAGGCGATCTTTCCCACCGAAAACCCTGGTGCCAGGGTGTCCGATGATAAGTCAGGGACTTCTGGAAGTATGCTTTCAGAACAAACGCATTGAATTACCCAGAGGATATTTACAATTGCTGACCTAACTCCCAATTTCCTCATTTTAAACCCCTTTCAAGACAATGCCTCTTACGCCACTGCCCCCCCACCCCCGTACTTAAAAAAAAAAAGATTACAGATCCAAGAATGTGAATATTGCCCGCTTAGCTTTGTGCGCAAGGAAAGAGTGAGGCAAGAGAGTGAGAGAGCTTCTCAAGGCCTTTTTTTGGGGGGGGGCTGTATGTTTGTTTGTTTTTACAATAATATCATTGGTCAGTTCGACTGAGAGAACCTCTCCTCCTTAAACATCCTGCACAGCCTGCAGACAACAAATTGTGTACCACACCCAAAACCTGGTGATGGGATAGGCCTTCCCTAGTTTGCTATAAAGTCTTTTTAAAAGTGGTTTTTATTGTTCAAGCTTCATTCACTGGCAGGGGACCAAAAACTCATGGAAAGCCTACTTACGTAGAACCCAGTTGATCAGAGATGACCAAGCCATGGCAGGAACATTACAAATGATATATCTTGACATTTTAGGAGGGGAAAAAAATAGAGTTTTGTGTATTTCTCTGGCTCTATACTTCAGAGTTGCAATGCTAGTACTACTACTAATAATAATCAAAATATACTATAAAAGCTACCTCAAGGCAAAGAGAAAATGGATGTGTTTGTTCAATAATGTTTCAGGCAACCCAAAAAGGTTTATGGCTAACATGAAAAGAAAACCTTCTAGAAGCTAGATGTTGGTTAGGCTTCAAATCAATTACACAGAGTTTCTGATCTAAGGGCATCCCAGATTGGATCAAAAAGGCAAGATGGCTTTGGCATAAAATGATTTCCCTACACCTAAGATCAGCATGCCAGTCTTCTGAAGAAGATAGCCATCCGATTCTCTCAATGGCAAGGAACAGCTGGGAGCTTCAGAAAGGTTAAGGAGGGGATTGCCTTGAGGCACCTTAGCCTCTGTTGCTTGAGAGAGTTTTATTTATTTATTTATTTGTCAAGCATGTATAAGATATCAGATGTAAGTATAAACATGACTATGAATACAGGAAATGGATACGAATAAATGGGGGACAGTAGGACAGGGGCGGTAGGCACGTTGGTGCGCTTATGCACGCCCCTTACAGACCTCTTAGGAATGGGGTGAGGTCAACAGTAGACAGTCTAAGGTTAAAGTTTTGGGGGTTTGGGGTAGAAACCACAGAGTCAGATAGTGCATTCCAGGCATTGATCACTCTGTTGCTGAAGTCGTATTTTCTGCAATCGAGTTTGGAGCGGTTTATCTTAAGTTTGTATCTATTATGTGCTCGTGTATTCTTGAGTTGAAGCTGAAGTAGTCATTGACAGGTAGGACATTGTAGCAGATAATTTTGTGTACTATGCTTAGATCAGACCGAAGGCATCATAGTTCTAAGTTGTCTAAGCCCAAAATTTCAAGTCTGGTGGTATAAGGTATTCTGTTGTGAGCAGAGGAGTGGAGGACTCTTCTCGTGAAATATCTCTGGACTCGCTCAATTGTGTTAATGTCCGATATGCAGTGCGGGTTCCAGACAGAGGAGCTGTATTCAAGAATTGGTCTAGCAAAGGTTTTATATGCCTTAGTTTGCAATACAATATTACCGGAGAAGAAGCTTCGCAAGTTTCAGTCTGTCTGGGTAGTGCCCAGTAATGCCACAAAAAACATTTTCTGCAACATTTTTCTGTTGCATCTTGTGGTTCTGAAGTCTACATGTTTTATTTACTAATTGGAGGCTGTATGCAGAATGGCTGCCACATGAGCCAGGATCTGGGGTTTTGAGAGGTGTACCCCATTTCTTTGCAGTTATAACTCTTCTCTCTTCTCTATATCTTCTCTATATCTCTTCTCTCGAGACGAATCCAACAAGGACTGATTTCCATTTTCCTCTTAAGTGATGGTTGAAAGAGCGATAAGTCTTCTCTTCTCTTCTCTTCTCAAGCCATCTTAGCTTCCATTCAGAAACGTGATGGTTTTCCTTCAACCAGATCTAAGGGCGCCCCACCTTAAGGCAACTGCAGCTACCATGGTAGCTTTAATTACAGATATTTTTAAACCAATAATTTGTATATATGTACTGTATGTATGTCTATACAACTAGTCTTCATTTAGTGACAATTGGGACCAACAACTCAGTTGCCAAGTGACATGGTCGCTAAACAAAACATCATGTGACCATGAAAGACTTTTGATATCACTTTTCCCATTCAATTGTTGAATTACAATGGGTCACATAAGGGCAAGACATCACATGTCTGTGACTTGCAATTTTACTGCTACTTCTCCATTGACTTTGTTGGTGGTAAATGGTGATTATGTGACAGCAGGATGCTGTGAAAGTCATAACACCTGCAGGTTGTGAAATGCCCACATGTCAATCGAAAGATAGCAGGGATGATGTGACTATCATTAAGTGCAAGGACCAGTCATAAGGTTACTTTTTCAGCACCATTGTAACTTTAAGTGATTGCTAAACAAGGCAATCATAAAGAGAAATTGCATAACAATGATTGTCATAGCAATATTAAAGTGGAGGACATAACAAAACAATACAATCATGAAATAGGAATGAAAATCAAGCTCTCTGCAAAATAGAAACACTGCATCAAAGCTCCTTAACAAAATCTACCATTTTCAAGGAAGTTGAGCAACTATATATATTGTTTCTTCAAAGAATCAGTCCATAAGTTTAGTTTTTCAGGGAGGGAGGGAGGGAGGGAGGGAGGGAGGGAAGGAAGGAAGGAAGGAAGGAAGGAAAGAAGGAAGGAAGAAAGAAAGAAAGAAAGAAAGAAAGAAAGAAAGAAAGAAAGAAAGAAAGAAAGAAAGAAAGAAAGAAGGAAAGAAAGAAAATTCCATTAGGCTAAATCAGATGAATATAAGAAAGCAGAAAAAGGGCATCCATGAGGTAAAGTTAATTTATAGGATTAACATGGTGAGACCTATCCCTAAAAGGAAAAAAAAAAACAGGCATAGGAAGCCTTGCCCACACCATAGCCATCCAATAACCACTGATTTTCTGCTGAGAGGGGAAGGTCAAGAAGCAAGGAATTGACTAATCAGGTCCTGTCTTGTCTTTAATCTGGACTAGGCAACAGCTGGAGCCCATTGCTAATGCACAGCAATCAGGACCGGATTTTTGGAAGTTGTTTAAAAAGCGGCCATGGGAGTAAGGCAGTTAGGCTGCCCCACAGACTTGCCTTCTAGATTATCAGTTAACATGCCTTGATCACATCTAGTGTGCCCACAATGAATCTAAACTGATTGAAAAGCCAAATGAAATGACCATGAATTTCCATCTTCAGGAATGATTCAACATTTGAAAAGGAGGCAATCATTTATGGCTTCAATCAGTCTTGACTTCCAGCATTAAAAACATTTCCCTGGAACCCTTACAAATGTTTCCTCCTAGGTTATCCAGAGATCAAGATTTTTAATGTGGAAAAACATTTTCTTATTATTTATGTGTGTATTTATTTATTTAGCATTTCAGGCCTGTACCAGGATTTGTTATGCAAAAGTACCGGTTTCCTTATTGAGATGGACATTGGCTTCAGTAAAAAGGCAGAGCCAAATTGCTGGGCAGGGGTTTGAACTCTCTAGTTGTTCCTGTGCTATAGAACTAGTTTGTTGTAATAGTTAAGACACAAGACTAGAAAACAGAAGGCCCAAGTTCTAGTCCTGCCTTAAGCATGAAACCAATTGGGTGACTTTGAGCCAGTCATTTTCTTTCAGCCCTAGGAAGTAGACAATGGCAAGTTGCTTCTGAAAAGCCAAGAAAACTGCAAGTTGTTGTCAGACATGGTTGAACAGAGGGAAAAGAAATATTTAAATATGAGTACACCCATGACTTAGGAACTGCAACAGAGGCCTTGCCTGTTTGCTTCATAGGTGGGTTGCTGCTGGTTTGGACTGGTTCTTTAGAACCTGTAGCGGAAATTTACCACTGCTCACCAAACTGGCAAGGATGATCGGCGGTCCACGCTCCCGAACTGGTCCTCTGGTTGCTGCAGCTTGGAAAAAAAAACCTCTGCGCATGCGCAAAGGCTTCTGCGCATGCGCAGAGGGTAATTTCCAGGTGTTTTGCATGACGTGATGGGGCCGCGCACATGAGTGAAGCGAGCGTGCACGCGCAAAACATGCACTTCCGTCGCGATCAGAACAGGTAGGGAAGGTAAGTAGAACCCACCCCTGGTTTGCTTGCTTCAGCTTTGCCATCAAGGAGCATCCAACTATGTAAAAAGCAGATCTCTAAGCAAGACTAAATATTTACATTAATACATATACGTTTGTAGGCACCCATCCACTCAACTGTGGCCAGGTACATATTAAAAACATAAAGTCTAACAACAGACAAAATCAAGAAAGAAAAGATGCAGCCGAACAAGGAGTCAGCAGACTTTAACAGAACAAAACTAACACACAGTGAGCCCACACCATGTCTGAGAAAAATGCCTTTGGGCTTGTAATGAGTGACTTTTTGGCTTCAGCAATTATCCAACATCCTATCTTTTACATCCTTATTTATGTTGCTTATGTTGGTTGGTAACGGGTGGGTTCCTCCCGGTTCAGACTGGTTTGCCCAAACTGGTAGCAACCCGCTGGTGACATCACAATGATGTCACCGAACTGGATCGGATGGTGCCGGTCTGTGGGCGCCGCCATGTTTTTGGGAAATTTTTTTATTTTTATTTTTTAATTTTTCCCCCTTGTGAGCATGCACAGAAGCCGAATTCCAGCACTGTGCATGCGGTCGCCATCTTTTTTCAGTTTTTTTAATTTATTTTTTGGGGATTTTTCATTACTGCGCACGCGTGTGCCCATGAGGCGCGCCCACGCAGCACGGGAGGGAGCAAACCGGCAGCGAGGTAAGTTGGAATCCATCCCTGGTTGGGAAGTAAAATTAATTGTGGAAATTGCTCTAGAAACATTTGTTCTAGAAAAAACAGTAGTGTCTTCCAAAGTTTTTAATGCATGATGAAATCCTGTTGACACAAGAAGCTTTAAGTCTGCAAAACTTATCACAACTAGCTTGTGGTGTTTGGTTTCAACAAAACTTAATCATAAGTTATTAATTCTATATACCGTGCATTTATTTATTTATTTATTTATTTATTTATTTATTTATTTATTTATTTATTTATTTATTTATTTATTTGTTTATTTATTTTTTATTCACATTTGTATGCCGCCCACTCCACAGAGACTCTGGGCGGCTCACAACAATAAAAATTTACATGCAACAATAAATATAAAAAAGCATTAAAACAATGATTATTAAAACATTAAAAAACATTAAAAGCAACAATTTAAAAACCCATACAATAATTCATTCATGGGGCCAAGAGTGATCAGTGTTATATTAAAATCATTGGCCCCAGGCCTGTCGACAAAGCCATGTTTTTAGTGCTTTTCTGAAGGCTGGCAGGGTGGGAATAATGTAAAGTGACCAGATTTTTTTTTTTAAAGCGGGACGGGGGGGGCGGGCCCGCCTGGGCGCCGCCATTTGTTTTGCCCTCTGCGCATGCGCAGAACGCTGCGCATGCGCAGAGGGCAAAACAGCAAATGTCGGCGTCCAGGTGGGGGTGGGGGGGGGGAGGCGGGAGGGCGCTTGGATGCCTGCAGCTCGTGACAGGTAAGCTGCCGGCTGCCTCCTTTCCCCGTCTCCGCCGCCCGTTCGTTGCTTGCCAGCCCGGCTGAAGGGGAGGCGGGAGGCGAGGAAAGGCCTCCCGAAGGGGAGGCGGGCTCCCGAAGGGGAGGCGGGAGGCGAGGAAAGGCCTCCCGCCTCCCCTTCGGGAGCCGGCAGCCCTTCGGGAGCCCGCCTTCCCTTCGGGAGGCCTTTCCTCGCCTCCCGCCTCCCCTTCAGCCGGGCTGGCAAGCAACGAACGGGAGGCGGGAGACAGGGAAAGGAGGCAGCCGGCAGCTTACCTGTCACGAGCTGCAGGCATCCAAGCGCCGCGGTCTCCCGGTCGCCTGCCCGGCCCCAGGGCAACGGCGGCAGCGAGGCGACGGGGGGAAGGAAGGGGAGGGGGACGAGGAAGGGCTGTTTGCGCCGCCGGCTCCTCGTCCCTCCCCCCGCATCCCAACAGCAGCGGCGCCTCTGAGGGCGGGGCTAGGGATGGGGCGGGGGAAGGAGAGGAGGAGCAGCCCCCCTTCCCCCTCTCCCCAGCAGGCAGACGGCTCTCTGAAATTCCACCCGACTTGCCCGACCTCTCTTTTGCTTCCCCTTATTAAGGTGACCAGACGTCCCGCTGTTTCCGCATTCTTTTAAAAAAAGCGGGACTTTTTGAAAAGAATGCGGGACGCGGGACACACGCTTGAAAAGCGTGTCTGTCCCGCCAAAAGCGGGACGTCTGGTCACCTTAGAATAATGTGGATCTCCGGGGGGAGTGTATTCCAGAGAGCCAGTGCTGCCACAGAGAAGGCCCTCATTCGTGGGCCCGCCAGCTGACGGGACCACCAGCAGACCAACTCTGTGGGCTCTAATTGGTCTTAAGGAGGTATGTTGGAGAAGGCGGTCTCGGAGGTAAACTGGTCCTAAACTGGTCCTAAGTATGTACAGTGCCTGCTCAAACAGGCAGATTTAACAGGTTAGAAACTGATTTCAATACATTTCATTAGGATTCCCATTTATTTCATGCATAAAAAAATACACTACTGTATTTTTTCTCCATTAGGACTAATGAGCTACAGGTCACACTATAACAGCTAAGATTATATATATTTATTTTGGCTCCTCAGCGTTTAATCTGGTTGAGAAACTGCCAGTTTACACTGCACAGCAAACTTTCTCTTTTTTATCTTCTGGCTCATTTCCTTATGGAATTATTTTGACACACACCATATATCTATGCTGTTGTTTCAATGGGGTGAAAGTAAAACAAAACAAAATAGATCAATTTTAAAAAATGACCACATTTTACTGAACTGAAGTTTTGAAAACTTCTGTTTTAGCATGGATACATTTCTCCTCACTTTGACAGCAATGAAATTAGTATCATGACATTAACATGTCATGATAAATAACTGAAAACTCCAAAACTCATTTTACCAACCTCGGAAGGATGGAAGGATGGGTCAACCTTGATTGATTTTTCTCCGTGACAGCCCATAAGAACTCTGACTTATTTGATGCTCCATCAGTTTGTTTTCTTGCTGTCCACATAGTATTCTCAGGAGTCTTCTCCAACTCCAAAGTTCAAGGGTGTGAATACTCCTCTTTTCCTGCTTATTCAGAGTCCAATATTGAATCATACCAGTGTTCAAACAGAACTCGTTTGAAACTATCTTTGGCAAACATAGTATAGAGTAATGATAACAGTAGGGATGTTATACTTGACGTGCACTTTTGAGTCATAATAGTGAAAGATATTCTACTATTATATTTCTACAAAGGAATTTTTAAAAAAAGATTCTGGACATATATTAGGAGAAATAATATAATATATTGGAGAAAGTACCATAGGTTCAAGACGGAAAGCAAAATGAAAGAAACAATAGACAAAAAGGATGCATGACTAAGACTTGCACTGCAGTAGATTCATGAATTGTCAAATGTTTTGTCGCAGGTATCTAATTTCTCTTTGTTAACCCTACAAATGATATAGGCTTATTGTGATGTCCCAGAGAAGAAGGACTAAGTTATGTGCTACCAACATTCTCCAGAAGATTGTGGTTTAAAATAAAGAAGACAGTGTCCTTCCTCTTTCTTCTTCACAAATGTCTTTGGTTGTGACACGTTTAGCATTTTGAAAAATTACACTTGGAATACAACGGATGGCATGAATGGATATTAATGCGTGCTGACCGAGAGGAGAAGATAGAATACCCTTTTAGATTAAGTATCTTTCTGTTTACTGTAACTACAGAAAATGCAGAAACGGAGCCTGAGGGTAACAGCTTCTTCTTATGCCCTTCTCGCCAGCTGGTACAATGCAGTGATAACCCCTCTCTGCCACTGAAGGATCTTTAGATCCACCATTGCTAATCATCACTGGCAGACAAATTCTTCACAGATTAATTGTTGGGAGCCTCTTCTCCAGTTGTGTGGAGTAATTACCAGCCAGTAATTATAAAATCATTATAAAGTAATTATAAAATAATTACTGGCTGATAATTATGGGAAGTGAAGTCATACGGTGGGATGGTGCCAGGCTTGGGATGATGTGAAATAAATTTGGAAAGTAAGAAACAAATCCAAGCATACAAGGAAACTGGGTTTGGAGAACAAAATTTGCACTTGCTTGACGAGCAGATTGAAGAAAAGGTCTTATTAAATTTTCACACATATTCCATCTCCCTTTTTTTGTCCTGTCACGTACACAAGGGTGATTCGCGTAAGAATTATTTCCTATTTGCTTGTAAAATCACAAAGATGTACAGAAAGGACAAAAGGATCTGGAGAAATTAATTTCTGGTTTTATTATATCCAGGCACAATTACTGTAATCCCTTTCCCTTCTGGACTTCCTACTGCCTTGTGATTTACAATCTGTTCTTACCAAATGCAGCTGTTTGGCTTTTTGCCAGTCTCTCCCTCCCTGATTTGGAAGGAACATAGCCTCACATGAGGGTAGGGCTGTGGGACTGAGATTAGGTGGGTGAAAAATCAACTTGGCAAGAGAACCCCCTGAAAATCATCACTGGGGTCAAAGATGGTTAGAGAAAAAAGAAGAAAAAACAACATTGCTTATTGCAGAGTCAATGTGGTCTTGAGGTTAGAATACTGAACTCTATGTGGGAAAATTTACTTGAAATCCCAATACTGTCATGAAGCTTGTTGGATGTCTTGGGTCAGTCCCTCTAAGCAGGGGTGGGTTCTACTTACCTTCCCCACCGGTTCGCATCGTGACGAAAGTGCATGTTTTGCGTGCACATTTCCCAGAAATGACCTTCTGTGCATGCGCAGTACTATAAAAAAACAAGATGGCACCGTCGTAGGCGCCGCCAAGAGAACCAGCTCGGGGCCGTGGCAGGCCTGGGTTGCTGCCGGTTCCAGCAACCCAGGCTGCCAAGTTACTACCGGTTCTATAGAACCGGTCTGAACCGGGAGGAACCCACCTCTGCCTCTAAGTGTCTCGCCACCTATGATTGCTATAAAGAGGAATTGTCAAGCACAGACAACCAGGAGCCAGGGTAGAGTTCAAAACCACTTTGAGTTTATTCCATGCAACCTATACACAAGAATCTGTCAAGGCAATATTTTTGCCGGATAAAAATCAACAGACTTTGGGGGAAGGGGGGGGGGCTGGACGTACCGTATTTTTCGGAGTATAAGATGCACCGAAGTATAAGTTGCACTTTAGTTTTGGGGGAGAAAAACAAGGAAAAAAGGCCTCTGCCTCCCAGCAAACAGCAAAGAGTACAGATGATATACACTGCTTGCTGTGTATTTCTGTGCATGTGTCTCTGACCCATAGAAATAGCAAAGAATTGGAGAAATGTACATTATGGCAGTATATTAATCCCAGAAAATTTTCTTAAATGTAATCACACTAACTCCTCCCAATTATTTAAATAGATCTACTCCAAACATGACTAAGTCAGGGTTTAATTCAGCTGCCTTATTTTAATACTAATACTTAATACTAATACTTAATACTAAAACAGGACATTTCAGATTATACTTTTACAGATCTTTAAAATTGATGTGGCTTTCTGGAAGTATTCTCTGCTATTTAAAAGAAGATAAAATAGCACTGGGCCTCTTCAGAGCAAGCATTTATTTTAAAAAGCTTCTTCATTTTGTTAAGTTGTCTAGATTTACAGGGGTCTCCAACCTTGGCAACTTTAAGACTTGTGGACTTTAACTCCCAAAATTTAACTCCCAAAGTCTGGCACCATACATTCCAACAAGAAAAATAAAATCCAGTCATCAGGAATGACCTGATTGAAAAGTTTCAGAAAAACAGAGTGAAATGCTGTAGTTCCCCAACTACATTATGAAATAGAATTTTATACCAGTCCCTGAAGGCAAAGAAGACAAGCAGATCATCCAAGAAAAAGTGGTGTTGTTAGTTGTGAAGTCGTGTCCGACCCATTGCAACCCCATGGACAACATTCCTCCAGGCCTTTCTGTCCTCTACCATCGCCTAGAGTCCATTTAAGCTCATGCGGACTGCTTCAGTGACTCCATCCAGCCACCTCCTTCTCTGCCGTCCACTTCTTCTTTTGCCCTCAATCTTTCCCATCCAGTGAGTCTTTCCTTCTCATTAGGTGGCCAAAGTACTTGAGTTTCATCTTCAGGATCTGGCCTTCTAAAGAGAAGTCAGGGTTGATCTCCTCCAGCACCATAGTTCAAAGGCCTCAATTCTTTGGCTCTCAGCCTTCCTTATGGTCCAACTTTCACAGCCATACATTGCAACTGGGAAAACCATAGCCCTGACTATACGCACTTTTGTTGGCAGGGTGACGTCTCTGCTTTTTAGTATTCTGTCTAGCTTTGCCATGGCTTTCCTCCCCAGGAGCAAACGTCTTTTAATTTCTTGGCTGTAGACTCCATCTGCGGTGATCTTGGAGCCCAGGAAAATAAAATCTGTCACTACCTCCATTTCTTCCCCATCTATTTGCCATGAATTGAGAGGGCCAGGTGCCATGATCTTAGTTTTCTTAATGTTGAGTTTCAAGCCAGCTTTTGCACTCTCCTCCTTCACCCACCTCAAAAGACTTTTTAGTTCCTCTTCACTTTCTGCCATTAGAATGGTATCATCTGCATATCTGAGGTTGTTGATATTTCTCTCGGCAATCTTAATTCCAACTTTTGATTCATCTAGCCCCGCCTTTCTCATGATGTGCTCTGCATATAAGTTAAATAGGCTACTGGGGAAGAGCAGAGGGCTAGTACTACCGTAGTAGCACCAGAAAGAGTGAAGCGACTGGGCCAAAGCCGAAATGACGCTCAGCTGTAGATGTATCTGGTGGTGAAAGGAAAGTCCGATGCTGTAAAGATCTATTCTCCATAGGAACCTGGAATGTAAGATCCATGAATCAAGGCAAGCTGGACCTGGTCAAACAAGAGATGACAAGAAAAAGTACTTGTATTTTTTTAAAAATACTTATATGGAAGAGGACCAATAGCAAGGTGGATGGATTCAGCTACCATTCAGCGGTGATGAGTGCAATATTGGAAGAGCTGAAGGACCAGGTTAGGGAAGATCATCTACAGTATGTAATTCCTGAGAGTTGACAACAACTTAATTGCACATACTGGCAATCATTTTTCTTAGGGAGTATTTCCATATTTCACAGTTGTCAAAAGCAGCCTGAAAATGATCCATGGTTGGCTTTCATATCTGCTGACCCCAAAAACTGGGAGAATGAGAAAAACATGCCTTGCCTGAGCTACCACAGGTCTTCAGCTCCACTCTTATTCATAAAATTAGTAATAAAAACAAGCATCCTACTACTCTGCAGAGAGCTGAACCCAAAGAAGAAACGTTACTTTGAATTCGTTACTTTCATCCCTGCTTACTCCCCTGCAGTTCTAAAGCTGAATGGCCATCGCTTTCTTTTCATGGCCAACAAGACCAAAGATATGGATTAGAATTCCCTCCCATGGAGGATGGCCTGGCTTGAAGATCCACAGAGCTCCAGGGTTCCCAGGTGAAAGATTTGGAATTGTTTGTTTTGGGCTGCTCCTGAACTGAAGATAAATTGGCTCAAGCTATTAAACAGAAATGATGGCTAGATTCACAAGAGTTCTGTGTAGGTGTTAAGAGAGGTACAAATGATTCCTATGGAAGTGCTCTTAAACTAGCCACTGAGTGCTAGATAGTAGGAAGCAGTCAGAAATAATTATTTCTGCCAATTCTTGCATGGAGTAGCTTCTAGGAAGTACTTAGAAAAACTGGAGGGCTGGATGAACCGGAGAATTTCCAGAAGTTTCCACACCATCTAAAGATTCTTTGATAAAATCATCCTGATTTACAATGACAGATGGAAATGAGGGTGGCAAAGATGAGTGCTTTCCAGTCTTACCTAAAATGAACCAAGATCTGCAAGGAACAAAAATTCATATCTCTTCATCATATTATTATAGAAAAAAGGTAGGGGACTTTTTGTAACATTTTGCCTAATGAAGAGCTCTAGAGAACTTGATGTTGTACATTTGTCAAGTGTATGTGTGCTTCTGTATCACGTCAGTTGGTTCTAATAAATGTATTGCTTTATTGTGGCGCTTGAATTTCCAATCCCACATTGACAAACATGACTGTCTTTAAACTAGACATTTCTGATGCAAAAAAGAGCAGGGCACCCTCTTTCATATGTGGTGGTTGTGTCCCAAAGCGAAAAAAATATTGGATAAAGATACACTACTGGTTACAGGAAATAGTGGACTCATCAGTAGAATATACGGCGGAACTTTTTTTACTGGGAATAGGACAATATAGCCAAAGCATCAAATACCTAATCCTCCACATCACTATGGCGGCCAGAATTGTGTATGCACAAAACTGGAAGAATTCCAATATACCTACAGACAGTTCGATAATAAAAAAATATATACGACTGTGCTGAAATGGACAAACTTACGATTGAACTCAGAGGACAAAAAAATTCAGATTACTACGACGTTTGGGAATTCCATGTTCCTCGCTTTGCTCCGCCGGCTTTGCGCACTCGGCAGCGGCCAAGTGGGGTGCCGCCGCCCAGAGAGAATGTGCCAAGGGATGCTCGGCTCCGGTGTGCACCACGGAGGAGCCCCCGGGACTGCAGGTGCCACACCCGGATGAGGCAACCCCTTGCCGGCCGCCGTGGCTGCCCCTGCTTGCCTCGGCACCCACCCGCGGCCGGCCGATGAAGGAAGGCGAGCCACGCATGGGCGACAAGGAGCTGGCTCTGCCCGGAGAGAACCATCCCCTTCGCAGAGTCTCTCCCGTCTACCTGTAGTGTTTGGGGAGAAGGGGATGGCTCTCTCTGGGCAGCCGCTTGTCCAAGCCCTGCCAAAGTCGTGCACACTTTTCGCGATGGCGCTCAAAAAGCTCTCAGAGGCAACACACGAAGCGAGTGGAGACCTCGCCCGATCTGGAGACTTTGCCTGGATGCCACCATTTGGGTTCTTTTACCCTCTGCACATGCGCAGAATGCTTTGCGCATGCACAGAGGGTAAAAGAACCCAAATGACGACAGTGGGGTGGGTCGCAGTGGGGGCGCGGGGGTGGGGTTTGTGGGCCGCGATATGGCCAGGCTTGTGGCAGTGGGGGGGGGGAGCTGAGGATGCCGGGGCGACCCCTGGGAAATGGTCATTCGACCCCCAAAGGGGTCGCGACCCCCACGTTGGGAACCGCTGTTCTAGAGCCAGGGGTCTCCAACCTTGGCAACTTTAAGACTTGTGGACTTCAACTCCCAGAATTCAACAGCCAGCTTTGTTAGCTTTGCTAACTGCTGTGGCATTCTGGGAGTTGAAGTCCACAAGTCTTAAAGTTGCCAAGGTTGGAGATCCCTGTAAATCTAGACAACTTAACAAAATAAAGAAGCTTTTTAAAATAAATGCTTGCTCTGAAGAGGCCCAGTGCTATTGTATCTTCTTTTAAATAATAGAGAATAATGTATACATCCAGAAATTTTAATTAATTTTAACAACTCTGTACAAGTATAGTATGAAATGTAACAGTATCCTGTTTAGTATTAGAGTTTAGTTACCTTGGAGTAGATCTATTTAAATATTTGGGAGGAGTTAGTGTGACTATATTTAAGAAAACTTTCTGGCATAATGTACATTTCTCCAATTCTTTGCTATTTCTATGGGTCAGGCACACATGCACAGAAATACACAGCAAACAGTATATATCATCTGTGCTGTTTGCTGTTTACTGTTTGGCAAATTGCTTGGAGGCAGAGGCCTTTTCCCCTTGTTTTCCTCCCCCAAAACTAAGGTGCATCTTATACTTCGGTGCGTCTTATACTCCGAAAAATACGATAGATAGATAGATAGATGATAGATAGATAGATAGATAGATAGATAGATAGATAGATAGATAGATAGATAGATAGATAGAGACAGACAGACAGACAGACAGACAGACAGACAGAGAGACAGACAGACAGACAGACATATACATACACAACTTCTTTATGTGGTAACCCTTCTTTTTTATGAGTTGTCCTTTTTATTAGTTTATAATATAAAATACAAAAACAAATATTAGGAAAAATAGGGGAGGGAAAAGGGAAGAGAAAAATGTAGAAAAGAAGGGAAAAAGAAAGAAAAAGCGTTGACTTCTAACTCTCTTTGGTGCAGTAGAATAAGATAGTATCATCAAACTTCAACTTTTTACTTTTACATTATAGTATAAACTAGCCATTTCTATAACAACAAATCTATTTAATCGGTAAAACCCAAAATCAAAGTTGCATTTTTTTCCACCTCAAGCACAAAGTCCAGAAGTGGTTTCCAAGTAGAAACAAAAGTAATTGTGTTTTTTTCTTTTATCAAAGCAGTCAATTTAGCCATCTCTGCTAACTCCATCAACTTTTGCAGCCATTCGTCCATTGTGGAGATTGATAACCTTTCAAGCAACATGAAAAACCCTGCTTCATCTTCTCTTAGTTGTTGCTGCTGTTCAAGTTCCTTCATTTTTCCCTCATAAGGAGGTTTCAAATTTCCTGATCATTCCATTGACCTTCTCTGAATGTTTCACAACTCTCTCTCTCTCTCTCTCTCTCTCTCTCTCTCTGTCTCTCTCTCTCTCTCTCTCTCTCTCTCTCTCTCTCTCTCTCTCTCTCTCTCTCTCTCTCTGTGTGTGTGTGTGTGTGTGTGTGTGTGTGTGTGTGTGTGTGTGTGTGTGTGTTTTGCTCAAAACTGTTCTCATTACTCAGGATGGAGCTTGTCAAATGCAGAATAAGGTGCAACAATGCTTTTATTGTTTAAAATTATCATTTTAACAGTTGCATCATGTTCAGTGGTGGGTTCCTACAGGTGTGGTCCACTCTATAGCACCGGTAGCGGCCCGCTGGTGATGTTACAGTACCGGTGCGGTCGGTTGCCAGTGCCTGGGCATCGCCATTTTTTTTAAAAAAATTTTTTTTATATATTTTTTAAAAAAATTCTTCTGCGCATGCCCAGAAGCCGAGCTTCCGGCAGTGCGCATGCGCTGCCTTCCTACCCCACAGTGAGTCCAAGCAGGGGAGGATGGCTGAGAGAGCGCATGAGACGCTGAAAGAACGGGCGGCAGGAGCTATTTCCATTCCCCTCCCTTCAGCAGTCCGAGAAGCCACGAACGCACGGTGATGATCCCAGGCATTTTTGCACGTTCGAGGCTTCTCGAGCTGCTGAGGGGAGGGGGAATGGGCGGCAGGAGCCTAGGATCATCGAATGGGGAGAAGCATTCAGGCCGGACGGAGCCTCCTAGAAGAACCGTTGCTGCGGTCTTGCTGCTCCCACTGCGGGGGGCTGCATTGCGGGTGGCCCATGCCCACCCAGTCACATGGCTGGCAAGCCACACCCACAAAATAAGCCACGCCCACAGAGTGGTAGTAAAAAAAATTAGGAACCCGCCCCTGATCATGTTACTTTTTCATATCCAACATATAATCAACTATAAAGAACTAAGTAAAAAATAAAAGACAACATATGAGTCACTGTCCAGAGAAGATAGTGACAAAGATTGTTTACAAAGGTTAAAAAAAAAGTATGGAGAGGCATAGTGAATAGTGTTGGTGTAAACTAGATTTAGTTTGATTTTCCTTTTCTTTCCTGCCTTGGATTTCTTTGCAAACAATTTACATGTATTTTTCTGCTCACCCCAAAAGAGAATATATATGATGTATCATGTAATTCCAGAGTCATGTTCATATGTATTTTACTAAACCAGGAAATTGCTCATCCTTTACCTGTCCTTTGATTTATTTTGTCTTTATTAAATTTCATTCTATTTTCAGTCCATATCTCTTAGTAAAAACATTTTTCATTTCATTTCTGCCTTTCAAGGCATGAAGCTGTTACACCCTGCGGTGTGTTAATGGTAAATCTGATAAGCTTTTCGTTGCTCTCTTCATCCAGATAATTAATAAAGCATTGAAGAATAAGAGGCACAGAGCACAAACGTCACAGTGACTACCTCACTCCATATTTATGAGAAAGGTTTTCAAATCAGTTGTAGAGCTACCTGATTTCCTTCATCCAATGCTTACTGTGCTTGTCAGAGTTTAAATGTTATACTCCCTCCCCCTTTATTTTATTTTATTTTATTTATTTTATTTATTTGTTTGTCAAGCATGTACAAGATAGTAGGTGTTTGTATAAACATAACAAAAGCAAAATAGTACAGATAAATTTGGACAATAGGACAGTAAGACAGGGACGGTAGGCACAGTGGTGCGCTTATGCACGCCCCTTACAGACCTCTTAGGAATGGGGTGAGGTCGACTGTAGACAGTCTAAGGTTAAAGTTTTGGGGGTTTTGGGAAGAAACCACAGAGTCAGGTAGTGCATTCCAGGCATTGATCACTCTGTTGCTGAAGTCGTATTTTCTGCAGTCTAGTTTGGAGCGGTTTACATTAAGTTTGTATCTATTGCGTGCTTGTGTGTTGTTGCGGTTGAAGCTGAAGTAATCATTGAAAGGAAGGACATTTTGGTTTATGATTTTATGAACTACATTTAGATCAAATCGAAGGCGATGTAGTTCTAAATTGTCTAATCCCAATATTTCAAGTTTGGTGGAATAAGGTATTCTATTACATAACAAGACCCATCATGACAGACCTCCTTGTCTTTGCCTCCAATATTCCACATCCAAAATAACACCCTAGTACTTCTTTTAAATCTTTATTTTAGCCTTTATTTACTTTATTTATTTACTTTATACTTTATCTTTTAGCCATATGTTTATTGCAAACATACATGTTTTGTTTCATTCTGGAAATGTGCATATATATCTTTCATTCTCATTTTGCAAGATTCTTAGCCTGCATCATATCCTGCTCCATCTTTCCTTTACTCTCAAAAGCAGGTTTAAAGAATGAGCTGGTTTATGAGTTTCAAACAAGTATAAATTTACCACTAAATTTCATTTTGAACTCTCAACGCTTCAAGTAGGTAATCCATTGGGAAATATATTTTATATTCTTCCTCACCCTTCTGCCAAATGAGCTGTATTTTGGGCATAGTATGTGTCCTGGGCCTGCATTCCAAATTCCTGTTCAATTATTCATTCTTACTTGCGTTTGCTCCCCCAAGGAAAAGTGTACGGGGACTAAAATGATGTCTTATTTCTGAAAAAAGGAATTGCATCCTGAATTTTTATGTGGACATTTAATCTTATTTTCTCAGAATTTAGAGATAGACTCTATTACCAAACAATCCAAGAGTCAAGGTAAACATGGAATTCAAATGATAGAATGGTAGCTTAAAGGGGCCTTTTGAAGGATAGTGCATTGTCTAAGAGGAGCAATTTAAATAGAAACGAATCCCCTTATTTCACAATTCTTCTCTGTTCCCAATTGCTTTCCAATGGCTTTTTTACTCTCAGAAAGAGCTTCCGAGAACCACAGATATGTGGTTATCATTGAATAACTTGGCCTTTAGAGATGAATGGACTGCCAATGGATGACTTTAAACTTCACCTTCCTCAACAAGAGAATGTGCTTTCCTTTCTTTTCACCCATTTAGATTTCCAAAGAAAAATTTTCTTTTTTTAATGTTATTTCCACACACCCCCCACCGAGAAGTATGAATACTATCTCTGTTTTAGTATTTTCGAACTAAGGAAAATTCCAGATGCATAGATCTCAAATGGCCATGTCTGGGAATTTTGAGAGTTGAAGACCACACAATGTGAACATTGCCTAGGCTGGAACCATTGCTCCAAACCAGTTAAAGAAGCTCGGCTGTGTTCTGTGCATCATCATTGTCCCAAGATGCTCCATTATATCTATGTCCACTGGTTACATATGAAGAAGATATATAGCATGTGTCCTCAAACTACGGCCCGCTGAAGCCATTAATCTGGCCCACACAGTATCACGAGGCTGCCCCGCCCACTCTAGCTTCCATGCTCAATTGCTAGCTTTCTTTAGTTCAGAAGCAGCCACCTGGGGGAGGAGGAGGGGGTTTCTCCCTGAGTTTTTAAAAGTGAGGTTTTTCTTCCCACTCTACTGCAAGTCAACTTTGGGAGTGTTGTTTCTCTGTGTGTGTTTACCAAGGTTGGTGAACATTTTGCTAAGGATCTTTCCCACTGTGGCTTCCGTGCTCAATTGCTAGCTTTCTTTAGTTCAGAAGCAGCCACATGGGAGAGGAGGAGGCTGGGGGAGGGTTTGTTGTTGTTGTTTCATTGCCTGTGTTCCGAGACCTAAATTGATTAGCTGTGTAATTACCAGAGTAAGCCTATTTAACTTAAAAGTTTTTCTTTTCTTTCTCTGTCACCCCTCCAATTCTAAATGAAACTTGAGGTGCACCTGTCCTTTCTGATCAGTCCTCCTGATTTGGCCCCTTTTAGATTTAATCAGCATTAAGGTATTGCCTGTAACATTTACTTTATATATAATATTTACATTTTAAAGCAGATTGGTGTGTGTGTGTGTGTGTGTGTGAGAGAGAGAGAGCAAATTGGTGGGGGTTGTGTTTGGCTACAGACAATCTCCATGGGGTTTATATAATTTGAAATCTGTTCGTTTTAAATAAAGCAAGAAATGCAGATTAATATTTCTGGAAGTAGTAACAAAAGATAATTCCATAAGTTAAATGCATCAGAAATCAATTTATAATATATAAGGTAAGGATATATGGTGCATTCAGAGAAATGCAATGCTAATGGATTTTAGAGTGATCCTCTTTCCCAAATCTTGGGGTTTTTAGTTGCAGTCTTAATTGGTGCAGTTCTCAGTCTGGTTTATTGTGTGGTCATCTGAAACATATAATCAGGAGTTATTTTGAAGGAAATCCTGTTTGTTTTATTCTTTTTTAATGGCCTATTTTAAGAAACCTGAAGCTGCTAATGTACTGAAATTAGTCAAGTGGCAAGAAAGTGTGTGCTCTTTTTCCCTTGAGGGGGGTCTTATTAAATAAATAGATGTGCTTGGGTTTAGCAAGTAGGAAGGACAAAGGCAAAATGGACTGCTAAATTGGCCACGCTCACCCAGTCACATGCCCACCTAGCCGTGTCCATCCAGTCACATGCCCACATAGCCACGCCCACCTAGCCAGTCTGGCCCCCCAACAGTCTGAGGGACCGTGAATTGGCCCCCTGTTTAAAAAGTTTGAGGACCCCTGATATATAGCATTTACCTATGCATAAGAAGGGCTTGACCATGACCGGTCCTATCCAACTGCCTCTATTTAAACCCAGGCTGTCACATTCTTGGAAATGTTCTCCGCAAGCTTCCTTTCATTCCATGAGTGCATTTTTCCATTGAACCAGGGGATGTTACAGCAACTATCTGTAAACAGCGCAAATCCAAAATTAGCAGGGATGGATGGAAGAATCATTTATCAGTTACTAACTTCCCAAGTCGTCTTTTAAAATGTCACAGTTACATTGACCTTTCTGTTGTGGATTGAAATAACAACCACTCTTCACGGCAAGGGGGTGAATATGTAGGTTTCAGTCTGCATATCAAATGACTCATCAACACGCCTGAGAAACTCCCATTGTCAATATAGATTCCTCTAGCAACATCCACAACAAACACTTGACCAAGCTGTGGAGAGTAACTGGACGTTATGATATAATCCGCCCATTGTGCAGAAGACAGCCGCTAAAACTGATATGATCCTATTATCAAGTTTTCAAACATGATGTCTATGGAGATTTGAAACATGATGTTTTGTGTGGGTAAAGGATTATTAGTACATAGGGACATCACTTCTACATGGAGAAAAGAAGAAAATGCATCACTAAAAGAAATGATGAAAGAGGACAGAGATTTGCATTAGCTTAGAGATAGCTATGGGTATAAAAATATAGTACTTGAAATAGAAATCTGGTACATTGCATGTTGCAAGGAAGACTGTTGACAGGTGATCTATACTCTTGCTTAATCTGATTACCAGTTGCTTTCTTCTCTTGGACACAAGAGCACTGACAGGAGGAATCAATGGGTATCAAAATGGTGGGGTATGACCAGTTACTGACTCAAGGTTGACTCCATCCTTCTGAGGTTGGTAAAATGAGGACCCAGAAGGATGGGTCCAAAAAGTTGGGGGCAATATGCTGATTCTGTAAATGGCTTAGGGCTGTAAAGCACTCTGAAGTGGTATATAAATCTGAGTGCTATTGCTATTGCTAATTAAAGCCTACCTCCTTTATGTGCATGATACATGTGACTTTAGAAAGGGGCGTCATGGTTAGATTGCCTGGACACGCCCAAAAATTTTTCATTGTTGAATCCCATCCCTATTCCTGACATTCCTAGTTGGGCAAATGCAAGGCTTTCATTGAACTGGTTGAAAGCACAGCTGCGCAGTGTTTTGGACCTTAGCTCCACCAGGCACTTTGTGTAAGCTCACAAACTGAGCACCTCTCTGTCTGCAGCATCTTGGCCTTTCCAGTGACTTCATGGTAGGCAGTTAGTTACATTAATTATAGAAAAGAGGCAGTTGCTTTAAGATGTGGAGATAGCCTATGTTCCTGGTTCCACATCCTCTGAACCTTCCAGAGACTGCATTTGAAATCCTGCACTCAGAGATTTTAAACTTCAGTTCCTACCATCCTTTATCCAGCACTTGTAGTTTCATGGGACGTGAAGTCCTGTGTACTTGTGGAACCCAAGAGCGATTATTAATTAAATGAGTCTCTGAGTTTAAGAAATATCAGGGAATGTTCAGTTTTCTGATTCTCTTTTTGAGCTTTTCTCTTGTTAACATGCAGTTTAGACAAAAGTGAGGTTTTTCTAAGAACAGGGTTTTTTTCCCCTAATAGACATAGCTCTTCAAATACAATGCTTGTCTGTTAGCATTCATTAATAGTTGAACTGCATTCGTTCTGTGTCCATGACAACTTTAGGTGAGGCTGAGCATGATATAGTTTTTGATGAGATATTCTACTACTTACATCCTTGGCATCTCTCAGCCTTCTGCTTTTGTTTACAAGCACATCTTTTAACAACAGCTTCTGCTGAATTCAAGTTGCTAGCAGAGGACGTGATATAAAGTTAATTTTGTTATATTTAGTGGGGAGCCTCAGTTTCACATGGTAATCTAGAAGTCGGGGGTGGGGGGGTGAGAGGGGGGAGGGTATTGGTTTTTTTTTTAATGTGTATGAATTTTGTAACATAAAGTTAGTTGGGGGGAAAACCTTGCAATAATTTCAGTAACTGCATGTTTTCTGATACATATCTTGATATCAAAACATTATTTTGAAATGTTTAACTTTTAACTTTGTTCCTAAAAACCACACTTTATAGTCTTGATCTCATTTTCTTTATTAAAGGATAATGTGTGTCTCTTTTTCAAGACAAGGTCGACTTTCCCACTTTTTGTTTTCCAGTTCATGTTTTGAGATACCATCATCCAACTGTGGGTGTGAGAACCTTTTATGCAAAATGCTAAACTGATGAGTCTTTTTGTCTTATCCACTGAAATAGGAAGGATGCTCAAAAAAAGAAAAAGAAAAGAGAAAATCCCTAAACCACGTTTCTCTGATCTAGATCAAGGGAGATGATCAAATTTCCTATTACATCATGGTCATCTATTCTGATGACCCTTTGTTGTCAGATACGACACACCTTATTTTTTTCCCCATCCATCCGTCCATCCTGTCCATGGGACTGTTTCTACAAACCTGCTTTTTGTGACATAAGTTGTTAGTAAATCTCACTTTGCTGAAACAGGTTTTTCAGCCAAGCCTGCATTTCAATATGTGCCAGCCTTGTAAGCTACCCCAAAGTCACTTGGTTGAATTGGGAAGTTATAGAAATTTAATGAATGAATGAAATATTGTGTTGAGTCTTTGATAACAACTTTTCATTGATAATAGTGATTAATAGTGTTGTCTATGCTCAATAAATCCTCCCCTTTTAAAAAAAAATAACGTATTCCTATAACTATTATTATAGCATCCATACATTTTGCTAGGTTGCCTTGACTACAAATCCTATAACCTACAGCCAGTATGCCCTTATTTGATAATTATGGAAATTATGCCTTAACACATCTGAAGGACACCATCTTGGGAAAATTGCCTTGAAGAATAGAATTATAGAATTTAACCAAACCAGGCACCAGAAAACCACTACAGCAAACTGGCTCTCTATTTCAGCTTTATTTCTTCAGTACTCAGAGTACCATACAAGAACCACAAGAACTGGTTTCTGTACTGTGCCTTGTGATTCAGTCATTAATTCAGCAAGCCTTCATTGTTTATTCTATTTTGTGTCTGTATTCTGTATTATCTTGCTAAACTCTACACAGCTCCTTTTATAGAAGATTAGGCTGCTTCTGACCAATAACATTTGTTGTCCTCTTCCAGTATGAGTTTTACTCAACCATTTACCTCTTTCTGTTTCTTTCTAATTCCAATAATAAATATTTTTATCTTTCATATGTGTGTTTATATATTTTTTCTTCAAACTACAGTGTGTAGTGAAGTGGACTCCAGAGGAAGAAACATACTGTGGATTGGGTCGATGTTTTCAGGGAAATTAGTTGTGGTTGGGAAACCCCATGGTGACATAAAGCTCTTAACTTTCTAGTGTTGCCCAATTATCACCACCTGTTGCACTAACATGGTTACTTCCTGAGTATTTCTGGTCAGTTACCATCTGCTAACTTACACATTCCCTGCCTTGTACAATAATTTAACCAAACATAGAACATAGAATCATAGGGCTGGAAAGGACCTCAAAGGTCTTCAAGGCAGGAGACCTTATACTATTCCGATTAAAAGTTTGTCCAGTCTATTTTTGAAAACCTCCAGTGATGGATGACCCACAGCACTCTGAGAGGCAAACTATTCCATTGATTCATTGTTCTCACTGTCAGGAAATCTTTCCTTAGTTCCAAACTGTATCTCTCTCTAACAAGCTTCCACCCATTACTTCTTGCCCTGTCGTTTAGTGCTTTGAAGAATAGGTCCATTCCCTCTTCTCTGCAATAGCCCCTCAAGTACTGAAAGACAGTTATCGTTTGCCTCTAACCCTTCTCTTCAATAGGCTAGATATATTTAGCTCCCTCAACCGTTCATCACCTGATTCAGCCTCCAGACCCTTTAGTTTAGAACTTAGAACAATTCTCTGTCCGTTCCCCACTAGTTACTGCCTCCTGCCAAAGCAATTTAGTATTTATGTACAAGCAGCATTGAATTACAAATACAAATATTTGGAGCATGGAAGCATTTGCTCTGTGGTGATGGTGTTGGTTGCCAAACACCTGGAAGTTATTATGTCCTTTGTATGAAAGAGTTCATTGTCCTCAATCACAGAAGTCAAAATCCTGTTGTTCTCAGTCTCTTAAGAGACACAGGTTTAAATCTCTGAGTCTTGCTTAAGAGCCATGGAAAGCCAGATCTCCTCCAGAAATAAATTTGATTCCATGAATTTAAAGCAAGGGTGATGCGCATAGATAGACTGGAACTTATTTTATCTGTTGTATGACGCAAAGGGACATCTTGCCAGCAGCTACAGCAACTATAGAATATATTCTTGTCAACCATTGGTTCCAAATGGGTTGCACAGCAGCTCAAGAGATTTTTCAGAGCAAATGGGTTCAAAATAAACAAACATTTCTTCGCCCAGATTCTGTTCCTGCCTAGGGTAGCAAGAATGAAGTTGTGAATGAAAACTGCCTGCTCCAGTCCAGAACATGCTGACTATATTATCAACCCGCAGTGCACGTGTCTATGTGCAATGAGTTTGCTCATCCTATTAATTTGCAGATGTAAAGATGCCAACAGAAGATAATATTTGCAGTTCAGGGTTGAACTGTGGGGTCCTTGGTGTTTCTGAGCTTGGTGGTCTTCTTGCAGACATTTCAATACCTAACTATATAACATCATCAATGCTAGATGGGGGTGAGGGTTGCTCTCTGTGTACATATTAGTGTCTTGGCCTGTCAGTGCTGGTGGGGGTGTTTTTGGTGGTTCCTTGTAAAGAAGATAACTTTGACATAGGCAGGTACAGGGATAAACTTTTAAGTTCTGAAACATCTTCTTGGCCAGATCCTCTTTTCTTCAGTTGGATTTTCTCACACACACCCTCTATAAAACAAGGAGGCAGTGTATTCTAATAAACAAGAAATTTATTATTTAAACAGAGGAGCTCACTATTTGAAGTCAGGATATGAACTTCCTCCAAATCCACCATGCTTGGTGAATAATGTATTACTTAACTGCTTCTTGACTTCCTCCTAATTACTCTGCCATTTGGATTTTGATGTACTCTACTGATTGTCCACCCAATCTGTGCAATTCCAAACTTTGTTTCTGGCATGATATATCACATTCCTTTCTTCTAGAATAACATAATCTTTCAAATCATTTAATAGCTGGTTTCTCTGACTTCCTTTGAAGTTGTTCTTAAGCTTTGTGCACAAAAATAGGTGTAAGACCAAATTTCTGTTGGTGGGATTACAGTCCATGGAGGACTTTTAAAGAAAACTGGGTTAAAACTGGGGTAGAAATGGTTAACTATCTTTTCCTGGCATGCTGTAACTGTAACAAAATTCTCCCTACCCAGTGAGTACTTCAAAAAACCAACCAGCCAAAAGCCCAATAGCAAATGATGCGTTTAGTATCACATCTTATTTTGTCCAAGTCTTAAGGGGGTATCCACCATAATCTAAATCAATTAAGGTTAAATCTGGTTTTCTGATGTAGAAAAACATATGTGCTCTGCGTATCAGTTCAATACATGAGATCCAGAGGTGGGTTCCTCCTGGTTCGGACTGGTTCCCCCAAACCGGTAGCAAACCGCTGGTCATGTCACAATGACATCACGGAACCAGTTCAGTCGGTGCTGATCTGTGGGCGCTGCCATCTATTTTTTAAAATAAAAAAAAAAATTGGGAAAAAATTTGGGGGGGAATTTTTTTCCAGTTTTTTTTCTTCTATGCATGCGCAGAAGCTGAATTTCTAGCACTGCGCATGCATTGCCATTTTGTTTTCAGCTTTTAAAAAATTTGTTTGGATTTTTTGGCACTGCGCATGCGCGTGCGAAGCGCACACGTGGCCGTGAGTGCGGCCAAGCGGCACGGCCAAGTGGCACAGCCAAGCGGCGTGGGAGGAAGCAAACTGGCAGCAAGGTAAGTTAGAACCCACCCCTGATAAGATCTTCTCCCCACAATTCCCATTTGTTCTCTTCTGTTACATGAGCTGGGTTATGAAGTCTTCATTCACGACCTCTTGCAGATTATTGTGTGGATTGCTGGGAACAATCTGTCCAAAGTTTGGCTTTGTAAATTAGTCACAGTTGGGTATGTATAAGGGAGAGAACTGTGTAGTGAGAGGTGGTTGTTGTTGTTTTAACACCAGCGTAACCTGGATGGATTTGAGAAATTGCTTTAATCCATTGCTTTTGGATTGCTTTTGCTTTAAATATGTTCAAGCTGCTTTATTAATGGCTTTAGAAGATGAATGTCCAAAATGGAACCAAGCAATTTAGTGGGTTTTGAAGAGGCTCAGTTTACAACTCTGCTTCAATTGTTCTTCAACAGCAGCTTCAACATTTTGGCATGTTTGCCATAATTTTCCTGGCGTATGCCTGGTCTCTTGGCCTCTTCTACCAGAGAGGTCCCAGTCCCACACACAGTGTAGAAAAGAGAACTGGTGTTTGGACGGCTGCTGGATGGTTTATATTCAGTACGACAGACCTCACAGGCAGCTGAAGGGGACTCAAAGCTTCCCAGAGACTTTTCTGATTAATGCACTTTCAATTGATATCAAACAGAGATTTAATTTAACACAGCGTTTAGAGGGTTTGGGGAGCTTTTTAAGAGGGAAAAAAAGTATATTGTGAGGAAGCTTCAGAAGTGTGCCAAGATATTAGGTTTTTATAAATTGTAATTGCAACAGCATTATAACAATGCTATTTTTATCATTTTAAAACTTTTTAGTCTTAAATTATTCTGATTTTAATGTTAATTTTGATTATATTGTACACTCCCCAGAGCCCCTCTCTGAGGGAGATGAGTGGTTAAGAAATATGAAATAGAAATAAATAAATAGAGATAATAAAGGGGAAAATGTTATTCAGTTTTATTTTCAGATTAGTCACTTCCATAAAATGGATACCTCCCAGTTTCTTTTCTTCTAGTATGGGACTACTAATATGATCACTACCTTTTCCTTTCTGAATTACAGCTATTCCTAAATAACCCCACTCAAAAATTTGCCCTATTGAGTTCAGTGGGGTTTATTTATTCACAGGTGGTTACCTTTAAAGTCCTACAAGGCTCAGCAAACATATATGTCCCAGATACTTTACCTAGGATAGGTTTGGTCTATTCTGTGCATTCTCTGATAAGAGAATATGCCAAGGATTTCCACACTGTCTTTTTGTGGAAAAGAAGGAACCCAACAGTACACCTTCTCTATGGAAATTCTCAGTCATCTAGATCAGGAGTCTCAAACCTTGGCAACTTTAAGACTTGTGGACTTCAACTCCCAGAATTCCTCAGCCAGCAGGTCATGGTTGTCCCAAGGTGCTTTTTCAAAAGGCAACTGAATTTTCTTTGTTTCTCCTTGAAGACGTTTCGCTTCTCATCCAAGGAGCTTCTTCACTTCTGAGAACTGAAGAAACTTTTGGATGAGAAGGGCAACCTCTTCAAGGAAAAAGCACTTCAAAGAGACTAGTTGATCCATTAGTTGAAATTTGACCAAATGAGATCTACAAATGTCATACGCTTTTGATGATCTTTTAAAAGAATGCTGAAATCCTGCAGAATTGTAGATAACTTTCTATTATTTATTTTATTGTTGTTTGTGATTATGGAAAGGTGCCTGGTCCAGAAAAAGTCTGTCAGTGCCTGTCTTAGAAGGTTATTTTCTGAATAATCTTCTTTTATTTGGGCATTTACTTTATGTAAGTCAGATAAATTTGAAGATTAATTTTGGGTTTCAAAATTTGTAAACTTCTCAGAACCACTGTGCTCTGTGAGTTGATCCAGGGGTTGCCCAATTCCCTAGACTCTTAAAACGATAGCTTGCCACCTTTTTGGAGGTATATACAGCAGGTTTCATATCCAGGTCTTGAATGGAAAATATTGATAGGAAATAGCCTCTCATCAACTCATTTATTGATTCTTCCCACCCAGCACTAGCTACATACTAGAGTGCAAACTCTGGGTGTAGGCCACAGACATTTCTGAAACTCTTTCCAACCTGTAGTACTTTAATGTGGCAGAAGGGTGGAGTTATTATATACAACAGGAAAATAATCATTTTAGCCATATCTTAATTAGAGGAAATCAAATCAAATTAAGCTAATGTCCAGGCCCCACCTGCTACTTTTCAGAGTGCGTATCTTAGCACACGTCTAAAAGGTACTACTGCCCAGAAAATGTACAAATTCTAAATAGAAGCTCTATCTCAGGTTGGACGTTTGAAATCTTTTGCATGCAGTGCTTTCACTTATCATTTGGATTTTCACCCTGCCTCTTTGCCCTCTGGAATACAACACCTCCCTCCTGGGAATCCAGACCATGTTCCAACACACACACACACACACACACACACACACACACACACACACACACACACACACACACACACAGACCCCTTGTATGAAATGTTTTACCATACCCAGTAAGCATGAAAATAATCAGATGATCAGGTCTTTTATTCAAGTCTTTCCATAGCTGCCCAAACAGCATTGGCTACCTGTTCATTGTCAAGGTGTGTATATGTAATTTGGAAGCATGCAAATGCATGTAGATACATAGGTACCACTTTGGTAGGATAGTAACATCACTGAGAATTATACTCTGTGGGCACAGCTGGAATACCTGGAATAAATCATGGTTCCCTGGCCCTTCCTAAGGGGATAGTCAAGAGGCAAAAGATTTCACTGGAATGGTGCCTCAAGATGCCTGATGCAGAACATGGGTTTTGCAGTCCTAGCAGCCTGCATCCAGCTGGCTACAGTGCAGGGGTGGGTTCTAACTTACATCGTTGCCGGTTCGCTTCCTCTCACGCCGTGCCATATGGGCACATGCGCGCGCAGTGCTGAAAAATCCGAAAATAATAATAATAATTTTTTAAAAACCAAAAACAAGATGGCGATTGCATGCACAGTGCCAGAAACTTGGCTTCTGACATGCTCAGAAGAAAAAAAAATTCAAAAAATTTCAAAAAAAATTCCCAAAACAGATGGCGGCTTCCACAGACTGGCACTGACCAAACCTGTGCCATGACATCATCGTGACATCACCAGCGGGTCGCTACTGGTTCGGGCGAATCAGTCCAACCAGGAGGAACCCACCTCTGCTACAGTGGCAATGGAGGTGTTTATCTACAGCTTTTGCCAAAATGGCTAAAGCAGTGTTGTACATTGCAGTGCAAGCTCCACCGCTTATACAATGGTTGAATGAAACGTAATTCCTCCATCTCACAATTTTAAATAGGGATAGTTTAATTAACGCAATGGGAAAATAATAATTGATATGAGTGGAGGTGGGGGTGTTGTGACCTGTATTTACTTTGCTAAATAATCACCATTGTTTGCTATGCACTTTTGGCAACAATGGACAAACTTCTTTTTTAAAGCTGCCACAAAAAAATTTACTGAAATATCCCTATTTAAACTAAAGCTGGAAAGGTGAAGACATTACTGTACTTCTTAGGCAACACTTACATTATTCGTAACAGAATTCGTAAATATTCCTTAGTAGGCCAGCTACTAATACCCTTTAGTGATCTTAGCATGAATGTTAAAGTCTTCCCTTGGAATAGCAATAGCAATAGCACTTAGATTTATATACCGCTTCACAGTGTTTTACAGCCCTTTCTAAGCGGTTTTACAGAGTCAGCATATTGCCCCCAACAATTTGGGTCCTCATTTTACCCACCTCAGAAGGATGGAAGGCTGAGTCAACCTTGAGCCGGTGAGATTTGAACTGCTGAACTTCTGGCAGCCGGTGATCAGCAGAAGTAGTCTGCAGTACTGCACTCTAACCACTGCGCCACTGCGGCTCTGGCAGCCATCTTTTTCTGGCTAACATGCAAGGTAAAGAGTGAAGAGTGGGCTAGCTGGATGTATTAACTATTTTTCTGTTATGCTGACATGCATACAATAAAAAAGATCAACTAGTGAGTTAATATTATTTCCATTGTGCTTATAATTGGCAGCCCAGCATATTTTTTGTCCTCAAATGTATTCACATCAACTTTAGACCTTAATTAATTGCCAGAGGTCTATGATTCCCCACAGAGAGCAATGTAAGAATTATGATAAGAAATATGGCTCTCCCTGGTTTAGTCAGAATACGTAAGGCTGTGAAAGGTGTTTATTCTATGAACATATTTTAAATAAGCAGATTCACTTTATATAACCAGTAGAGTCAAGTAGTAATCCCTTCTATCTCTTTTAGACTAAAATCAAGCAAAACTGCTGTGGCCTAGAGGTGGAGCTCTTGCCTCACACTCAGCAGGTTGTGAGTTCAATCCTAGGTAGAGGCAAATGTAGGGTCTCCTGGTTGGACTAGATGACCTGCAAGGTCCCTTCCAACTCTGTTAAATAAGTAAAATGCTCCTTTTATAAGCCATCATAAAGAAAATAAATGCATCCCCTTTCTCTACTATTATTTTTTTCATATCTGTAAGGATCTTGACAGTGTGTAAAGAGGCAAGTATTCAAGATCCAATTCTTCTTCCCATATCTTACATTCCTGATATTGTGTAGTTCAAGAGATTGGATGGAAAAAGAGGTACATAGTGGGCATAATATCTGTGCTAACGTAAATAAAATAAAATTAAAGAAAAGAAAATCTTTTTCAAATGATGACTATAAATGCATATTTTATAAAAACAGGCATATTCGGTTACAAAAACCTGCTGCAATGCTTAAAGATGTGTAGTAATAAAGCAAGAGTGCTACTTTCAACAAACTTCTGGAGAAAGAATAGTAGATGAGAAAGTATATGGGATAGAAGGATAGAAGGATATCCTTAACAAGCGGAACGTATTCATTTTGGAATGAAGAAGTTGAGGTGATTATAAATATTGCAGAGAGGTTAAAATTTTCTTGAATGTATAACTGTTGTGGTGAATATTGGGAACCACTTCTTTCTAGCTTTCTTTTCTATTTTTCTTCAACTTTTCTTTTCTTGCACTTTTCTCCTTTTCTTTGATTTCCCCTTTCTTTTTTCTTCCTTTCTTTGTTAGTTTGTGTTAGTTTTTATCTTTTTATTTAGAAGTTTTAATAAAAATTATACACCATAAACAAATAGCTTCTGCCCACATTTCCACTGGATGCAGAGAAAGCTTTTCATAAAATATATTGACATCTAACTTTTAATTACCAATGTTTATTTATTTTAAACAGAAGTGAGGAATATTTATATCTTATTTGATAGAAAACACGGAAGCACCTAAAATACGTATTTTTAAAAAAGTGATACTCAAGATTTAACAGGTTGAAACCATTGGATCTTAAAAGTTAATGGAGCTGGCAAAGCCCTTAAATTAAGGGAAACAAACTTATAACTTAAAAGTAACTTCTTTCAAAATGAAATGCCAAGATTCAGAGAGTTTCTAAACAGATTGAACCAAGATACTACCGGTAGAAAGATACATTAACCACATCCTCTGCATATTGGTTAAAAGGAAAGTTTCCTGTGTTCAGTGGAATTTGGTTCCCTGAAATCAGTCTGCATGAGATTGCAATCTTAACCCCATATTTAACTTTTTCATTAAAACCAGTGAGTGCTGCTGAACTGGACTAAGGAAATGTTGGTTGCACTCTTGTCCATTATTTGTACACATTTATTACATTGTGGGAGGAGTTGAAAATGCCTCACAAAGATTTGTTTGGTCTGATTGGGCATTTATAGTTTCATCAGGAAGGCAAGAAAAGTGATCTTGAAAGAACGATGCCTGTTCAGAGAGCCTTGAGTTATTTATAAAAAATAATAAGAGCAGGATAAAAATAAAATACATTTTTGTTCATCAAGGAAAGTTTAAAGAATTTACTGTAGTACAAAGTTTTTCCCGGGCTTACTTTTGTGAAACATATTTTATATATACTTTTTATATTTTATAATGTATTTTATATATATTGGCTGCTACTGATCACAGTTCAAAAAGCAAAAGCAGTTTAGGAAAAACAACTAGTTGAAGTAATCTGAGTTCGTCTTGACTTTTCCTCAAAGAAACACTCAGGAGGTTTCCCAGAACAAGGATTGCAGATCAAGCTCTCTTTATCAGCAGGAGTAAAAGTAGGAGGATGGCTTGCTTACAAACAAACAGTTTCCTTTCAGCTGCAATCCCAAAATGCCATTCCAAAATATTCTGGCTCTCTTCCACTAGCCCCGGAAATAAGGGGTCTTTTTCAATTGCATGCTTTGCATGTCCAACTCTGAGCTATCTGTCTTGGTCTGGAAAAAAAGAAGAACTTTCTTTACTCCAGAATTTAGAAGCAAATCCATTCCAGTTTTTGATGGGAAATGTTGTCACGTATTACTCCAAAACTGTATTCCCATTCTTAGCCTATCCTATAAGACTCAGTGAACAAGGAGATAATGTTTAAACTCATGTATGATGAGTTTATCATCATAGGTACATGCAGGTCCATCCAAAATAAATTCATTGGTAAAGATTAAGCTTCCTCAAAGGAAGAGGACATATAAGGGCTTCCAAATTATAAGGAACACTTGGAAGGTGATTAATGCAAAGGAGTTTCGCAATGGGAGAATAAGAACAGTCTTATCTCATCAAGAACACTGTCGGAGAATGAAATACAGATGTTTGGCTGAGCTAACTGAGGCATATTTAAAGGGAACCATGATGTATGAAGTTCCAAAAACTAAAAAGCAAGCTGTGTGTTATGTAACAGGTGGTTTTAAGTGAATAATGCTGTTTATCCAGCATTAGTTGGTAAGGCTCAGAATTCAACCCATATATCAGTGGTGGGTTCCTACCAGTGCGGTCCACTCTATAGCACCGGTAGCGGCCTGCTGGTGACGTCACAGTACCGGTGCAATCGGTTGCCGGTGCCTGGGCGCCGCCATTTAATTTAAAAAAAAAAATTTTTTTTTAAATTCTTTTGCGCATGCCCAGAAGCCGAGCTTCCGGCACTGCGCATGCGCTGCCTTCCTACCCCACAGTGAGTCCAAGCAGGGGAGGATGGCTGAGGGAGCGCGTGAGATGCTGAAAGAACGGGCGGCAGGAGCTATCTCCATTCCCCTCCCTTCAGCAGTCCGAGAAGTCACGAACGCGCAGTGATGATCCCAGGCATTTTCGCACGTTCGAGGCTTCTCGAGCTGCTGAGGGGAGGGGGAACGGGCAGCAGGACATCTCAGTTCCCCTCCCTTCAGCAGTCCGAGAAGCCACACCCACCCAGTCACATGGCTGGCAAGCCACACCCACAAAATAAGCCACGCCCACAGAGTGGTAGTAAAAAAATTAGGAACCCGCCCCTGCCATATATGAAAGTGGTTGTTTTTATTTCCTGAAAAATAAATTGTCTTTTCTACTCAATATGCCTTTTAAACAGACCCCTTCGCAAAAAAAACCCTTAATGTGTTAGAACAAAAAGAAATGATAATATTCAATAATATTATCTCTAATTGCTTGCTATATTTTTTTTGTTGGAGCTCACTCCTAATTGTTTTATCTATTAATTGCCCCTTTTTGATGGCTACTATATCCACAACAGAACATAATGTTGGAAGATTTAGGAGTTTTACTGTAATGTTGGAAAATTTAGGAGTTTTACTGAATGATTAGAAACCTGACTTCAAATTAAGAGTAGCTGATATGACAAAATAGCCTTGGTTTATTTCTGTGTACTTATTTCCTGCAGTTCATGAACATTTCTAAGATTCTATGTCCCAGTTTATGAAAAATCAATAAATCATTACTGATGTCAAGACTGGAAATGAAGAACTCATGAGTTTTAGTCCCACCTTGGGCATGAAACTAGCTGAGTGATGTGGGGCCATTTTCTTTCAGCCCTAGACAGAAGGCAATGGCAAACCACACTTCCAAAAATCTTGCCCAGAAAAAATTGCACCATTGCCCAGAAAAAAGTCTAATAGTAATAATAATGACAGCATGCATCTACTTCAGGAGTCTCAAACTCACAATAGTCACAATAACTATATAAACATTATTTTATTAACTTGTGGGTGGCAATGCTGAAGTCTTTTCCAACATTGGTAGAAAAGTCTCTAGTAAGTCAAAAATTAAGAAAATGAAGTATATTGTAATATACCTTTATAACTTTATCTCACAGTATTTTTCCCTTATCAGAACACAAATTTCTTGTTTCATTACTGCTATGATTTCCCCTCCCCCCAAAATCAGCAACTTACAAAATACTGTCATGGGCTCTAGAAACGTGTGGTTTAGAGCAGTGGTTACGAACCTATGACACGTGTGTGAAAGATGACATGCCACGATGTTTGGGGTGACATGCCAGCATTCACCAACACCTGGCGACAACTATTCTTGAAAGTGTTCTCTGTTCTCATGAGAATTGTGTGAGAACAGGATGTATTTTTCCAGATTTCAGAAGCCGCAGAAGCACATACTCTGAAACTGCTTCAAGAACGAAAGTCTTGTGTGACTTACCTGGAGCAGGTAGGCCACAGGGCCTGTTGGGGAACATCGCTTGAAGGTAAGTGAGCCGTGGCAGATCTTGGGGAACATCAGGCTGTTAGGCAATTGCACCATTCCTCAAGGCTTGTACACCTTGGGAAAGCACACAAAGCTGCCTTTTTAAGTGGCAGCGGTGGTGCTAGGGCCAAAGTTGAAGCCTTCAGGCCCAGCTTCGGTAGTGTTGCCGCTGTTCAGAGTGGCCTAGATTGGGAGGGGGCAATTGTTTCTCTTGTTTGAGGGTTTACAGCCCAGCAGAGTCAATTTTTTGAATTTTTGACACGTGAAGCCCAAAGGTTTCACCATCACTGTTCTAATGGTTAAGGCAACCAAGCTAGAAACTGAGAAACGGAGTTTCTCCTAAAGCATAAAAATCCATCTGGGTGACATTGAACCAGTTGCTCTCACTCAGCCCAATTCTAAGGTGACCAGACGTCCCGATTTTGAGAGGGCCTGCTGCTGCTGTCCCTGCGGCTGGGCCCAACCTGGCCGTCCTCGAGTGCCTAGTCGTGCATTCTTTCAAAAAATCGGGACTTTTTAGAGGGGGGGCGGGACGCGGGACAAATGATGAAAAAGCGGGTCTGTCCCGCCAAAATCGGGACGTCTGGTCACCTTACCCAATTCACCTCACAGGGTGGCTGTTGTGGGGAAAACAGGAGGAGGAAGGAGTATTAGGTATGTTTGCAGCCTCTGGAGTTATTTCTAAAAATATTAAAGTTGGGATTAAAAATATCTAGAAAAACAGAAAATGAGCAGAAAACCTTGTGGAGTGGGTGAAGTAGGAGAGCTCCTGCTTTCGCACATGGTTCATCCAGATCCTTTCAACTGCTTGTTCAGATTCATTATAAACGTGGCTTCACCAGCCAGAGAATTTTAGAAATAAAAAGCAGATAGGCACCGGCGAAGGAAAGTTAATAGTGAGATAATGGAAGGAATTCTTCCACCACATCTAACATGGGCCTACCACTGTATTCTGTTTTAGAATGGTACAAGTAATGATAAATTATATAAAATGATGACAGTAACAGTTCCAAAGTGAGCTGAAAAAATACCTGACAGGTGCTTCGGGGTCTATGTGGTGAAGCAGGATCTCCATCACTTTGTCACATCAATCTTAACCCAGCCTGTCAGCTGCTTCTCAGGCTGGCTGATAGAAGCTGGCAGGTCAACCTGTTTCTCCTGCTACTGGCCCTCCCTCACCGCCCTTCCAGCATCAATCTTGGCAGCCTGATGTGAAGAATATCAGGAAAATCTAGAGCAGGGGTGTTCAACATTTGGCAACTTTAAGACTTGTGGACTTCAACTCCCAGAATTCCCCAGACAGACATACTTTTTTCCACAGGTCTTAAAAGTTGCCAAAGTTGGACACCTTGGATCTATAGGGTGGCTGGGGGCTTCCCAACCCCTACTTAAATAGGGAGCATCTCCTGTTTAGCTGAGGAGCCCTATCTATCCCACAAGCAGGAAGGATGGGGCTCTTCCAGGTAAACCAGGAAATGCACTTTCCACCTGCAGTATAATAACCTTGGGAAAGTAGAGGAAAAATTTCCCAGTAGTTTGAATCTTGATTCTTTCAATATAAAAAAGCCTATGTACAAGAAGCAATCTTTCAATCGTGACTTACTAACTTACTGGCAGTATTTTCTGAAAGATCTTTCAATGCTAGTCTGGTTTATATAGTGAGATGGATGCCAGTAAATATATGGATTCCTTCCTAGAAAAGGAAAGGTCAGATTTTGCACATGCAAGTTTCCAAAGTTATCAGCTCCAAAGTAAAAAAAAAAATCAATGGATGCTGCCAAACACTTACCCGTTATGGGTTCCAGTCTGTTTAAAGATGCCATGTCTTCATACCTGAAATTCTACTGTATTTAGGTGGCAAATTCAACAGCCATAAAAATTGAATGGGCTCAATACTTTAATAGATACTGCAAGAACCAATTGATATATTATGGAAACTGGGCTATCTCAAGTCACCTTATCAAGTATGAACATTAAAATGCATTTAAATAATTGCATTTTCAATATGAAACAGCCTTCTGCTTTTGTGGAGTAAAAATGGGTAAGGTAAACATGGGATGTACATTATGTGGAAACAAGAATGTCACTTTTTTTTTTGCAGATACATGTCATCAGGAACCTCGGATTGACTATTGTGCCGAGGTGGCGCAGCGGTTAGAGGCAGTACTGCAGGCCACTTTAGCTGACTGTGATCCGCAGGTCAGCGGTTCAAATCTCACCGGCTCAAGGTTGACTCAGCCTTCCATCCTTCCGAGGTAGGTAAAATGAGGACCCAGATTGTTGGGGGCAATGTAAATATACATTGCTTACTGGTGTAAACCGCTTAGAGAGTGCTTGCACTGTGAGGCGGTATATAAATCTCACAAATAAATGAATGAATGAATGAATGAATGAATAAATAAATAAATAAATAAATATTGTACCATAATTACAATAAATATTATCAATGATCTATTGCCACAATATATGTGAGATTCCACATTATGTATATTTATTTTGAAGGCATAGATATCATAATATGCAAGCTATAGTACTCAGGATATGCTTCACCCTAGTAAAGAATTTCATTCACTAAATGTAATCAAATTGATGAGTTGGTTTTTCTTTTTAAACCCACTCACCGATCAATGGGAAATCAATTTCCATGTGGGCATTTTTCAGCATCCCAACTGACCACATTTCCTTTTAAAGAAATGCTTTGAAAGATGGAAATTATGAACCATCGCTTCCATGTTTCCCTTGGGTGAACTTTTATTTTAGCTTGTCAAGCAACCGCTCACATTAGGATTGTGTTTCGTTCTTCAGTTAGAACCAGTCGGAATCTTATCAAGCCAAAGAACAAAGGGATGTACAGGAATTTCAGCCAAAAAGAGAATGCAGCCCCTTCTGCTTCCCAGGCTGCAAAGCTTTCTACTGGCTGGATGTTATTTCAAGAGCTGTGCATCCCACCCATAGGCTTCTGTGAATCCAGAAGCTGATGGGCTCTGACGCCTTGCAAGCATCAAACTTATTCATGTTCAGGAATGGGAGGGTCAGGGCCATTGACACACACCAGTATCCTGCTGCCTATTATTTCCTGCCAATTCTGGCAGCTTTCCAAGCTCTGACATGACAGGTGGATGGAGTTCACAAGGAAATCATGTCATGAGCCAGTTTTCCAGGAAAGCTGTTAATTCAATTCACAAAGTGAGCTCTTGAGACAGAAAGGGAATCTAACTGAGTGGGAATGCTCATCTCTGGGTGTTTTTTTTTTTTTAGGAGAAGAGAGGAAATCTTTCTGATAACCCAGCTTTATCCAATGCAGGGGAGATTCTACTTTAGAATATTTGATTCCTGAATGGAAGCAGGGTGGACTTTTCTTCATAGTATATGGCTCTGTCCATTTGGTGAATCATGTACTGAACCAGAGAGATCCCCTAGGGCCGTGATGGCGAACCTATGGCACGGGTGCCACAAGTGGCACGCGGAGCCATATCGGTGGGCACGCAAGCTCAGGCCCTGCGTGCATGTGTGCACCAGCCGGCTGATTTTCGGGCCTTCTGGGCCCACTGGGAGTCGGGAAACAGGCTGTTTCCAGCCTCCAGAGGAGGTGGGAAGGCCGTTTTCGCTTTCCCCAGGCTCCTAGAAAGGCTTTGGAGCCTGGGGAGAGCGAAAAATGGGCGTGCCATTGCATGCTGGGAGCAGGGGGGTCATGTGTGCATGTGCAGGGGTGCATGGAATTATAAGTGTGGGCACGCACACACGTGATCCCCCGCATTCCCCCCCCCTTTTGGCACGCGAACCAAAAAAGGTTCGCCATCACTGCCCTAGGGGAATCAATATGAAAACAAGTCAATATCATTTGGCATACATGGAGACGTAGAAATTAATAATTGAGCAAGGATAAATAAGGAGCATAATTTGGGGATACATTTAAAGGATTATTGGTGTTATTCCCTCTGCCAGTTTGTTTTGGGAGCACTCCTGTGATGGCCACGTTGGGCAGTTAGAATATTAGCAGACTGACAGCTCTAGTCCTATCAATTAAAAGACACATCAGGTAGTTATTTTTGCCTTTTCCTGATTAAAACATTATGTCTCCATGAAGTTAAAGTCAAAAGATATGATAGGGGGTAGAGTAGTTAAACTGGAAGGTGCCGTTATTTGGACTCCCTTCAATTCTGTGAATCAGGCAGGGCCATTACCAGATGTAAATATCACTGAGGAACATCTTGAGTTGGGAGAATTTCAGAGTGGAACTGAGTGGGACTAGGTAATACCTTTGGATGTATTATTTCTTTCCATGGGGCCAACAAAGAAGGGAACATTCACAAAAAATTAAAGGACATCTGAAAAAGAAATCCCCTCCCATTTGCTCTTCCTGAGCAAGCCCACCAGTGCATAGGAAGCTATTTCATTTCCAGCAATCATCCCTCCCTAATTCATTTTTTGTTGAATTATGCTTCTTATACTCATTTTGCCTAAATAAATGGCCAATAAGAGATCACTTTGCTTAAGGTCATTAAAAATATTAGGGGGTGTTCTCTTACAATATAAAGCTGTGGCACAGAGTGACAATTAGCAGAACATACATGTTGCAAAAGAGCTACTGTCCAGTTACACATATCTGCATACGGGTTCTTGTTCAATCACCTCTGACCCACCATGTCATTCAGGAGTTTGAAACCTGATCCAAACCTGAAAAGCCTTGAATGATATTGAGCTGAAAGATCGGGTTTTTTTAAAAAAAGGATCATTCTCTCATATCATCCTTGGGAGAAATATTTCTGTTTTCTATACTCATGTGCCATTCAGATGGTTGGCTGATGGTTTCAGTGCACCTGAATTTTACAATACACAGTCAAATTGCTGGGCTAAACAAAATTCCAGCAGGGGGAAAAAAAAGCATATCACAGCCAGAACATGCTGTCTTTGTTTCCCTAGTTGAAGCTTGATCAGAATTATTGCTTTAGTATGGGAGTGACCCCCTTTGCCTTGCAGACGATAACCACTGCCCTCATTCTGAATAAGAGTGGGTTTTTAAATCCTCTGTCCACTGATTTAGCAATGCTGTATGTCCTGCTAATTGTCACTCTGTGCCACAGCTTTATATTGTAAGAGAACACCCCCTAATATTTTTAATGACCTTAAGCAAAGTGATTGACATAAGATACCCGTGTCAGATGTTCTAGTGACGCAATATGTTCCCCCAGTAGCAGGAAAGCTTCCTGCCGTGATTAAGTTCGAGCTATGAAAAGTGCTAAAATGTGTGGTCAGCTTTCCTCTGATGCAAGTGATTTTATTATAGTGTCTGGTAACTGTGGAGTGTAGCAACACAAATACTGAGTCTAAACATCCCCTCCCATATGTATAGCTGCGGCTCTATTTAAATCACAGCTTGCACTTTAGAAGGCTAGGGTCTCAGTAGTGAGCACTGTTTCCATGTGCACATTTTTAACAAAAGGGTTGGGGTTATTCATGCAATGATGTATCTCCACCGTTCCTTCATTTGGAGAAAGCCAGTAATATTCTGAGAGAACATTTCTGGGGCTTAATTTTACACCTCTCTAGACACAGACCATTACAGCACTTGTAATTTAAAAGTTGCAATCCTATTCACATTTACTTACAAGCAAATTCTATTGGACAAAAAATAGGACATTTCAGTTGTATACACAACTGAGCCACAGGTTTACATCCATCTGTAGGAGAGCTGATTCTTAACCAACCATATGGCTCTATCTTTAAAATGTAGGACTACAATGGCCAATTTCACAAACACCTTGGATCTTCTTTCTATTACATCCTTACAGTGCAGGATGTCATGACCCAAGTCACATCCTTTAGTTTGGAAACTTTCAGTCTATTCCCAGATGAATCTTACACACTGAGGAAGGAATGACACTTTGAACATGATCGGATAGACTCTGTTGTTACTACTTAACATGCTAACATGCCACAGAACTGAGTCTTAACACTGGAAATAGGCTGAGATGCTTTTGCTCAAGCCCTGGATATACCCCAAATCACAGCTTCTTTGAAGAAACAGAATTCCGAGACCAACATTGTCTCTCGCCTCAAGTGTTGTTTTGGGGTACAAGAACTTATATGTATCTGAAGTTCATGCTTTGTATTTTGGGGGACAATTTTTTTTGACCAAGCAACACATCTCTGCAAGCAGAGTCTGGTTGGGAGTCAGATTACATCAGTGAAGTTCAATGGCAAAGCAACAGTGAGTGAAGCAGGGCCATCATGTTTCTGCCATCCTTTTTCAGTCTCTCTTATTGCCCTTTTGCTCTTTTACTCCTAGAGAGGAGGCTGCCAGGGAAAGTTGAAATCACTTACCCAAAGTCTGAATTTTGTTCCTGCAAGAGGCTGTTGAAATTAGGTTGAAGGTATACGAAAGTAGGCAATGAGCTTCTCTGTTACTACAGTAGTCACCTTCAGCCAACAGCTTCTCCTATGCCACCCAACACAGCCAAATTTTAAGGCATTTCCTGAAGGCCAGAAGAGGTGGGATAGATCTCACCTCCAGTGGCAAGATGTTCCAAAAGGCAGGGGCAGAAAAGACTTTTCTCCTGGACCCTCCCGCTGCAATTCCTTGCCTGATGGGGTCCGCAATAGGATACTTTTACTAGCGTGTGGAGAATGGGCCAATCCCATTGAGGAAAGATGGCTCCTCAGATATCACGGACCTATGCCATAAAGGGTTTAAAGATAGTTAATTCAACACCTTGAATTAGCTGAAAGCAGATCAGCAGCCAGTGCAACGTGATGTCACATGTGCTACCCTAGGAGCCTCAAAACTGTCCGTACTGTTACATTCTGGAACAACTGTAGCTTCCGACTACTCTTCAAGGGTAGCTCCATGTAGAGTGCATGATCCAAATGGCAGATGATCAGAACATGAGTCACTGAGCACAGGGCCTCACAATCCAGACAAGGGTACAGTTGGCGCACAATCCAAAATTGTGCAAAGGTTCTTCTAACCATGACTGCCACCTGCTCTTTGAGCAGGACTCACGAGTCTAGGAAAATCCCCAAGTTGCACATCAGGGCTGTCTGGAGTAGAGCCACTCCATCCAGAACTAACAATGATAAACCTCTGGATCCAAAGACTCCACAACTACTCCATCTTACCAGAGTTCAGTAGCAGCCTATTGTCCCCCATCCAGACCCCTACAGCCTCTAGGTGCTGTGAAAGCACAGCCACAGCATCGCTTGGCTTACAAGTGAAACATGGCTGGCATCCATTCTGAATTAAATTCAATGATCTGCTAGAACCATTTTATTTGCATTTAATGCATTTAATTTGTATATACATGTTACCATTTCAATTTGTGTTTGATTTCAGCTTTTTGAAATGTTACTGCTTTAGGCTTGGTTCATAGGATCTTTTATTGTATTTTAAGTTTTTAACATAAATTGTGCATACACTGCCCCATACATTTCTTAAATAAAGATGCAGAAGAGAAAGTTCAACATTAGCAGACTTTTAGAGGTTCAACCGCACTTAATAATCAGTAATTGTACAAGCTTTCAGGGACTGGATAAAAGTTCCATCTGCATAGTTTAATGTTCTTCCTCTCTAGTTTCACGTGTTCCTTAGAATTTCAGTGGGGCAGGGATGAACAAAATACACTGAAGCCGTCTCTGGCTGTGCATTTGTGTCACTCATATTCATACTGGTCTCCTGGGATGCATCAGTACAGGTAGTCCTCAACTTACAACAGTTCATTCAGCGACCATTTGAAGTTAACAACGGCACTGAAAAAAGTGACTACCATTTTTCACACTTATGACCACTGCAGCATCCCCACGGTCATGTGATTGATATTCAGATATTTGACGCCTGACTCATATTTATGATGGTTGCAGTATCCCAGGGTCATGTGACCATCTTTTGCGACCTTCTGACAAGCAAAGTCAATGGGAAAACCATATTCACTTAACAATCGTGTTCCTAATTTAACAACTGCAGCGATTCAGTTAACAAATGTGGCAAGAAGAGTCATAAAATGGGGCAAAACTCCCTTAACAAATTTCTCACTTAGCAACATAAATTTTGTGCTCAATTGTGGTCGTAAGCAGAGGATTACCTGTACCAGATCAGAATGGAAATAACTAAACCTTGTGAAGCTCTAGCAGCAGAAAATGTTTATTATTTTTAAAATGAAGGGTTCATTAAAAAAATATCAAAACCACCCCAAAGTGCTAAGTATGAGAGCATTATAATAATGAAATTTATAGAAATAAGTCACTTTTAGCTATACAGATATTTTGTTTACTTTGGACTAATAAGCATTGAGATTAACTTGTGTCTAAGTATTAATCCCCCTCCCCTGAGCACCCAACATTTTAAAAAGTTCAGTATTTCTCTTGACAAAGTACCATAAATTTCTTAGGAACAAAACAAGAGTAGAGAAGTGATCTGAGAATTCACTAACGCAGCTACTGTAGGCCTTAAAAAAAATAAGTTGGTGAAATATGTATATGAACTTTTCATCTATTGAAAATGTAATGCCACAAAATTGGAGGAGAAAGCCATGAGCAGGCTTTTGGCACTTTTAGGTGTTTTCTGATCGCCTTCTCAATTTTCCTGACATTTCCTGTTTCCAAAATTATCCAAGCATTCAGAATAGCTTGGAGTACAACAACAAAAGTCTTTGGTGCAGAAGACGGAGCTGAGGAGGAGGGCAGTAAGCAGAGGCAATGCATAAGGATGGGGAGGCAAATAACATTTCAAGTTGAGTTTGCCAAATGGGTGTAGAAGGAAAGAGAGAATTGCTTTATTTGCAGCCCTTTGTAAATCAAGCAAACATGCTAATCAATGAAGCATGCAATGAAATTGCTTTTTTTCAGTTTGAAGATGGTACTGAGGCAGGACCTCTTTGTTCCACACAAAGATAAACAACAGGTAGAAGCTGATTTTTTTTCAAGGGAAATCTGGAGTCGAAAAATAGCTAAAGTTTAGGTGCTTCCCTGCCTTTTGTAGGACAGAAAAATATAGAATTATTTACCACCATAGTGACACAGATTTATTTGCAACTATTAGCCATAATAGAATTGTTCACAGGCTCCTCTTCCCAATCGTTTTCAAAAGTTACTTCTCAGAAAGTAATTCAAGGTAAGCTCTTGTTACACACATATATACTTGAAACAAATAATTCTATGAAAAGAGATAGCTGTTAACAAAGAATTACCTTGTTCTTATGGGCATAGATACATTATCAATCGCTTACTGCTATCTTTGACTATAATAGGTTTTCTCACCTTAGCTTGTCTTGCTTTTAAGTTTATAATATAAATGGAGAAAGGGGTAAATGCCGATAGGAGACTAAATGGAAGGAACTACTAAACCTAATTCACCTTGAAATATGTTTATGATAAAACGGATACCAATTATTCCTGATTTTGCAAGAACTGTTTACTTAACATTGATAAATCCAAACAGTCATTAATAAAAGACATCCTGTAGCCCAAATGAAAATAAATAGATTTGTGCATTCTGTGACCCATTGCATTCTCTCTGTCTTTTTTTTTTAGAGTTTTTTATTTATTTTTATGTAGTTCTTAAGCAAACAGGTTCCTCTGGTTAGCCACTAGAACTGTCTGGCTTTCACGCCTCTTGGTCTTCTTGTGGTGCTGGCGGATTTTCCAGCATAATGCACTTGACACCAGCAAAAAGAGTCCAGATGACAAGAGAATCAAACCAAACACGGAGATGATGGATCCATGGGAGTTGAAGCTATATGCCACAGCAGTGACCACCACCCCAGCAATGAGGATCACCACCCCAAATGGGATTGTACAGCGGTAGCAGGAGAGTTCAGCTCCCCCTGTAGCAGCCGTCAGTTGGCATTCACTCACCAAAGGGACAGCTATTACCTTGTGGTCATTGTTGTTGCTTTTCTCTTGTGTTGCACACTGAGGACACTTGGAACTTCCCAAGATCTCTTTAATAGGCTCGTCTGTCATTTTGCAATGTTTGACTATCTTCTCTTGCATCAATGCTGAGGCTTGGGTATTGTTTGAAAGGTTTCAGCTGTGAAAAGGAAATGGATTTGAATGCATGAATATTTCTGGACTACCTCTAGAAACAGGATGGACAATCTGCAACCCACATCTTTTTAACTCCCAGAGTCCTTTCTAACCCAGAGTCGATGGCATTTTGAAATGAGAAAGCAAACTGCATTATAAGCCATAAAGGTCTTAAAATAACATGAAACCAGTTGCAGCATCTTAACAAATCCAAGAATAACCTGGACCCACTTATCTGCCACAACTCTTCCTATGGTGCCCCTTATTCCTTCCTGGATAATGTTAAGACCATAGTCCACTTCCAGATCACCATTGGGAGAGAGGAATAATTTTTTTCCACAGCTATTATTCCTAACCTGGGAGTAATTGGAAAATTCTGTCATTTGCCTATGTTGAAAGCTAGGAGAAAATGAATCTGTCAAATGCAATTTGGAGCCATCTTCTGTGTTTTTACATTTTTAACTTAAAACTCAGACATTTCTCTACTGCAATTTTGTAGTGATTCATTTGTTGTAATTCAATAATTGTGAGTTAGAGTATAGATTGAGTAGCAAAAACGGCATAAGGAAATATTTTTGAAGGGTTAACAGGATAATCATTGGAATTGTTCAACATAAGTGCAACTGATGTTCATCTAAATATAATGGCATAAATGGTATCATAATATTGAAAGATAAAAAAAAAAGTATCAAGACCAGCAATTTCTTTTACATCTCCTGTACAGGTCAGGGATAGTTCCAGCTTGCTGCATAGCACATCTATAGTATTTTGCATGCAGAGTAAGAAGATACAAACTCTGGTGTCTCTAGTTACACAATGTATCAGACAGCAGGTGAAGGGAAGGACCTTTGCTGAAGATATTTTTTTCTCCATGAACAGTGGTAGATCACTTCTTCTGATGGTCATTGCGCTTCTTTTTATAACTTATACTATATATTATGTAGGACTGTTGGGAAGGGCTTGGTTAGCTGTGGTGATCCAAATATAGAATGTTCCTTGTCTACAAAATTTCACTGGCTTAAATTCTAATTAATGTATTTTAGGTTATTTGTACAATTTTGGATTTTTAATAGGATGTACTAGGAACATAATAGCATTATGTTCTTTTGTAGTGATTGCTGTGGAATTGTTTAATTGACCCTGAAGTTTCTGATTCAGACTGGGTTTGAAACAATTAAAGAAATATGGGTTGATCTGTGATCATCACATAAAATCTGTTTTTGTTTTTACTGATCCCACTGAAATCAAGGAGAAAAAGAGAAAGAGTTGGTGTAGAATAAGTCAAGTTTTAACTTATTCAGGTCCGTGCCTCAATAGAACTACCATATACTTTGCAGGTATCTTTTACTTATTGAAAACATTTACTCTGAGCCTTTCCAAACCTTAAGGCAGTTTCCAGCAATACAACAATGAAAGTAGAAAACTATTTGTGATTTTTTCAGGCTACTAGACTGCACAGCTCACACAAGGCAAACTGATCCCCTACTGTTTGTATGTGCAGCCTTCTCCCAGTCATTTGCAAACAGTCATTTCCTTCCAGATAGAAGAAAAGCAGAGAGCATGAATGTTTACAACACCTGCTAATTCTGGCTTTTACAAAAGCACTGGGACTTTCCCTGGCCAGCCTGAAAAACTCAGTGGAAAAGAGGTAAGAGGGAGAAAAATATTTCCAATTTAAGATAGCAGAATCAAATACCCTGTTAGACCAACACCCTTATTTATACCCTAATTAGGAATAATCTCAGCATAAAAATATTTTAATGAAATATTCATTTCCGTTATTGGAGAGTAACTGAACATGAATTATTCTAGCACAGCGGGACTGGAGTGATGCTACTGTAGTGCTATACACCGCTAAATGTCTATTTTGCTACTATTCTTAGATTTTTATCCCATCTTTATATTTAGTTAACTTAAGGCAGCAATTCTCCCAAAAACAGAGCCGAGGTGGCGCAGCGGTTAGAGTGCAGTACTGCAGGCCACTTCAGCTGACTGTGATCCGCAGGTCAGCGGTTCAAATCTCACCGGCTCAAGGTTGACTCAGCCTTCCATCGTTCTGAGGTAGGTAAAATGAGGACCCAGATTGTTGGCGGCAATATAAATATACATTGCTTACTGGTGTAAACCGCTTAGAGCAGTGGTTCCCAACCTTTTTGTGATCGAGTACCACTTGGAGGTCCCGTACAGTCGCCGCATACCACCTGGTTCCAGAGAAACTAAATTCGATCAGATATCACTTTATTTCCATAATTGTACCGTTCCTTTTTTGGCCCCGCGCATCCAGCAACTGGATTCTCGGGCCGCTGGGACCAGGTGGGTGGCGTGTGGCAACAGTTGCAAATTGTTGCCAGATTATCTTGTGTTAGGCAGTAAACATTTTTGTGAAGTAAAAAATAACTAACTAAAAATCGTTCATGACCCCGAAAGTGTTCGCGTACCACCTGGAAGGCCCTCGCGTACCACTAGTGTTACACGTACCACAGGTTGGGAACCACTGGCTTAGAGAGTACTTGCACTGTGAGGCGGTATATAAATGTCACTAATAAATAATAAATAAATAAATAATTCCTATTTTCTCCACAACAACTCTGTGATGTGGGTTGGGCCGAGAGAAGAACTGGCCCAAAGTTACCCAGCTAGTTTCATGTTAAAAGGAGGCCTAGAACTCACACTCTTCTGGTTTCTAGGCCAGCACCTTTATCATCACATCAGATTGGCTCTCCATTTCCCCATTGAAGCCCCCATTTTCCCTTTTTTGAAGATGGGAACTACACCAGCTCTTTTCCAGTACTCTGGCAGTTCCATGGTGCTCCAGGATCTTTGAAAGATATAGTTCAGTGGTTCTGAGATCTCGTCTGCCAGTTCCTTCAGAACCTTGGGATGTAATCCATCTGGTCCTGGTGATTTGAACTTGTCTAGGGTAGACAGGTATTCACTTACCATTTTCTCCCCTATTTTAACTTGTGTTCCTAATATGTTTTTTGTGGTGCTGTTTTTGATAGGTTGGACTGTTTTTTCCCTTTGTGTAAAGACAGATGCAAAAAACGAGTTACCGTATTTTTCAGAGTATAAGACGCACCTAGATTTTAGAGGAGGAAAACAAGGAAAAAAGTATTCTGAACCAAATGGTGTAGTAATATATTATTTAATAAAATACCAGTGTAGCAGAATACTTTTTACAACCATGTATACTTTTTACAACCATGTACACTTTTTACAACCATGTACACTTTTTACAAACTTCAAACTTGACAGCTTTAAGACTTGTGGACTTCAACTCCCAGAATTCCTCCTCCAGTCATGCTAGCTCAGGAATGAGAGTTGAAGTCCACAAGTCTTAAACTTGCCAAGTTTGAAGACCCTTGCACCCCTAAGCCCTAACCCAGAGGTCTTCAAACTTGACAGCTTTAAGACTAGTGGACTTCAACTCCCAGAATTCCTCCTCTAGTCATGCTAGATGGGGTAATTAGAAGGCAAAAACATCCCTGTTTTTGCGAAAAACGGCCCGTTTTTCACTTGTTCTTTTGCAAAAACAGGGCATGCAGAGGGTTTGGAAAGCGTGCAGAGCGCTCCTAAGGGATGGGGGAAGGCAAAAACGCCCCAATTTTTGCAAAAAATGGCCCATTTTTCACTTGTTTTTTTGCAAAAACAGGACATGCAGAGGGTTTGGGAAGCCTGCAGAGCGCTCCTAGGGGGTGGGGGAAGGCAAAAACAACCCCGTTTTTGCAAAAAAATGGTCCATTTTTCGCAAAAATGGGATGCGGGGGCGGGGCTTCGGGAGGCCAAAAATGGCTGTATTTGGTGTATAAGACGCACTGACATTTCCACCCTCTTTTTGGGGGCAAAAAGATGCATCTTATACTCCAAAAAATACGGTAAGTAGTTCTGCTTTTTCCCTGTTGCTTGTCTCCTTCTTGCCACTTTCTCCCAGCAATGGGCCAATTGTTGCCTTGACTTTTTTCTTGTTTTTAATATGTTGGAAGAAGCTTTTTTTGTTATTTTTTACTTTTGTCGCAAGCCTTTGTTCATTGTGAGCCTTAGCTTTCCTCACTTCATCTTTACACGCTCGGGCTATTTGCTGATATTCTGCTTAATTTCAATATTCAAGGACCAGCCAAAACATCTTATGAAAAGAAATTCATAGCAAGAAAGGCTCACTACTGATATCCATTCCAACTTAAGGTGCTCTTGAAAAGTCATGCTTTAATGGCACAGAATGGAGGACAACCTAATTGTGGGAATCTGCTGCTTCAAAAATGAAATCTGGGATTGAGAAGGTTCATTCCTGCAGCATCTAAAATGACAACCCTTAAAAGAGAGAGCTCATCCTACCATGCAAGAAGACAATCCCGTAAATAACCAACTCTAAGTCATGGAGGACTTTAAAGCTGACATTGAATAACATCTAGAAAAGAACAAGCACCCAGTACAGCTCTTGAAATAGAAGTGTTACTTGGGAGAAACGTAAGGCGTCCTCCACTATTCAAGCCAATGCAGTCAATGCATTCTGAATCAGTCTAAGCTTCTGGATGCTCTTCAACGGAAGCCCCACATATATTGCAGTAATTCGGTAATAAGTGGCTAAGGTACAAGTGATCCAGAATAATGTCTGCCAGTCTTGAGATCATCTGACATACCAGATGTAACCTGGTCACATTTGCCATTGGCTCTTTGTCAGAAGCTGGAAGTCCAGAGGGACCGCCAGATTATGAACCAGTTCTAAAAAAGGAACCAAAGATGGAATGTCTCTGGTACTGGAAATTCTCCATGTCCATTGCTACTTTGTTTTGTCAGGATTGAGCTTTCTTCATCAGATCCTAATTAACCTTCAAGGACTAGGACAAGACTTCTTGTTCAGCCCAATATCAAGATAAGCACCAGCAGCATACTGATATGTGACTCCATGCCAATGAATATCCTCCACAGCAGCTTCATATAGATATTAAATAGGAGCGGTAAAGTATCAAGTATAACTACTGACTGAAAACTCCCCTTCAAGAAGGAGGAAAACCACAGTAAAATAATGTCCCCTATGCCTAACTCTTGAAGTCGTGCTACAATAAACAGAGGTCTCAAAAGCCATATAAAGGTACAGCAAGACCGTGAGAGTCACACTTCCACTATCCCAGACTAATTTACAGGCCTGAAATAAGACTGAAAAAGCATCTAGACAATCTATTTCCTCCACTATTCTTCAACTTTATCAATATCCTTCCCTAAAACGAGAATGTTACTGCTGAACACCTGAGGCTTATAAAGTATAACACCTGTGGACTAGTTGGGGGCCCTAGGATTATCTGGATATTCTCCCCCACTAAGAAGACTCTTTGGCTAACTGACATTCTTTGTTGGACTATTACATCTATGAAAACTAACTTCACAATCTATTGGCTCTGGTCGTGGGCTTGTAAGGGTCTCTGATTGGCTCTTATTTATTGCCCTGTATTATTGCTGTTTTTTAAACTCTTCCCCTGTGGTAGTGTGCATGTTGGTATGAATGGAGGTTGGATGTTTCTAAGGATTGGAACTGGAATGACATTGACTGATGGAGTTGACTGAATTATTTTTATTGATTCTTAATCGCTGATATTGATTATTAACTATTGTAAATTTTTACCCCGGAAGCAGTGTGGTTGATGTGGACTGGGTTGTTATGATTGAACTGAATAATTGTTTAGAGAGTAGAAGAATGGTTTGATAGAATGAGTGAGTTGGGAACAGATGTCCAGACCCCCTTCGCTGAGTGTGCAAACAGAAGCGGAGTGGGGTCCGGCTCTTTCACCCGGCTCAGTGTGAATGGTATGGATGGTGTGAATGGAATGGATGGCCTGCAGGGAGGGAGAGAGACCAGTGGGGAGGGAGAGAGGGGTCTCTGGTGGGGATGAGAGCCGGAACATCTCGGTCATAATGGGAAGAGGCAGATATGGTGGGAGCAGAGGGGCGGGCCGCTCTCGGGGAATAAGACCTCGCTGTTTACAAGCGATCCCTTGTTCCGGCTCCTCCGATCCGGTTCCATCTTGCTCAACCCGGATACCTGGCAACCAGGGTTTTCAGGGCCTTGGGTGCAGGATGCTGCTGCTCAACGCCAGGTCAATTATCAACAAAGCCCCCCTGATACGTGATCTAATCACAGAGGAGGGGGCAGACCTGGTGTGTGTTACCGAGACCTGGCTAGGACAGGAGGGGGGAGTAGCTCTCTCCGAGATATGCCCAGCCGGTTTCTCGGTGCAGCATCATTCTCGACCCCAGGGAAGGGGGGGAGGAGTGGCAATAATAACGCGTGAAAATCTGCATCCTTGTAGGATCCCTGCCCCGGAGATTGTTGGGTGTGAGACGCTCCTTCTGAAGTTGGACTTAGGGGTACAGGTGGGCCTTTTCTTAATGTACCTGCCTCCCAGCTGCGTAAGTAAGGCCCTGCCTGAGCTGCTCGAGGCAGTAGCCGGCTTGGCAGTTGAGTTCCCCAGGCTTATGGTGCTGGGGGACTTCAACTTGCCATCTGCTGGCGAAACCTCTGGGATAGCTCAGGAGTTCATGGATTCCATGACAACCATGGACCTGACCCAAGTAATCCAGGGTCCGACTCATGAGGGTGGTCACACGCTCGACCTAGTGTTTCTCTCGGGGCAGTGGAGAGATGATCTGAAGATAAGGGATATAGTCATCACCCCACTGTCATGGTCAGATCATTTCCTACTGAGGTTGGATTTTGCAGCCCCATTCCTCCCCCGCAGGGAGGCGGGACTGACTAGGTGGTTCCGTCCCAGGCGCCTAATGGAGCCAGAAGGATTCCAGAGGGAACTTGGGGAAATACCTGAAACCCTGGTACACAATTCGGCTGATTCCCTGGTGGCCGCTTGGAACACCGCAGCATCAGGGGCTTTAGACCGAATTGCGCCTAAGCGACCTCTCCGCGGCAGTGGATCCCGGAAAGTTCCCTGGTTTACCGAGGAGCTCCGGGAGATGAAACGCCAGAAGAGACGTCTGGAGCGCCGCTGGAGGGCCAGCAAAACCGAGTCTGACCGAACACTATTAAGAATTTACATCAGATCTTATTTAGTGGCGATAAGGGCGGCAAAACGATCCTATTTTTCCGCTCTTATTGCGTCCGCAGATTCTCGCCCAGCCGCCTTGTTTAGGGTAACTCGCTCCCTCCTTGCTAAAGGGGGGAGCGAGGAGCACTTGCAAGGCAGAGCTGAGGAATTCGCAGAGTTTCTGTTGGATAAAGTCGCTCAGATCCGATCGAACCTGGACTCTGGCTGGGCAGAGTCCATGGAGTTGACAGGGGCAAGTCTTAGTCCACCGTTATGGGAAGAGTTTGGGCCTGTTTCTCCCGAGGATGTGGACAGAGCTGTGGGGGCGATGGGTACCTCCACCTGTTTATTGGACCCGTGCCCCTCCTGGTTGGTCTCGGCCAGCAGGGAGGTGGCACGTGGCTGGATCCAGGCGGTGGTCACTGCTTCTTTGAGGGAGGGATCCGTACTGCAGCCGTTAAAAGCTGCGGTGGTGAGACCCCTCCTGAAGAAGCCTTCCCTGGATCCAGCTGACTTGAAGAACTATCGTCCGGTCTCCAACTTACCTTTTTTAGGGAAAGTTGTGGAGAAGGTGGTGGTTACTCAGCTTCTGCAACTTCTGGATGAAACAGAGCATCTAGATCCTTATCAGTCGGGTGTCGGGCGCGGCTACAGTACAGAAACTGCCTTGGTCGCTCTGATGGATGATCTCTGGCGGGCCCGGGATGGGGGGAATTCCTCCATCCTGGTGCTACTTGACCTCTCAGCGGCTTTCGATACCATCGACCATGGTATCCTTCTGCATCGTCTCGGCGAGTTGGGAGTGGGAGGCACCGTTTTGCGGTGGTTCTCCTCTTATCTCGCCGATAGGATGCAGTCGGTGTTAACAGGAGGGCAGAGATCGTCCCCTAGGCCCCTGTTATGCGGGGTGCCTCAGGGGTCGGTTCTCTCGCCCATCCTGTTTAACATTTACATGAAACCGCTGGGGGAGATCATCCGCAGACATGGGGTGTGTTTTCACCAGTATGCTGATGACACCCAGCTGTACATCACCACCCCGTCTGACTTCAGAGAGGCAGTTGATGTAATGTGCCAGTGCCTGGACGACGTTAGGATCTGGATGGGGAGGAACAGACTCAGGCTTAATCCCGACAAGACTGAGTGGCTTTGGATATTGCCCCCTAAGGACTATGACAACTGTCCCTCCTTGGCTTTCGAGGGAGCGAAACTGACCCCCTCGGATCAGGTCCGCAACTTGGGGGTCCTCCTAGATCCACAGCTAAAATTGGATCATCATCTTTCTGCTGTGGCTAGGGGGGCCTTTGCACAGGTTCGCCTGGTGCACCAGTTGCGGCCATACTTGGAGAAGGAGGCTCTACTCACGGTCACTCATGCCCTTGTCACCTCCCGCTTGGACTACTGCAATGCGCTCTACATGGGGCTACCCTTGAAGAGTATCCGGAGACTTCAGCTGGTGCAAAATGCGGCTGCGCGTGCTGTGGTGGGTGTGCCAAGGTACACCCACGTGACACCTATACTCCGCCAGCTGCACTGGTTGCCCATCAGTCTCCGGGTCTAATTCAAGGTGTTGATCACCATCTTTAAAGCCCTTCATGGCTTAGGACCAGGTTATCTCCGGGACCGCATTCTGCCTCACACTTCCCTCCGACCGGTTAGGGCCCACAGAGTTGGCCTCCTCCAGGTCCCGTCGGCCAAGCAATGCCGCCTGGCGGGCCCTAGTGGGAGAGCCTTCTCTGTGGCAGGCCCCGTGCTCTGGAACCAACTTCCCCCAGAGACCCGAACTATCCCCACTCTGCTGGCCTTCCGGAAAGCTGTCAAGACATGGCTTTTCCTGCAGGCTGGGGGTAGAGCTTAATCCATTCGAGCTCACCCCAAGTATGTACGGTTGTTGAATGAGTATTGGATGATTTTAAATATTGTGTTTTTTAATTTTTATATCTGTTTTTTAAATGTAATATTTATGAATTGATGTCTTGTATTTTCTCTGTTGTACGCCGCCCTGAGTCCTTCGGGAGTTGGGCGGCATATAAGAACACCATAATAAATAAAATAAATAATAAATAAATAATGTTAGAGACTGGACAACAGTTATCCAATATAGCTAGATTAAGTGATAGCTTCTTAAGAAGGTACACCAGGGGCGGGTTGCTTGCTTACTGGTGCCGGTGCGCTGCGCACGCATCTCCACATTTCGGGCACTCGCGCGCTCGCTACGCACATGCGACCCCTCGCACAATTTTGCTTCTGCACATGCGCGGAAGCAAAATCTTGCTGAAATATCTCTCTCTCGCGCGTCCCCTCGTGAGATTTCAGCGCGATTTTGCTTCCACGCATGCGCAGAAGCAAAATTGCCCAAAAATTCTCAGAAAAAGATGGCGACATGCGCAACGGACCGGCGAAGATGGCTTCGGAGCGGTTGCACACAAATTGCGCAATCGGCCACTCCCTATTGGAGCTATGTATTGGACAGCTCCGGCAGGAACCCACCACTACTACCTTTCTAAAGACAGGGGGTACTACTGCCTCTCTCAAGGGTGTATTAACCACTACCCAGGCCCAGTCACCTGATAGCTCCTTGGAGACTTTCACCAAGCAGAAAGACAGGCACCCAAACCACAAGGGTCAGAGCCAATACTGTGAAGAACATTATCCCCTTCCTCAGAACCAAAATAATCAAACTCTCTGGATTAACCTTGCAAGGAACACTCTTAGTTACCTCAATAGGATCTACCTACTTAGCACCCAGTTCCAAATGGATTTTATTTTATTTTTCTCATCTTTACTTAATATGGTAAGGGTAACTTTAAACAGGCCACTGAATAGCAAACTATGGATCAGTAATAGGTATTTTAGCACTCATATTAGCACATGTAAGCTCAAGCTACTCTCTTATAAGATCCAGAAAGGCTTGCTCTTTCTCTTTTCCTGATGTTGCTTTTCCTGATGTTGTCTCTTCTGCTGTTTCACTTCCTGGAGCTTTTCAGTAATCCTGGAGCTTCTCAGTAATCCAAGGAGTTCTCATGAACTGGTGTTCAGGAAGAGGCCACCTAGGTGCAATTCTATGCAAAGCTGCAGCTGTCCAAGTATTACCAGAGCAACACTTCAGCACCAAGACCCACCAATGTTTAGAAATCCCCACCTCAAACATTCTTTGGAAACCAAGTGGATCCATTATGTTCTTGGGCCAGGCCAATCAAATGAGTCTATCCTCCTGTTTGGTAGTGCTGGTCAGATTAATAGCAATTGGAGAGTTATCTGACCACATTAAAGGGCAGATGTTAACATTTATATATCACATTTGTTCCAAGCAATCATCAAGTCTAACACGTGAACTCCTACATGAGTTGGGGCTGTGACTCATAGATTATCCATCTATCCGAGTTTATCCATCTATTCTGGTAGTAGCTCTTCAATATCTTTGGCAAATAAGTTTCTGTATATCTGATCTTTTAAAAAGCAAATAAAAATGAATAATGTTTTGCTTTCTAAAGAAGAAAAAAGAAAACCAGTCAACTCTCAAAGTGAGCAATACAGGCTATGAGGTTAACCTAAAAACAAACCTAGAGATTACAGGCTTGGTTGTCAATTGAATAATCTCTTGGATATTCTTTTATGACAGATCTGGTTTAATTACAGTGGAAGTGTCATATGTCTGTTGCATACCACAATAAAAAAACTTGAGTTAAGCTATTATACCATATCATCTTTACTATCCATAGCAATACTGCTGTCACTTCTTCAGTTGATAAAACTAAAAGTATCTTTAAACACAGAGGCCTCAGTATTTTTATTAACTTATTATCCGTTTAGCATCATCAATGTATGTCATGTTCTGCAAAGTTTTCTAAGCAAAAGTTATTTCTCTCCAGAAAGATTACTGTTTAACAATTGATAGTGAGAAAAGCAAGATAAAACACGCATTGGAGTGTCACTGTTTCATTTTTTAAATATGACTTATAATGCATTCTTCCTTTCTCTTTTTTACAAATGCATGGTTCTATATTTTCCCTCTTCCATGGGGCAAGTGTGAACACCCCCCTAATATCAAAATTTCTTCAAATCCAAAGAACGACAAAAATTTCCTTGTGATAGAATACAAGTTGGGGTTGTACAAATCAAATATTGTACTATAACATAAATGAATAAGAAATATAGGGCAGATATTGTTCATCTTAACAAACATGTTTAAAAAGCCTATTGAATGATACATTTGTATTTATTTCTTCAGATATTGAATTATACTGATGCATTTTTATTTCTGATCTAAGACCATAATGTTTTATTATTGTTCATGCACACAAGCAAGAGCCAGCTTCCACCTACCTCTTCTGTAAAACATTTATCATGGCTGGTTTTGGCAAGCAACGGTGAAGGTTTATTCCAAAAATCAGACTTTTATTCTCCAAATCAGTTGATGAACAGCAAAAATTGAGGGCTTTTTAACCGTTTGTGTTGTTTTTTCTTGTGAAAACCAGACGCTCTGTAGTGGGACCTAAAGAAAAGAAATTGGATAGAACGATAACTGCAAAAGGGTGAAGTTAACATAAATGATAGAAATATTCAATATAAGCAACAGCATATATAAATATAAATTAATGTGTGTAAATATATATATATATATATATATATATATATATATATATATATATATATATATATATATATATATATATATATATATATATATATATATATACACACACACAGTATTCAGGATTTATTTTATTAAATAAAGTATGCAGTGCAAAATGTATTAGTCAGACTATAGCTAACAGCTCTTAAGGTAGGGCAATATATGACAAACAAGCACATACGTCAATCAAATTAAAAAGAATAACACAACCAGTTTTGAGGAATTTTTGTTAATTAAATCCTGCTGTTAAAAGATTTAAAAAAAAACCAGGAAGTAAACACTACCAGTTATTTCCCTTTTCAGGGGAATTACCTTTCTTTGGAAGAGTTCAACATCATTCAGCCCACCAGATTAGAATTCCACAGAATAGACACCAGAGCTCTAGAAGCCCCATTATTTATGCCATTTGATCTGGTAACTTCATCCTTGTTTGTTCCTCATCAACTGCTCCAAAGAATTTTTTCAGCCTGGCTCATCTGACCAGAGAGGCCTCGAATATGACAGCGATCCAGAGGGAACAGGAAACACAAATCACTTGAGCAGCTTCTCTTCATACAGCATTCAAAATAAAACACTTGCATTTCTCTCTGTGAAGTAGACCCTACCTATATACAGCCCTGTCCTTAAGGAAAATGAATAACTACTTCAGGTGAGAGAAGCCGGGGAGCAGGATGCCAATTTCTCAGCCTGTCATCCTGTTCTTCCATGCTACCTTAGGCTATGGTGAGGTTAGAAAGATCTGTGTCCCTCATTGTTTATTCTTAGCTTGCTAAATCAGCTTGTTGCTTCAGGTATGAAGACAAATGGTTGTCCTGCACAGCCTTGAAAGCAAGATCTTGTCAGTTTCAGTGTGTAGAAGAGGAAAAAAGGACAACCCTCCTCTCTGCTATCTTTCAAGCTGATCCCATTTAAAATGACAAACTTTCTTGAACACCTGCATTTCTAACAGCTACATCACAGATTGACACTTTCCATGATTTCCCTAAGCAAGGAAGAGCCAAAGCAGCGTCAGCTAGAGCAACAGCTGTGAAACCACAAGGCAGTCAGGTTAACCTTCTGAACCTGCAAAAGATCTGCTACTAAGCTTACTCAACATTCCTTTCCTCTGCCTGAAAGGCTCTAGAGGACACTTTGGCCAGTTCAACACTGCAGGCCAAAGCTTCAGACCAGGGCTAGCAAGAAATGTGAGGGACAGATAGAGGGATAACTGCCTACATACTACTTCATTGGATCAAAATACCACGCTGGGCTGATCCTGTTTTCTGATGACAGATATCCTCACTGTAATTGTCAATGATGTATTCAAAAACACAGCCTTGAATAGCAACATTGAACTATTTTCTTTTGCAACATGGTTTATAAGAGCACAAGGCTGAACTTTCAAAAGCAATGTGACTCCAATTGGTATTTTCAGATGCATCGGAGTATAACACTCATAATTTGCAGCTAGGGTAGCCCCTGGCTTATAGTGATGGGAAATGTAGTGCACACATCTGGACAACGCTAACCCATGGATGGTTGCTATATGGCAGTAAGACATCTGCAATAGCAGTATAGAAAAGGAAAGGCACATGTTATTTTGAAGACTGTAATTCATGGGCGGTGGGGGTGGTCCTCATCCCATAATTTGCTTTCTGTTTAGGGGTTATTAAACAGTTAAAAGTTCTTGTGTGCTCTCTCTCTTGCTCTCTTTCTCTTTCCCCTTCTCTCACTTTCTCTTTCTCACACACAAAATTCACATTCAGTTTAGTAGAAGGAGATTCAGATTTACAAAACCTTTTAGAGCTCTTGGCTCCTTGAGGAAAAGGTCTGAATGCATAGATTGCAGCTTTGCACACTAATAATCTATCCTAAATTCTCTTTCATATTTCAAGGATTAGGCAAAGAAGTTATCTGAAAGATCTCTATTTCCAAAACCTTTCAGAACTTTCCAAAAAACCAATCCTGAGCTAAACAGACATATTATCTGACCTGGCATAAAGTTCTTATATTTCACAGAATTGAAAGATAGATGAAATTTAGGACTAGACATGTTCAACGAATTCCAATTTCAGTGCGTGTTCTGCCAAAACAAAGAATAGCTTTTCCACAGGTTAGATTTAAAGGTACAGCATTTATGCTTCTAAAGTACAGATAAAATCACAGCTCCCTAAAAGATAATCTATTTCCCTCTTTTGAAGGATCAACTCTTTTCGGGTATCAATTATGACACTTCATATTTATAATGTTCCTGCTAGCTAGCTGACTGGATCAATCAAATGAGGAAGATGTATATTTCCTACTTGCGGGCTGCTCTTATCTGAGAAGATCGCTAAGTGTGGCTGTGTGGCACCTGCTATAAGGGGAATGTGGATCTGATGCCAGACTTTTTGAATTGTCTAGGCGTTGCTATATACATTATCACCTACATTATTTTCTATCTAAACACATTTTATGAGATATACTCCAACATTCTGCCAAATACTTTAATTAAACAAATTGATTTTATGGTTCTGCCATTCCAGTTAAAACGATTTCTTAATATTACAACAACCTAAAAGTATCACCAAAGACAAACTTGACTCAAACAAAAGCACAGAATGGATATGATAGCTAAGGATGCACAATTTGCTGTCTCTTCACATTCATACATGGCTTTTACCACCTCTGAGACGAGCTACATCCAGCAGAGGTCTAAGGGAGAACTGAAATATCAACCGCTTATTCCAAGACAACTTATTAGAAGCTGATTCTCAAGTATAAAGGATACATGACCAGAAGTTTTAGTAGCTGAGGTGCATTTGTGTACATATTATTTACGATGTACCCATAGAATGCTGAAATAGCTGAGCTCCTGAACAGCTTCTGGACAGTGATCAAGATTGACATTCAGCCAATCCTCAGTTGGCTACAAAGCTCCTTGAATACTGTACTCTTGGGCCAGTCAATTGAACCTATGGTGAGGGCACAGAAAAGCACATCTGCCCTGTCATGTCTAATTTAGTACTACTGCATAATATAAACTCCATCAGTACAGAGGACATTGGAGTGAAAGCCAGATAGATCTATAATGTATTGAAGTACACACCCACAACTACCATTGAATGTGCAGAAGGTTGGGCCAAATATTGAATAGTTTGGCAGCTTTTACCACATTATGAAAACTAAAGAGAAGGAGGGCCATTATTCTATGGTAGAAAGCATGTCCGCATGCCCAAAACACTGAGTTTAATTCACAGCATCACTAAGTAGATTTTTGCATGACCCTGATCCCGTGTCTGTATAAAGTATTAAAAAAAATCAAAATCATACAAGCAAAAAATGAAAACCTTGCTCATCTAATCAATCAACTCCAGTATCATTTTTTAAAAAGTCATTAATTCTGATCAAGAGGAGAATAAATATACTTGTGATTCTGTACCTGTATCTCCTATTCTATCCTAACTGTATCAGTTCACAAATCCATATGCTTGTATGCATTTATAAAGATCACATTTTATATAGAGCAATCTTAAAACTAATAATTATTCTGAACTAAAGTCTCACTGATATGAACCGAAGAAACTTGGACAGGATCACACTAGGAAATTATCTTTTGATCTTTTTTCTCATCCCTCCTGCCATGAGTTCCTCATTTCAATATTTCCTAACTTTTTCTGTTTTTCTTAAGACATATTTTTCTGCCCAAGGATAGAAAGGGACAACATCAGGATTGTCACAATCTTGAAAGAGGTGTGATTCTCCATATCCTAATGTTCTTGCCATCTTTGGTTGAACAAGGCTTGCAACTTCTGAAGCATGAGAGAGTTTAGGAACAGAGCCTGTACTGGGGAATTATCTTCTTGCAAAAACAACTTTCCCCTTTGATCTTTCATGCCAGAGAAAACAATTCCAGTCTGTTTTTGTAAACCTTTCTTTACTCGTTCCTTTGCTGCCTCCAACATTTTCTCTATCCCTACTTAGCTAAATTGCAAATCTTTCAGGTGCTTCTACATCCTGATTAGTATCAATCCATTTGTCATCTTTAGTGATGTTTAGCAGAAGTTGTTAGAGCAGGTGGGGGGGGGGGAGAGTTGTTTATACAATATTTTACCAGATCCCAATCTCAGATGAAATATAGCCCCAGATTAGTTGAAGAATTGAAACAAAGTAAAAGAACTGTTAAGTATTAACTGTGACATTTTGTGGAAAGAAGATTAAAAAGAAAGTTATGGCTTCCAGGAATGTTCAAGGCTGGATACTTTAAAGTAAATAAAACACAGTAATATTAATGATGGATCAGGACTGAAAAACCTTGCTGAACATAGCATTTATTAGTAACTATAAGGAGCTGCTATATGTTCTTACTCAGAAGTAAACTCTGTTCCATTGAAAGGTTTACTTCCAAAATATCATGTACTGTACAACCTTGATGGCATAATAATATTATGAGAAAAGAAATCAAATTTTAATAACTTCATCTTGTATAGACATACAATTCAGTTTGTGTGCCCAGACACATTGCTGCATTTCCCAATCCGGCATGAATTCAACATTCATGTAGGTGCATCTTGCATTTAAAAATTTTTTTCAACTACACTTGATCTAGCTGATGTACAGAATGACACACCACCTCCAACAGTCCAGACATCAACTTCAGAATGGTCAAGTAACACTCAAATGCAAATTACACCACTAACTCCAGTTGCATTTCAGAAGGTTATAGAGACCTGAGTCTTCAAGAAAAAGAGAATCCACAGGAAAATAACATTTTGCATATTACTATTCTTGCCCTTCCCTAGGTATTCGGGGGAGGGGAGGGGAATCTGTGTAATCTAGTTTTAGTTCTCGCTGCACGTTGAAATACTATAAGCATGATTCCAAAAGCTAGTTCCGGTTGTGCGGTCCAAACTTTTACGTGCCTGTCTTTAAGCCCCATTGTAAAAATTAAGATCCTATAATGTAAGGCAACGCGGTTTGGAAATCTAGCAGTGAGGAAAGTGGTGCCAGAGTGGTAAATCAAACCCCTTCGCTCATCGTTCGCAGTCAAACAGACGTATAAATGCATGAATAAAATATATTGCGAGCCATTTATTTCAATATTAAGGTTGAAAGAAAGCAGCGCAGTTATTGGAGAGTTTCGATTACTATAGTGTCATAGCTCTAAAAGTCGGGGAAATATAGCCTAAAGAAAGTTCGAAGGGAAAGGTAAAAACTATCTGGAAGCACTTATCCTTTTTAAAGTTTTTTTTAAAAAGAACTGCCTACAGCTATTAAAAATCCGTATTGCATTTAATATACCTCCCCTGAAGTTCCCCGGTGCTCTACGGTCGTTTTTCGAAGTTTCCCCCCTTTCATAACCGAGAACCGGGGTTACTGTTTAAAGATAAGCTTATTTAGGAAGGGAAGGGAAAAGCCCGGAAGTTTCCACCAGTTCTCCCTTTAAATCCAACCCAGGAGTCAAAAACGAGCCGTGTGAGCAGCTTACCTCCGCTCGATCAGCGAAGAACTGAACATACACTTGCCCAGAGCACTCCGAAGAGGGGGAAGCTAGGGACTGTAAACAAACGGCTGAGCCAGAGCTTAAAAAAAAAAAATCAAGGGACCGGAGTCAATTTCACAAGATTAAATGAAAAGCGTTCTTGGAGGGAACAAGCTGCTGGGGGATAAACTTCACTCATTCTGGGTGGTCTCAGCGAAATCACCACAAAGGGGCGTCTGGGGAAGCAGACTCATCTTTTGCTAATGACAGAATACAACAGCAGGGAAACTGAGAATTGTTAGTTTGGAGAAAGGTTCCAGGAGACTTTGTAATGGGCAAAAGTATGTCCTTATAGAAACAAGGACGAGTCCCCTTCTGCAATCAGTCAAGGACTACAGGATATCTGAGTAATTATGTACCTTTGAGCAAACAATAGCGGTTCAGAAATTGGCAATGATTTGCTTTTATTTTATACGGTCATTTATGATTATTTATCAGGCTTTATAAAAATTATCAGGTGTTATATTGTATCTATTGATATCCATCTTGTCTAAACGTGCTTCCTAGCTATAAAGGGGAAAAATTGACTGGTTGGCTGGCACAGATTGGGAGCCATATGCATATTTCCTACTTCTAGGCCATAAGTGTCACTTACAGCCACAGTTACATCAAAATTTGTATATGTTACTGTGTAAATGTTTCAGTTATAAAATTTGCATCAATCACATCACATATGTTGCCTGGATATTCCATTACTTGTCATATCTTGTCCCTTCTGTTAACATCCATATCTTGGGCCACCCTTCACTTAATATGTAGCTTTGCACCAGTCATTATTTCGCAGAATTACCACCCTCAAAAGGGTGCTATGAAAAACAAAAAAAGGAATGGGGCAGAAGAATCAATACGCCTCCAACTCTTTGGAAGAAAAGGAAGGTGTACATATGAAGAGCTCTACATGTTTTAATATGCTACTGATCAAAATGTGTTGGGTTCCTTAATTCCCAACAAATGTGCATATGTCACACTGACTCACGGACTATTCAACCATTTCTAGCTTAGCATATTGTACAAGTTCCATTCATGTAGTTGGTGAAGGCTCAATATGATGTGCAAGTTGTGGAATTGGGTTAAATGAATAAACATGAAGCAATAATGGCTAATTATTCATGAGAGATAGCTAGTCTGGTGTAGTGGTTAAGACACTCGGCTAGAAACCAGGAAACAATGTATTCTAGTACTGCCTCAGGCGCAAAGCCAGTTGCCTGACTTTGGCCACTCCACCCCTCTCAGCTCTAGAAGAAGGCAAGGGCAAACCACTTCTGAAAATCTTACCAGTAAAAGAGCCGGAACCAGTCCAGGCAATTGCCATGAGTTCATACTGAGTCAAAGACATCAAAAAGTAAACATAACAATGCCAGTAAGGCTGTGAAACAGCTTTTGTGGGTTTTCTGTGAACACATGACTTTCTCAATATCTACAAAATGTTGGCTATCTATTGAAAAAGACAAAATATTCCCCAAATTGGGGATGTAGCCCAAGGATGGAATAATGAAACAGCCTTCTGAAAAAGAAATGGCTGAGCAGTACCTATACAGAAAACACACCATAGGTCAGTTAGGCATTTCCATGCTGCAACCTTCTGTGCATAAACCATAAAACTTTATATGATCATTTATTATGTTAAAGAATAGTGGCACTCTTAGAACAATAGGCTTTTCACTAAATATTTACCTAGCAATTTTCAGACTAAAGCAATGAATCCAAAAAAGACTAATTCAACAACGTGCAAGAATTAGACTGAAACATGAGCAAAACGGATCATTGTCACTTTGGTCTGCTGAAATTGCCAAGCAATTTCTCATTGCAAAAGAATTGGAAAGAGAGGTGTTTATTCTTCAGTAAGTACCATAGGATGTTCAGAGTGGGATACTCCCAGCAGGGGCCAGAAGGCAGAATGAAAAGGTCTGAATGTGAACATAAGGAACAAATCTTCAATTTCTTAAGACACCATTTGCCAGATGCAATAAAACTGGTACCTCCTTCTTATTAAGAAAACAAGGGCTCTTTTCCTGGAGAATGAACAATTCTGAGAGGGTGTAACTCTTCATAATTATGATGTGCTTTGTAAGAATGTCAACAAAAGAAAAGACCTTTTGAAGATCCAGTGTTTTTGAAAAATGCCAGTGTAAGGAGAGTTGTGTTTTTGAAAGGATGTTTAATTAAAACTTTTAAAAATATATAGCCTTTACTCCACAACAGAGGTTAGCAAACACTTGCACAAAGTATCCCAAAGTGTGATTCAAAAGACATCTTGTTGCTAAGATAGAGGATTTTTGACTTAAAAATCCTGCCTACCATTCCTTTTGCCAGCAGAAAACTAAACTGACATAAAAATCTGCCCCTCCACTGGTAATCCCTATATTCATAGGTACAATGTAGGTAACTTATAATTCTAAAACTATAAAACACTTTTTTTTTCTTTTTACGAACCTCTAATCCCTTAATTCAGGGTAGACACAGGGCAACTAAATGGAGCTGAGTGTTTATTGCTCGGATGTCCTTCCTGACTCCTATGTGGAATTCCGATAAAGAAACATTTGCTGCTACCTACTGGTAGGGTTGAACTCTCAACCTTCTGAGTGAGAGCATCTTCAACATTATGCCACCATGCCACTTAAAACTTCTTTGCAAGACATAGCTGCCACTACCTCTATCGATTCCACTTTAAAACTGGAATCCAATGTAGAGTGATTATGAGTGACTTTGTCCACCAGATGTGCAGTATATTCCACACAATGACCCTTTAAGTGAACTCTGCCAACTAGCAGCTGGTGGAAAAGTGGCTCTCATTTAGTCTCCACACACTGTGACCACTGCTAGTCCACCATGACAGTGTGGGTGTGGGAGCAGGCTGCATGATGAAGCACGAAAGAAAGCCAAGACCCTCCTGCATAACTATCCCTGCACTTGTATCTGTACCTGGTGGTCTTTGAGGATACTGGTGGTCTTTGAGAAGCCTGGTCTGAAAGAAATTGAGTCTTCTACTACACAGAAGAGAATAACTCTGGAATAGAGACCAGGAGGGAAGGAGTAATATCTGTCCTAGTTTAAATTTCAGTTCAGATGAGGCAGCTTCATAAGGATAAGAAAGAAAGAAAAGAAAAGAAAAGAAAAAAGAAGGAAGGAAGGAAGGAAGGAAGGAAGGAAGGAAGGAAGGAAGGAAGGAAGGAAGGAAGCAAGCAAGCAAGCAAGCAAGCAAGCAAGCAAGCAAGCAAGCAAGCAAGCAAGCAAGCAAGCAAGCAAGCTTTGTCAGTATTACAGTTTAGATGGAAGTGAGGAAAGTCTTATGAATATATGGAAAATAGAAACTTGCAGTTATGACCTTTTTCAAATTAACATTCTGAATATGTCCTTGCTATATTCCTTTCACATTTCCTATGCCATTGGCTCAGTGAAGTAAGAAAATGGAAGCTACTTTGTGTTCTGCCTAACAGTATACAATCAAATCAAAACTGCTTTGGTCACCCTGATGAATGATCTCTGGCGAGCCCGGGATGGAGGTCATTCCTCCATCCTGGTGCTACTTGACCTCTCAGCGGCTTTCGATACCATTGACCATGGTATCCTTCTGCGCCGACTCGGTGAGTTGGGAGTGGGAGGCACTGTTTTACGGTGGTTCTCCTCCTACCTCTCCGATAGGACACAGTTGGTGTTGACAGGGGATCAGAGGTCGGCCCCTAGGCCCCTGATTTGCGGGGTGCCTCAGGGCTCGTCATCTCGCCTATCCTGTTTAACATCTACATGAAACCACTGGGTGAGATCATCCGACGACACGGGGTGAGGTATCAGCAATATGCTGATGATACTCAGTTTTACATCTCCACCCCGTCTCAGTTCAGGGAAGCAGTTGATGTGATGTGCCGTTGCCTGGACGATGTTAGGGTCTGGATGGGAATGAATAGGCTGAAGCTCAATCCTGACAAGACCGAATGGCTGTGGATATTGCCCCCTAGGGATTATGTCGACTGCCCCTCCTTGGTTCTTGGGGGAGAGAAATTAACTCCCTCAGAACGGGTTCACAATTTGGGTGTTCTCTTAGATCCACAGCTAAAATTGGATCAACATCTGTCAGCTGTGGCTAGGGGGACCTTTGCACAGGTTTGCCTGGTGCACCAATTGCAACCCTACTTGGAGAGGAAGGCTTTACTCACAGTCACTCACGCCCTTATCACCTCACGGTTGGACTACTGTAATGCGCTCTACATGGGGCTACCCTCAAAAGAGTATCCTGAGACTGCAATTGGTGCAAAATGCAGCTGCGTGAGCTATGGTGGGTGTTCCTAGATACACCCACATAACACCTATTCTCCGCCAGCTGCATTGGTTGCCCATTCGTCTCTGGACGCAATTTAAGGTGTTGGTTTTGACCTTTAAAGCCCTACATGGCTCCGGGCCAGGTTACCTCCGGGACTGCATCTTACTACATACCTCCCTACGACCGGTTAGGTCCCACAGAGTTGGTCTCCTCCAGGTCCCATCAACCAAGCAATGCCGGTTGGTGGGACCACGGGGGAGAGCCTTCTCTGTGGGAGCTCCATCTCTCTGGAACCAACTCCTACCAGAGATCCGGTTTATCCCCACCCTGCTGGCCTTCCGCAAAGCCGTGAAGACATGGCTCTTCCTGCAGGCGGGGTGAAATAGATCTTAACTCCCCCATGGATGACTGGTTTTTAACTTTTGTAATTTTTAAAATTGTTTATTATTGTACTTTTTAATTGTTCTTCTCTCTGTTGTACGCCACCCTGAGTCCTACGGGATTGGGCGGCTTATAAGAACAATAAATTAAATTAAATTAAAATAAAATCCTTTTTAAATGATTTTATCCAAAAGGATTCTGTTTTAATCTTATGTCATATTTACTAATTTGCTTAGGTGCTAGTTCCTTATTTTCTGCATGTAACGGTATTAAGTACAATTTCTGCCCCTTATGTAATTGATCCCCCCCAAAAAACATGCTCCTTAGAGCTATGTATATTAGGTGTATCTTGAGGTATACATATTTCCTTTTTGAATGCAGAAACTGGCACATGCTCAATTACAGCCAAAATAATTAAGGTGTTTAATTATAGGATTAAGCTTTAATTACTAGATTAAGCAGATTCACAATTTGTCAAGTTGTGTCTTTTGAAGCAAATGCAATTTCCCACTTCATCTTGCAAGTGTTGCTTTATATTTTTAACCAATCATATGCATATCTTCGGCTCTTCACCAAAAGTCTTTCTGAATACAAATAATGCTTACGATAATCTGTCATTTAAAAACAGGATTCTGGATGTTTTCAAAGGAATTGTTCTTAGGTTTTGCAAACAGATCGTCCTTGCTGGCCGGTCATGTAACAACTGAAGTTACAGTGGAGTTTTAAAAAGCTAACCTGTCCTTACGACCTGTCCTCAAAGTTACAGTCACAATCATATTTCAGGCACATGGCAACCTGTTTATTCTTATGATTGATTGCCAAATACCCTGTGATCATGTGATTGTTATTTGCAATTTTCTCTGCTGGCTTCTTCAGAAAGTCATTGGAGAAGCTGGCAGGCTGGAGAAAGGAAGCTCTGCTTTTTATTATGATCTGAATTTCCTTTCCTCAGCCTGCCACTGCAATTCCCTTCTGTGCACTGAGAGGAGTTGCCCTCTGTCCTTTGGCAAGCAGTTCTTTCACTCCATCCACTTAACAACCCATATGGTTGCCCAATGACCACAACTAGAAGAGCTGGGATTGTATTTGTTGAGTGAAGCAATCATGTGGGCATCTCGCTTAATGATCGTATTGCACAATGACCAAAATTCTGGCCCCAATTGTGATTGTAAGTTGAGGGACTACTATAGCAACATTGCCCTTTGGCATAAAATTAATATAACCAACTGAATATGACTACTATTTAAGGCATGTAACAGAGCCATTCCTTATCGAGATATTCACCAGAATAGTTTTAACTACTGACAAATTTCTTAAAGTACCATATAATATGGATAGTCTTCATTTATCAATTGCAATTGGGACAGAAACTCAGTTATTAAGTGGGGCAATCACTAGGTGAAATCACAACTGTGCTTTTGATCTTCCTTCAGCTTTCCTTTGATTTACAGACCTGTGAAGGTCATAAATATGAGGATTGATCGTAAAATTATTGTAATTGTAAATGGTTGCTGTCTAAGACAATCACTGAACAATGACCACTTGTATGTATTTCTGTGTTCAAATAAAACTATAGAACACATTTGATATTATTTATTGCACTGCCCTACTTCTGTCCATGGCAAATTGAGGAAACTATGCTATTTATTTATTTGTATCCCTTTATTATTTTTACAAATCACTCATTCATATCCAACACACCTTCCTCCTCCTGTTTTCCCCACAACAACCCGTGAGGTGAGTTGGGCTGAGGGAGTGTGACCAGCCCAAGCTTATCATATGGCTTTCATGCCTAAGGTGGGACTAGAACTCACGGTCTCCTGGTTTTTAGCCTGGTGCCTTAACCACTAGACCAAGCTGGTGCTTTTTGGTCCAATTCAGTCAACATTTAATATTTGATGAATTCAGATGGGGGGCGGCGTATTATGGAAGCTGGCAAGCTTTGCTCAAGTAATGAAACCCATTAATGATTTTATTGAAATTATTAACTTTTTACTTTTATAATGTAGCAATACTGCCCTGTATGTTTTTGGTTACTCTTACGGATTCTGATGTATTTTAATTTTGGTTAATTATGTTTTTACTTAACTTTCATACTGATTATTATACTCTGTTGTGGTTGAAACAATAAACAGAATGAACTCGCTTAGACCTCCACACTGTTCTAATTAACTCTGAGCAGATTATAATTTTTCCTCACAGCAATGAACTTATCTATATAAACCCTAACAACATAATTGGTAAAATGAGCTCTTTAAAAAAATCCTCATTAACAAGCATCCACATTATCACATTAATAATAAAATTTCCTGGTGTTTCTTCCATCTCAGGAGTGGATAATCACAGTCTCTTTCTATCCCTGTGGAAAAGCCAGGTCCTTACAGTCGTCCAAAACATTCAAGGAGATGGAGGTCCATCTTACCTCTTGGGGTTAGCTCCTCTATAGGAAAAGACATAAATGGAAGAGATATCCACATTCCTTCACAATTTCAGGACCTTTAAAGCTTTGCCTTCCTAAAAGTCTGCTCAGTTGGTGTTATATTTTCTTTGGATTCAGCAGCTGTTAAGCATTTCTTGGACTTCTAAAAACCCCTCTGAACCCTTATTGCCCTTCACCGACATGACAGCCTGAAATATCAACAAGCCAATCACATTTTAGCCTAGTCACTTATGGAAACTCAAGCCATGTGGTTAGTTTATGGTTGCATATGTCATACAGACTCAAAATTGGATTAACCGAGAGCTTCTCATGGGAACAGAGTCCGTCAAAAGTGATTCTTAGGCAGTGTCTGACTGAGCTACGATGACCCGTTTGGCAATTATTCTTGGATGAAAGGAGCTACTTAGATCTGTTGTACTGTTGGCTTTTAGCCCAGCTTGCAGACCGTGCAAGAGTAATCCTGGCTGACAATTCTTTTAAGCCCCTCAGAGGCCTTTGCTTCTAACAACCGTTAACTTTTTCTCGGTCGTCTGACAGGAGCCGTCCGAAGAAACATGAGGGGGGGAGAGGGATCATGTCATCGGTGGGGATTTGCCCCAGAGGATACCCTTCCTCACATCCTGCAAGCTGCAGCGAGGGGGGCAGACTCTGAGGCCCGTAGCCCACCCGCCTCCAGGGAGCTCTTCTTTCTCTCTCCCCCCCCCCCCCCGGCTCATCGCCCCGAGGCATCGCGTCAGGGGAGATTCGAACCCAGGTCTGCGCGCGCCCCTCGTGCAGCCGTTACGCCGCGCCGGGCCCGGCCGAGCTGAGCGCGCCAGGAGCTCCGCCGGCGATGCTGCTTGGGCCCGGGCCATGTGCCCGCCGGAGATCTTTAGCAACCTGGTCCGGAGGCTCCCCTGTGGCCTGCTGAAGGCGGCGGCCAAGGACGAGCTAAAGGGAGGCGACAGCTGCGCCTGCCCTTTCTCGGTGGGGATGTCCCGAAGCAGCGTCAGCAACGTAGCTTCCTCTTCGGCTGCCCACCTCCGCAGGCCGGAGCAACATCGCCCGGCCTTTTCCGAGGACCAGTTCCTCGCCATTTCCAAGGAGCTGGTCAGCACTAGCGGGCGCCCCGACGCCTCTTGGCAGCTCCTCACCAACGTCCAGGGTCTCTGCGTCTACCGGAAGGACGACGAGGTGCGAGGCGTCGCACCAGGGTCCCCCCGAGTCCTCTGCCCGGGGGAGACAGGCGGGAGAGGGCCTTATTAATTTATTTACTTATTCAGTTCCGTTATGCTACACTATGGCATTACCATTAGTATTACCATAGAAAGTGAAATGTTCCGGAGAGGGCCCGTACCCCGAAATTTTATTAGAATATTGCCCAGCTAGTTCAGACCTTAATGGACCTTGGCTCATTTAAAAAAAGAATGGAAAGGAAATGGAAAACAAACGAAGCAGGAGGAATTGCCGTCTCAGGGAAGCCAGAATAGATGCATCTATGTAATAATCACCGTTAATCGAGCTAATTTTACAAAAGACCTTTATTTTACCTTTACTTTTAAGATGTTTAACCTCACCTTTTTCCGCCAATGTGTTCAGGAAGTCTGCAGGGTGGCTTCACAGCAACCCTGCAAGGAAATTCATTGAAAGAGGCGGATTATGACACCCCACCCCCATCTTCCTGTGAAAAGTTTGGGGTAGTTGCAGAGGTTTGAATCTTGGAGCTCCCTTATCAGACTCCCACATTTTAACCACTGTTTTAACCATGAGCAAAATCGTAGAACAGGACTGTCGGGCGTGTTCCACCAGATATGATGGTACAGTTTTTTTTAATCTGAAAGTTTCAGTCTCTCAATATTTTTGTCATTTTTTGGGGTGAAGAAGATATAATTGTAAAGTTTCTGGGCATAGACAAAAAATTTCCTCATCATAAACTATGAAGATTGGTAAAATCAAAGGTTTTTCAAGTCCAATACTGTTTCCAATAGTCACTAGCCAGGACCCTTCAGGAATTCTTGCACACAATCGTAATCAGTTTTCTGTATTTCTTTGCTGCCATCCAGTTGTCCAGATGTTTGCAGCCTAGATAAGAGTAGCCCTAAGCATTTTAAAGTATGCTTTTAAGGTGAAGGACCAGTTGTGCTGAGTAATAATCATTGATAGATTTGTCCTAAGGGAACTAACATAGAAAATAAGAAGATTAATAAAAAAGAATAGGCTTATGCTTATTTTTATAGGTTGAGCAACTATGACTAAATGGCATTTATTTTTTAAAGTTTATTGGCAAGTGCCCAAAATGACATCTTCATTTCTCATAAATATTCTGCTTCTGTCATCCTATCCTTCAACTTTTATTTTCTTTCATTCTTCTGTATCCCATACTTGAGATGAGATGAAAGTGAGGGCTAACAGCTTGAATTTATCATACTTAATCATGGGTATATTCAATATTCTGTTTTCCTTACTCCTTTTCACTTAGGGATGTTTACTGTAAGACAAAATTAGAGAAGCTGTAGGATGAAGATCTAGCTCTTATTGCAAGTCTGGCTTCGTTGCAGCATTGTTGAGCTGGTCAGGGAGGCGAGCAGCATGCCTGGAGTATTGGCAGAGGCAGAATTTTCTCCTACCCTCCTTCCTATGCAGTTTATATCTTTGGAAATAAAATTTTTGCTCTCCTCTTCATATTCTATAGAGCTTGCTGAAGGAATATAAAGAATAATTTGGGTTTGAGAATTAAAAATAATTATTTCTCCAAAGCCCAATTATTTTCTTACATTTTAGAAATGTTATTCTTATTGAATATTTGTTTTTCAGGAGAAAAAGACCTCTATATAATATGTTTATCATAATTATTGTCAACTCCTGAGATCTGAAATGCCAAGATAGGATTTTAAAATATTTCCTCCAATATATTATCAAATAAAATTGAGTGTCATTCTAGATTTTTTTTTAAATGTAACTTTATTTTTTTTTCTTATAACCAAGGAATGCTCCTATTTTTATTTAGGAATAAGGAACGCCAAATTTCTACCTCCCGGTTCTGATTCCTTCAGCTTAAGAAGATTTTCGATAGTGCTTTGATACAGTTTAGTCCTTACCTAGACCAGACTTATGACTGGTTGCTTAGCGATTGTTCAGAGTTATGATAGACCCTGAAAAAGCTACTTAAGACCTGGTTTCAAAGTTTTAATGTTGGCCTCCTCCACCCTGTGGTCACATGACTATATTTCAAGCGCTCAGCAACTGGCCCACATTTATAGATGTTTGCAGCAGTCATGTGATCACCTTTTATGATGGTTTTGCCCGAAGCAAAACCAAAATTATTGTTTACTTCCAGTTTCTGTTTAAAAAACACCACCGAGAAAACCATGGATTTGCATTACAACCTCTTTAAAAAAACATAAAATCAGGTGCGGTTATGTCGTGACCTGCATTATGCCTCAATTACAATTGTAAATTGAGAACTACCTATATAAAATAATTCTAAGAAATGGGGGGGGGGGAGTTCTATATGTTTGATGTAAACGCTTCTTACCCTTCCTGAAAATATTAGAGGCTCATTCTCTTCCCCTAAGACTCTAATTAGGACACTATTTCCTAGGAATCTTAATGATCGCAAAGAGTGAAACTCTGCCTGGGTTATGTATATTTGTGAAAGAGAGGTAGGAAAAGGGAAATAATTACAGGTATTTGTGGCCTTACAACTGTAATTGAGCTCAGAATTATGGTTGTAAGTTGTGCTGGTTGTTAAGCAGGATTAGACCTTTCTTGTAGCAGTCATTAAGCAAATGCCATAGTCAAATGAACAGGGTGGTCATAAAGTGAACATGGTAGTTGTTAAATGAACCCATTATATCCAATGGACAGTTTTTGCCAGTTTTTTAAATATTATTTCTTGTTAATTCACTTTACTGATGTAAATAAAAGAAAAGTTTTTTTTTCAAGTTAATGGAATATATTTTTTATTTATTTTATTTATATTTCATACTTCTTAACTACCCACCTCCCTCAGAGAGAGGCTCTGTATAATCATGTCAGAAATATATAAATACTTTTGATTTGCAATCCTGATTATAACTTAGTAAGGTTTCAAATGATACAATATAACTTAATAAACTTATATCAATTTATAAGCTTATGTATAAATTATACAATAAGTAAGAAACACAGTATACATATACCGTATTTTTCGGAGTATAAGATGCACCGGAGTATAAGACACACCTTAGTTTTGGGGGAGGAAAACAAGGAAAAAAGGCCTCTGTCTCCAAGCAATTTGCCAAACAGCAAACAGCACAGATGATATACACTGTTTGCTGTGTATTTCTGTGCATGTGTGCCTGACCCATAGAAATAGCAAAGAATTGGAGAAATGTACATTATGCCAGAAAGTTTTCTTAAATATAGTCACACTAACTCCTCCCAATTATTTAAATAGATCTACTCCAAGGTAAGTTAGGATTTAACTCTAATACTAAACAGGACACTGTTACATTTCAGACTATACTTGTACAGAGCTGTTAAAATTAATTAAAATTTCTGGAAGTATACATTATTCTCTATTATTTAAAAGAAGATACAATAGCACTGGGCCTCTTCAGAGCAAGCATTTATTTTAAAAAGCTTCTTTATTTTGTTAAGTTGTCTAGATTTACAGGGATCTCCAACCTTGGCAACTTTAAGACTTGTGGACTTCAACTTCCAGAATTCCACAGCCAGCAAAGCTAACAAAGCTGGCTGTGGAATTCTGGGAGTTGAAGTCCACAAGTCTTAAAATTGCCAAGGTTGGAGACCCCTGACTCTAGAACAATAATAAAGCAATCTTTTAAAAATAAGTCTAATAATTTGAACATTCTACAGACATTTATAGTTATTTACTTACCCCCCCCCCAATCCAATTCAACAGAAAATAAAAATCTGCGTGGCTCTCCCACCTATTTGCCTCTTTGCAGCTAGTTTCACTTTCATTTTAGCATGTGGCAAATCAGCTGTAGGTCGGGAAGCTGCTAATGACTTGCTTGGCTTTACAGGCCCTTCCCTCTTTGCTGCAAACAGGTAAATTGCTGGAAGACAGAGGCCAAAGGGTGGGGGTGGCTGGCTGGCTGGGGCTACATTCGGTGTATAAGATGCACCCAGGTTTTCTCACACTTTTTGGGGGTAAAAAGGTGCGTCTTATACTCCAAAAAATACGGTAGTTTATTGAGTCAAAGGCCATGGTCTGATGATCATATTTAGAATTTCAAGGTTTTGGTATTTGATGAAATGTATTTTCAATTGTTTTCCATATGACTGCAGCTGTATTCATTAGATTAAGCCAGTATGCTTACATCAAGTTTGAGTTATGTATTCAAGAACTTGATTAATTTATCTCTTGATTTTAATGAAAAAACATTCTTTCATATTTGCTGTATATATTTTTTCAGACAATTTGCTGGTTCCAAATGTTTTATTCTGTCAGTCCCATCTACTGACTGCATCCAGCCTTGGAGTAGGCTGCTAAAATTGTGCCATTTTAATATATATTATATCCAATTTTATGGACATTTCATTATTGAAAGATTCTCCGTGAAGCAGTGGGAAAGCTTAAGATGTTTTTAAAGCAATGAAATAATTTTTGTTGTAATTTTATATAATATAAACATTAAGTTTTCGTTTAAAGCTAGAGTAGATATAATTGTTTACCACTATAGGAGCAGCTTTGATGCAGATCTATTTGAGCATCTACTCCACTTCTGGAATGATTGTTCAAAGCAGCATTGTAAAAATGTATTGAAAATAAATAATAAATAAGGGAAATGTTTAATACCAGTATAAAATTCTGTGTGAATTGTACACCATTATTTAAATTACTGTTAAATGATGGTTTAATAGAAGCCCTAGCTGATTGTACTGAAGGATGAAATTATGTTTACTGAATTGGGTTACTATAGTTACATTCAAAATTATAATAGAATTAGAATAAAATTAGATTTAACAAGCATTAGAACTCAGAGAAAGGGTAATTTTAGTGAGAGTGATCACTTAAATTCTACTCATATATAATATTGAGTATGTTTCTCATCAGGTAAAATACTTGAATTTGCTAATGCATTGAATTAGACTTTCTACAATGACTAATACTAATAATAGCAAGTTATTTATTTTTGCTTCAAGAGTTCTAATACATTATATAGCTAAACATCGCAACAGAAATATGGTTATTGTTGCTGCCTATATTTGAGACAATCAACAATCTGCTGCTGTATATCAACAGGCAATTTACTGCTTTAATCCTTTGGAGCCCTCAAGTTGCTTTTGAACACAACACAAAAACTGATGATATGTTTCCTACCACTTTAGAGATAGGAAATACTTTAAAATGTCCTAAAATAGTCTTAATGTCATTTTAAAGCAAAGAAAGAATTCAGGAAAACTCAGATAAAAAAACTGATTCTGGGTCTCTTTGCATCATCACCTCTTAGTTAGGATTTAGATAGTTCTCAGTTTCAAAAAATGACAGTTACAACATTCATGTAGCTTTAAGGCCACTCCATATCATGTCAAGGCTATGTGGAACAGATGGGAGGAAGAAACAATGGCTCTAAACCACCATAGGTTTAAAAATCAAGAGTGTTGTTTTGCATTGTTTAATACTCATCTAAAGAATCTTACCAGCCAATTCATGTCCAAAACCTCTGCTAAGTCTTGCTGAGGAACCAAACTAAATCATGAAATGCCAGGAGATATGTAATTTGTTGCCAAGTACAAATTGCAAATGGTCAAATCATAAAAAAGGAGAAAAAAATCTCCCTCCTTTTTCCCAGTACAGATGTGCCTCTCAGTTCTCTTAAGACTAGAGCCCATTAATGCTTTTGATATATAAAAGTTCTCCTAATTGGGCTTGCAAAGACCAATGCTGGCAGAAGGGATTTCTGGAGTTAAGTAAGGGCTGGAAAGAAATTGAGAGAAGCTCAAATGATGAGAATAGTGAATGGTGAAACTGGTGTGTTTTTATTCAGTGATCCACTGGTAATCTGGTGATATATTCATTGTGACCAAGCAAATCTGTCCCTAAACATGAGGTTGAATTAGATGTCTAAGCCTCCTCCCAGCAGAATGATTTATTGAGTGTCGATGTTTGCAAATGAAAACCACATGTCTTCAAAGATCTGCCCACATAAAGAAAAGGGATTAGTGTTTATTTTCTCAATGCTGGAGGAAGAGGTAAAAAAGTAGGTGAATGCACCAACTAGAGGTCATGGTTAGTGCTGTCAGAACAGAACATCTGGCCTGGATCATCGTCAAAGCTTGAAAACTAGACAGGTTTCATATCTAGCCAGTATCAACATGGGAGCTAAACACCTTAAGGCTGCCATACAGAATTACCATAACAGTGATATGGTTACTATATGAAGAAATATATTTTCTAACAGGATGAAAGCTTTTAGTTTGAACCTCTAACTACTTCCACAAATGGAAAAGATAATTAGGTGCCATTCATTGAGTTCAATTTCTGGTGAATTTCTAGATAAAATGCCATCTCAACCTGTCTTCCATTATATAATACAGCTTTTCCAAGGACGTTCCAGCAATGTTTTTCCCCCTGTCCATTCATTTATTCTGTTCCTTTTTTTACTTCTTTCAGTGTAGCCAACCAAACAGTCATTCTCTCTTGTACTCAGGGTGGATAAAAATCGATGATTTTAAAAAAAGGTTTTTGATTTAAATCGGATTTTTTAAATTTAAATCAGATTTTATGATTTTTATCAAATTTATTTTAATAAAATGCTTTTGGAGTAAAAATCTATCTAAAGATAGTTTTCTATTTAAGATACATTAATAATGTAGTTTATTCAGCATGAAATGGAGCTTAGTTATGTAGCAGGCTGTATATTCTGCAATATTGGGACTGTTAGGGAGTCAACAGCAGGTCAGAGGAGGAGCCGCTACGGCAGAGGTGGATTCCTGCTGGAGCTGCCCGGTGCGCAGCTCCAGTAGGGAGCGGCCGATTGCACAATTTGCATGCGACCGCTCTGGAGCCCTCTCTGCCAGTCCACCGTGTGCGTCGCCATTTTTTTGTGAATTTTTGGGCAATTTTGCTTCTGTGCATGTGCGGAAGAAAAATTGCGCCAAAATCTCACAAGGGGACGCGTGCAAGAGAGAGATTTCGGAGAGATTTTGCTTCCGTGCATGTGCGGAAGCAAAATCGCGCCGAAATCTCTCGCGTGCGTTCCCTTGCGAGATTTTGGCACGATTTTGCTTCTGCGCCCGCGCTTGAAGTGTGGAGATGCGTGCGCAGCGCACCGGCACTGGTAAGAGAGCAACCCGCCGCTGCGCTGCGGGGCAGATATGACAGTTACTCTTTAAAAATTATTTAACAGATTTAACAGATTAACAGAGTTGGAAGGGACCTTGTAGGTCATCTAGTCCAACCCCCTGCCGAAGCAGGAGACCCTACATCTGCCTCTACCTAGGATTGAACTCACAACCTCCTGATTGTGAGGCAAGAGCTCCACCTTTAGGCCATATCAACTCGATTTAAAACCTTTTTATTAGTGATTTAAATCGTGATGAGGGACACTGGGGAGAAGAAGGTTGATACAAAGTAATAGCTTAGACAGAAATGGTACTACAAAGCAGACATTGCTTTTTTATCTGACTGATTTTTAATTTTTAATTTCTATTTTCAGAAATCGGGGCTGTATGAATATAAAATCTACAGCATACTTACTGATTGTTCCCCAGAGCTATGTGCTGATGTTTATATGGACTTAAACTACAGAACAAAATGGGACCAATTTGTTAAAAGTTAGTAAATAATTATATATTGCTATCATTTCTAAGATTCTTTCATTTCACCGTTTTAAATTCAAAGATGATTAATTCAGTGAGTGAACTTTTCTTTCTTAAAATACAAATGCTGTTTAAAATGCTCTTCCAATGTTTATAAAATAACCTTGAAAGTATAGGTATTTATTTGAGAAACTAATACAAACATATGCCAGTTTCTAGACAGCCATTTATTTCAGTCAACCCTCTTTGATCCTTCAGTGATATTCTCATTTAGATTTACTGGTATTAAGACTTCAGTGTGAGGAAATCTTCTAAACAAAATTTTATTCTGCCTATAGAAAGTTTTTGATGTCTGTCTGTGTCTGTGTATTCTATAAATCGCAGATGCTCAGTATAATGAAAATTAACATAAATTAATACATGGAAATATAATCCAACACAGACAATATTAGTATATTACTTTTGCATTTTCTGCTTCTGTTATCATGTAATGTGCTGTTCTTTCCTTTTGCATCCACTTTGTTGACTATCTTTATATGTAGATAGTAGGGCTGTAGGGGTATGTTTTGTAATTGGAGAAATATACGAATATCATTTGATTATGAAGTGGCTGTTTGATTTAAGTATTGTATGAAGGCCTTATAATTGAAAGAAGGTCACTAAGGGTCCCTTGCACAGAGGGTAACATAGCCCAGGGGAAACTATGGGAGAATTTAATTATAGAAAAGATGGAAAGGTGATTGGCAGAATTGTTACTAAAAGAATATTAGAAGTTAAAATGAATTATAATGTGGAAAGGATGATGCGGTTTTATGCCATATAAAGGTTATCTGAGCTGATTTTTACTCTTCAGGAATTAGGAATCGTATAAAAGTGAAAAGAGAATTAATTCTGCATTTGTTGATTTGAAAAAAGCATGAAGTAAAGTCGAGTAGGCTTGTTTTGCACAAATATGGTGTTGAAGAATGATTTCTGAATTCTGTAAGAATGATATACAATGAAAACAAAGCATGTATAAGAATAAATAGAGAGCTGAAAAAATGTTTCAATATTAAGCAGGAAATAAGAAGTAGAAATGTGCTGTTCCATTGATTGTTTAATATATTTATGGATAGATGTGTACAATTAGAGATGTCCTGTCTGGGGATATGGGTATACATTTGGTACCAAATTAATACGGCAGTGACCTCTGGTGGAAAATGTGATATTCATGTGACTGACTGCTTTCTGGGAATTATACTCTATTCCATTAGAAAGTTGGCATTGAATATGAAATCCTGTGAAAATAAAGATATTTCAGAGTAGCAACATGTGATTAAGCCTTCCATATGTTTGTGACAAACATTCTGATATGAGCATCTGTAGTCACTCCCCCCCCCCCACAATAGCTTGAAAAGCACAAAATGGCCTTTTTGACTTTTAAGATGAGCATGATATTATTGTTCAGGATGCATTCATTTAATTGTCTAAAAACAGAATGCATTCAAGAGCATCTTCTAGTATCAACACATAAACTGCATCAATTAGGTGCATGAGAGTTCCTATTTGTCAAGTGGTTCCAACGGGAGCTTGAGTGTGGGTAAGACCAATAGTGCCACAGCAATTTTGGAACATTTTTCAAAAATTAAACTTAGTGAGAAAAATACCATTTGTTAAAGCATGAAAAAACTCCTGTTGTATTGCTTTGGGTGTTTTTTTTTTCCACTACAGGCTATTTTAGGGAGAAATTTATTTAAGAAGTATTTGACAGTTTTGAAATGTTTAAAAAGAAATTAATGAATTATTCTAAAAAGCAATAAAACATTTTAATTTGTGTTGATGGAAAAGTGGTTAACTTTAACTAACTGATAATTTTAAGAACTAGGTTACACAAGATGGCTGAGTCCTTCGGGAGTTGGGCGGCATATAAGAACACCATAATAATAAAAACTAAAAATATATTGAGGCTTTGATCTCATTAACTTGCAATTTATTCTGAATAATAATCTATAAAAATTGTCATGTGCTAGTAACAAAAAACTGATGGAACATCTCAGTTGAAAAAATAGTCGAGAAGGAATATTTAAAATATTATAGGATTTCCAAATACAAACTGATAAAGCCTTGGCTCATAACAAGAAAGTGATTGGTTGAAAAGCAAAAGTGGGGACAATTGATGTGGCAATACCAGGGAATGGTAGAAGACAAAGAATTGGAGAAGATCACAAAGTATAAGGTCTGCAAATCAAAATTGAAAGATTATGGCCTAAGCCTGCCATGGTGGTCCCACAAGATTATCGGCACACTGAGTACCATACTAAATCTGTGACAGCACTTAGAAAATAGGTGCATTGCAGAAGGCCAAACTGCTTGGATCCACACATATACTATGCTGATACATTATGACATCCTAAATTCTTGGGAAAAACTCAGTTGCTTTGGTTTGGGAAATGGGCAGCATATAAATTTAATGAATAAATAAAATAAAAAAAGAACTCACTGTGCATGAAGGCTAACACCAGCTAAAGAAGTGGCAGTTGTGATTTCACATTATTGTGTATATAATAATGATGATTTATTAAACTTGCATGCCGCATGACTTTAAACAACACTGAATGATGAGCAACACATCCTGCCTCCCACCTAAATCCTTAGAAGCTGACAGCTTAGAACAAAAGGGACATTTATTGAAGTCTCACATACCTAGCTTGATTTATGTATGACTTGTAGCATTTTCATTAAATGCTTTTTAGTCATTATTTGATGGTTTGGTGAAATAAATATGTTTCTTATACATTTTACCACTAATTTGTAGATGTACGTGAGAAAACTCAGGATGGCAAAACAGCTATCTACTGGGAAGTGAAGTTCCCCTTCCCCTTGGCAAACAGAGATGTATCCTTTCAAATTTTTGACAGTAATTTTATTTTAACTTTAATAGTTACAAACCTTGTTACGATCTCCGTTTTTCTCAGTTTCTGAAAATTTAAATGGTGTACAAATTAATCCTGATTAGAAACTAAAAAAGTAGAATCTTTATACATGCTGTTGTTTCATCTTATACTTTTCAAAAAGAAAAATAACCACATAATTTCAGGTCCAAAATGCAATTGAATCTGTGCTCCCTAATCCTGATTATTCCTTAAACTTCAGCACAGTATGTTTTTGTTCGTGAGCGTCGAGATATGGAGCTTGATGGGCAGAAGGTCTATGTTATATTGGCTAAAAGTGTGAATACTGTTAAATTCTCAGAAAAGCCTGGGATTGTTAGAGTAAAGAATTTTAGACAAGGTGTGGCCTTTGTAAGTGATGGCAAGAAAGGGTGCAAAGGTAAGAAATAAATATATAATTTTATAGGAATGGTTAATTTGATCAGAAAATTTAAATTCTAATTCAGGACTTTGACAAATATCTATATGCCTTTGTAAAAATTAATTCATGTCTTTTGTTAGCGATTTGGATAAACAGATTGCTGAAAGAATGTGTGCATTGTAGTATTGTAGGCCTACAGCCAATGATTTATTTCATAAATTCCAATACAGATAATTCTCTCTCACCAGCTAACCAATCTCTACTATTTAACTTTCATCTTGCTTTTTTCTGTTGCTCCTTGTCTCCTACCTAGGGATTAAAAAATATTTATTATAGATCCCTCTGAATTTGAATATTTGCTGCTATCAGATTTTTCATGGGATGCCTAGCAACTGAACGATAATTTGGCTAGCAATAGTTGGGTGAGGGACTGTACACACTTTTAAAAATTGTATGTGGTGGCCAAGGAAATCTCTTCTACCTTTCTTTAACTTTTAAAATGCCTGGTGCACTCACAGCAGCACCAGGCTGTATGAAGAGTAGAGGTTTTCCCAGCGCTTTCCCCAAGATTGGCCATGTGATCATGTGAGAACATTATGTAAAATCAAAGCTTGCTGAAGAAATATCAACAGACTTTTTGGAAAGGTAATTTCTGCCTCACTGACCCTTTAAAGTTCTTTGAAGGTATTTAGGTTATGGATAGGGATGTCCATTGGATACAGTTTTTCTTTTCTTTCTTTACTTTCACAAAGTTTGCCAGAGGCTCCTGAGTAAACTCACCATTATAGAATTGGAAGATTGGTAACATATTAAAGAATAGAAAGCAAAACAAATGGCTTTAAAATTTGTTTCTCTGTGTTTGAAAATAATTATGGGCAAATTGAAAAGCAGCAAGTTGTCTATGTTTGCTAACCATAGCGAATTAGTTAGAATGCTTAAAACAAAAAGGAATCTCAGTTCTCAGAAAAGTTCAACATAAATTTACAAGTGCAAACAAACCTGAGGAAATGCACATTTGAGAAGAAAAATCCTCAGATCACATATATACTGATGAAATTTACACTAAAGTGACTAAGCAGAAATGAGGGTTTGGGGCATATTCCATAAATTCTTTTAGAGAGGGCACACAATTAATGGCAAGTGTTGGGATAGGGTGAGGATGTCAGGAACTTTATTGCTGGATGTACAGTAGACTGTTGATTGAGGTGCCAGGTCTTGCTTTTTTAAAAAAAAAAATCCTGGTTTTATTATTGTGAGCCGCCCTGAGTAGTGTTATATAAGATAGGCAGCCATATAATTCATATTAATTCATTCCTTTAGCGCAGGGTCTGTGTGGAAGCATTTAACTCAGATTAGACAAACTGATGAAGGGAAGGATTATCAGTAGCTGGCAGTTGTGATGTCAGTCCAGTTTTTGCAATATCAGAGGCTGTCTATCTCTGAATAGCAGTTGTGGAAGAAAATTAGAATAGGACTTATGGAACTGACTGGACACTAGGAATAACACATTGGGATAGATAGGTTTTTAGTATCATCCAGTAATTTTTTTGATGATTCTTTACACTTAAATTGAAATACTACAATAATCTTTCCTTTCCCTTCCCTATGTCTCCTCCCACTCCCTCCCACCCAAAAAGGTAAAGGCCAAATTTAGGTTTCTTACAAAGGATAGGTGAGGCAATGGGATTAGGGAACGGAATTACTTTTCTTTAGATTCATCTCTGTTCTTTACTGCTTTTGTTTATGGACTGGGTTTATGTGCAATTAGTTGTCCAGTTGCTTACAATAGAATCCATGTGAGTACATTATGCAGAAGGGAGGATATTCTGATATCTGGGGAAGGAAAAGGAATAAAATGTGCTTACAAACCATGTGGAGTTTCAGCATATGAAATAATACCTTTGGTGGAATAAGTTCCACCCTTCTAAATTACAGGCATATACTAGATGAATGAAAAAAACAATTAAAATTTCACTTTGTTTCTTTTCTTTCCTTCTTTTTGTTAAAAAGTTTTCATGACCTACTTTGATGATCCTGGTGGAAAGGTTCCTTCATGGGTTGTCAATTGGGCAGTTAAGGTAAGCAGAGTAGTTGAAGCTCTGGAGCATTAATGCTGTAGGTTAAGTCAATAAGTCACTTTGATTCATGGGTTGTTAGAAATTTGAAATATTGTTTTGTTGTTGCCTTTTTCCATATATAATTATATAATTTGAAAAGTGTGAATGGTAGTATCTGGCTGCCCCTGGAGAAGAGATACCAGTAATCCAATGAGTATGTCCCCAGAATTAGTACAAATATTAAGCCCTGGTGTGATGCTTCCCTGTAAATCAAAGTACGAGATGGGTGATTTAAATCAATGTTTATTCTTTAAGTAGTAGCAAAATAAATGCAAAGAAAATTAGTTGCTACTTAGTGTACCATTAAATATAGAAAGATAACTGTTTTTCAATTCCTGTTTCAGACTGGAGTTCCCAACTTCTTGAAAGACATGCAGAAAGCTTGCCAGAGTTATCGTAAGAGATAAACGGCTCTTTGTATTCAATCTGAAGGACTGATAGATATACTTTCCAAAAGTGGTCATCGATGTGGATATAGACATCACTGAATAACAGCTGCCTTTGGGGATGGTAATCATGAGCCATGGAAGCTTCTAGGCATATGATAATGGAACTTATTAAACTTTTCATTTTCCAGTCACGCCTTTCTTTCAATTTTGATGGCTTGAAAACACAGTGAAAGTGTTTGTGTCTCTCAACATAACCTAATAATCTTCTTTGAGCTAAATTCTGATGTTCCCTTGACATCAGAGGCTGGAGAAATTGAGCCAGTGCTGGAATCGGTGCTGGGTTAGAGAGTTGAGTACACAGAGCTTATCCCATGAATTAAACTTGTTGGAGCAACTCAGTACTTTGAACTCAGTCACTGCTTCTTTTTCCAATATCAGCTTCAAATAGATAAATCTATTCCATATTTCTTTCACTCAAAAAAGCTGCTGACCCTCAAAGACAATTTCCTCATGACATGAGCATCTTCCAGAGGTATCCATAGGATCCAATGCTATCAACAAAGCGATATAAGCAGTGTGGCACTGATATAATGCAAGCTGCGCCCCTTTCTTATTTTTGTGCAACTTCAGGTGCAGAGTTTATATAATAACTTTCAATCTTGTTTTTGTCATTGCCTTCATTGACTCCTCTACCCCCCAGTCTATGAACCTCTAAGAGCAGCAGGAATAAATAGAGCACATTTTTATCCATTGTCCTCAGCAAAGAAAGATCATATAGACTAATGTATATTGGAAAGCTATACACACACATATTTTTTTGTGAAACATGCCTAAAACTAATACACGGTGTTGGTGCAATTTAGGAAAATCATGTACAAAAAAGTGAATTTAAGGAGTAATTGCTTAGTAAAAAGCAAATACTAGGGTAATCACATACACATGTACACACACATGTATATATGCATGTATATGTCTCTGTATATGGTAGAAAGAGTATCCAAAATACATCTGGCAGTATTTCAGATTTGTCTGGCCATTTTTCATGATTCACTCTGAAATTAAGTGGGAAAGAGTAGAATTTGGATATAATACATCTGACACAGATACATGCCATTAATTTGTTCTCTTCATGGGAATTTCATCTGTTTTGAATCTTATATCTTCTAAGCAACATGGTTTAATCAGTTCCTTGAAAGTTAAACAGATGAGAGTTTTACTTAGATATTTTGTTATATTTAATCATTACAAAAATCTGGCCTCTCCCCATCAAAAATCATATAGACTCATTAAAACAGAAAGTTCTTTTCATTTCAATTAGAGGGGGACATGAAAGGAGCCTCCCCGAAGAATTTGGGCATCCCCTGGACAACAGCTTATAGCTACCTAATCCTTTCAATCCTGAAGCATCCAAAGCATAGTGAGATGCTTATTTCCACCTGTGACACTACGTGTATTCCCAAAATGACTATTATTTCAGTAAACATTGAGGGTTTGTCCACCTATAAGGAAGAACTGTTGTGGGACTTGTGCCAAAAGTATAACTGCAATGTCTTGTGTAGACCCACAGAGACAATCTTTAGAGAAGACCTAAAACACAGAGCATGCGGCTTGTAGCAGAGAAGCCCCACTGACAGTATGGCAGCGTAGTTTTTGTTAAGGCTGGGATCCAGGTTCGGTTCACAACAATATCAGAAATAACATAAAAATAATAACTCTAGAGTTGAGCAACTGTATGGTCACTTCAGTGTATAAACCATCATTAACTGAGATCAAGGATGACACATTTACTACATTTAATAAGGATAAAATAAATTTTGTCACTTTAATTGTCTCAGCAGCATCTGGGGGTACAGATAACAGAAATGGGGCGGCTGTTATACAGTGGGTAGATTTGAATAACCTGGCTCTTTTACATGCCAAGAAGTTACTAGCTTCATATAACAGTAGAAGGTGGCGCAGGGTATATAACCCAGACTTTATATTTGTGAGCGGCCGTATAATCCAGCAATGTGTCGCAAGTAGTCTGCCCATCTATCCCAAATTCCCAGCACTAGTCAATTACAGTATGTATCACATCACCTCTGTAGTTCAACCTCACAATATCCCCTTCAGATGTAGATACAACTTTTAAAAAGCCAACTGGCCTAAATGTCGGAGTCTTGGACAGTGCTGTTACTCCATTAATACCTAAACTTCGCTATTACCACAAATTTGTGGAGGTCGGTAAAAAATGTTCCCGGTTGTCAATCCCGCAGGCTTGCAAAACCAACTATATCTAAGGTCTTACAGCAGAAATCAAGATCAAATTACAGAGCCCCAGGGCAGAGGTGTTCATATGAGAGAATCTTTCAATATCTGTCATTAGTGACTTTTTATGTTCTTCAATATCCATAATTATTAAAGATTGGCGAGAGTTAGCTAGCATATTTTAGAAGGTCAGCTGGCTTGATGCCATCTTACAGTATGTCTTATGTCCCATCCTGTGTAATGTTTCCCAAGGGACACCATATAAAGCCAAATTTTCTCTGAGATTTTCCCTGTAGATTGAAAGTAACCCCTGAATTATCAGGGGAATTAGCCTTCTTGGAAGAAGCATAAATTCTAGTCGGTTATTTAAAAAAAATATCCAGATTTTGGCCACTGTTTTTTTTTAATTCCCAGTTCTAATCTTAAAGCTATGTTGGGCACACATTGAGGGACTTGCATAAGTGCTCTTAAACTTAGACTGCACCTTCTCTACTGGAACTAAGAATAAAGCCATGATTTTATACCATCTACTGTGCCATTATGTCTGCTTCAAATAGTTTTAAAGCAGCTAGACTAATGCTCAGCTTTAGGGAAATCGAAAAACAAAACAGCCATAGCACTCCAATTGGCCACCTGGGATACACCGGCCAGATGTGAATCTCTGCTTTCAGATGAATGGAAAGGAGGAGGGAATGTTATAAAATGACAGTCTGACAAGGAGGAGAATTAAGCTTCCTTCCTCTATATTTCCTGTAATATAAACCCCTTCAAACACATTGGTAGTTGCATATACTATGCATTTATTATAGTTTGTCCATTGGTCACACTTAAAGCAGACCATAAAATCAATTGGGTTTGGGTTAATCATACTTAACTTATGTATGGTGGATTTTATGCCCCTTCCAGCCGTGATGTAATATAGTTTGCCAGGTATGAGTTGACATTTCTGTCCTTTGCTCCCCTCACCCCATTTCTGAGACAGACAGCCAAAACAGGAAACTAACTGAGTTTCAATGAACACCAAAGACAACTGATCTGCCGAGTTTGGTCTAATGGGTTGCAACTCTAATTTACTGGAAAGAGAGATTGCATATTGCACTCATTGGTGAGGGTGAATGGATAGAAATGTGGATGCGGGTGTATAAGGTTGTCATAAATCTACAAATACTACAAGCTGTTTCTTAATTTAAAATGCATTCTTTTCTATATTTATGTATGTATGTATGTATGTATGTATGTATGTATGTATGTATGTATGTATGTATTTATTTATTTGTCAAACGTACAAGATAGCAGGTATAGGTATAAACATAAACAAAGGAAGTAAGTACAGATAAATGGGGACAGTAAGACAGGGACGGTAGGCACGCTGGTGCGCTTTTGCACGCCCCCTTTACGCACTTCTTAGGAATGGGGTGAGGTCCATGGTAGACAGTTTGAGGTTGAAGCTGTGAGGGTTTGATGATGTTAACAACGGAGTCGGGTAGAGCATACCAGGCGTTGACCACTCTGTTGCTGAAGTTGTATATTCTGCTATCGAGATTGGAGCGGTTTACCTTGAGTTTGTATAAATTGTTTGCCTGTGTATTATTGTGGTACACTATTCTAATCATTAAGTGAGCCAGAAAGGTACAGGCTATTTAAAACTCAAAGAAACCCATTCCATTCTGCCTGGATCTGCTTCATAATTCAGCGTTCAACTAATACTGAGGCACTGCATATTTTCAGTCCTTCCATTGGAAATTTGCAAATCATATGCTACAGCTTCAAAGTTGATCTGGAGAAAAGCAATAAGCAAAAATGCACTGATGATGTCACCTAGTTTTGGCACTTGTTTTCTCAGCAAGAAAGCAACCAAACTCAGAGAGCACCAAGGACCCGCTCAATCAGCAAAAAGCCATCAGACCGGTATACTGCGTGATGATACTTAGAGAGATGTACCTTTGTCTTCCCACCCTTTTCTGTTCCATTAGCTTTGAAATGGCCAGTGACCTGCGTGAGAATTAAAAGGTTGGCCAGATGTTTCCTGAACAAGGAACAGAGTTCTGTTTCCCCTTTGCATGTCATCTTGCAAGAGACAAAGTTATAATGAGTTCAAATGTTATAATTTCACAAAATTGATACTGGGAATTTGAAAATAAGATTTGTTTGAAAATATGGATTAAAATATATGAAAATAATTATAGATCTAAAGAGTTTTTAATTATCAGCAGATTTATAAATAAGGCCATTTGCAAAACAGATGCCTTTATTAGTCTCCTGTTCACTGTCTTTTGTAAATCAGACAAGTAATAAGAGGAATCTATGTGTAACACATTTCTCCTGCTCTCACTCATCCTATATGGTTGCATTCAGATGAGTTTGCAGTCTTGCTTCTATTTCTGATTTCTTATGAGATTTTTACGATTATCAAGAAAGAATACAAAGAATTTCAGGGGAAAGAAAATAGACTTTCTAAGTACACAACTTTTGGTCCTCCTATTGTATGAATATTCCTACATCACTTTTGGCCAAGTAGGGAAGGCTTCTAGCAGTTGTAGTTCAGCAACATCTTCTACTTTAGTGCAATTAAAAATCTCTAATGAAGCACTTTTAGAGACAAAATGCATTAATTTGTGAAGTAATTTCTACACGAATGAAGGTGAAAATACGTGTCCCAGGATAATGTTGCAGGATCCAATTTGGGTCGGCCACTGGGACCAGAAATTTCATTTTCCAAGCTTTCGGATTCATGCTGGAGCCCATCTTCAGGGAACTTCTCTCTAATTTCTACAGTTTGGACTATATATTGACCTAATATTTGTTTCTTCTCAGGGTTCTTTACCTGTTCAGGTGATCACTTCTTCAACTGTGTACATGTGTTTCCATATGTATATTAAGTGGCAATCCGAACCAGAAGACTCAATAAATCAGATAATTATACCAATTAAGTTTTGCAAAATTGCAATGAGATGTATTGCGTGGGAAATTGAGTTTGAAAGATAATAACATTGACTTCTGAAATCAAGTTCTGAATTTTCTTTATTCTTGTTTCAATGGTATAGAGATTGAGTTATAATCCTTATGAAGAGAACATGAGAAATAACGTGCTTTATAACATGTGAAGTTGCTGACCTTTGCCTGTTGTTTGTTTATTCCAGAGTCTGGTATTTCCATGACTACTAGCCATTTAGCTAAATTCATTCTTAGTGTATCTATCTAAGTCTTTCTAAATCCAGCTAAACAAGTGGTGAACATCAATTATTGTTTAATTTGTGAGTTCTCTTCAGTGAATTTAATGTTGGCCAAACAATCAGTTTGTTTTGATAATTCTGGACGTATATGAAATGAACTTCATTAGGCCCACACTCACCTAACTGCGTTGCCATGCTTTTACCTTTCCCTGGAGCTGGTAGGAAAACTTCTTAAACGTTGCTGTTATCATCCTGTGTCCCCAGAACAGGTCTGTATTGTACTACTGTTCAAACGGCTGCTATGCACAAAATTCCATTATTGGTAGTTCCCTTGACTGAAATTCCACACCCAGCCAATGTCATCCATCAATTGGTGGATAAAAAGCCTCTTCCAATTAGTATGCACAATGCTCTGTTAGTCCATGAACTCCATTTGTTTCCCTTTCCTTTTATTCCTTTGCAGTAGTCCAGTTCACAGTAAATAGGGAAAAAAACCCTTATAATTATGGATTGACCAGCTATTAGCCATAAAGAGGGCTGTTATTGTTTGTTTGTTTATCAAATTTATTGGCTGCCCATTTTATCACAGGGTAAGTTTCTAGTAGACACCCAAACTGAAATATAGCTGCTGAATAAAATTGTTAAAGAGCTGAAGTTTGAGAAAGGAGTTTTGCTACTGGGAGAGGAAAGTTATAAATTACCCCAAGAACAAAATCCAAGAAGAGAAAGCCAAACAAAATAAAACAAAACAAAAACAACAACAAACAGCCCACCTTAAAAGCTTCCCTGAGAGCAGCAGCCACCGGCAAGGGCATTTTTTGCCATATACACTACAGAAGTGCAAAAGCCAACTCCTTTCTACCATTCTACCACCTCTTACAATACTAGACAACACAGTATCAACAGTAGAAACCTTCAAATTTCTAGGTTCTATCATATCTCAAGACCTAAAATGGTCACCTAACATCAAAAACATCATCAAAAAGCACAACAAAGAATGTTCTTTCTGCGCCAACTCAGGAAACTCAAACTGCCCAAGGAGCTGCTGATACAGTTCTACAGAGGAATTACTGAGTCTGTCATCTGCACCTCTATAACTGTCTGGTTTGGTTCGGCAACCTAACAAGACAGACATTATTCAGAGGATAATCAGAACTGCAGAAAAAACAATTACTGCCAACCTGCCTTCCATTGAGGACCTGTACACTGCACGAGTCAAAAAGAGGGCCGTGAAAATATTTACTGACCCCTCGCATCCTGGACATAAATTGTTTCAACTCCTACCTTCAAAACGACGCTATAGAGCACTGCACACCAAGACAACTAGACACAAGAACAGTTTCCCCCCCGAACACCATCACTCTGCTAAACAACTAATTCCTTCACCACTGTCAAACTATTCACTAAGGCTGCATTACTATTACTATTAGTCTTCTCATTGTTCCTATCACCCATCTCCTCCCACTTATGACTGTATGACTGTAATTTGTTGCTTGTATCCTTATGATTTATATTAATATTGTTTCCTAATTGCTTATTTGTACCCTATGACAATCATTAAGTGTTGTACCTCATGATTCTTGACAAATGTATCTTTTCTTTTATGTACACTGAGAGCATATGCACCAAAGACAAATTCCTTGTGTGTCCAATCACACTTGGCCAATAAAGGATTCTATTCTATTCTATTTTGATTATGCATTCAGTTACATGTGTGAATCCAGGGATGGGCTACTGAATTTCAGGGCTTTATAGTAATCTATTGATTAAAATTTTCCCTTGAAGCCAAACCAGGATTGCAGAATAGGTACCAAGCACAGGGACCAAACCTCAAGTCCCACAGCATACAGTACCTGCCAGACAGAGCTGAGCAAATTCCCATTCCAATTTAAGTCTCCTCTGCCAAATGCCATGGATTGTCTAGATATGGTAGGCAGTCTTGAACAAGGATAATAGGGAAGATGCTGCACCTGGAACAGAGCACCAGGCCACATTTTCACAGAGATCCGGCTGCAGACTGACCTTGAAATACAGGCAGTATTATGAAGACATGGTTGGAAATAGTTGGTTGTGGCAAACACATCATGGGAAGAGGAACTCGTGTGGATGTGGCTTAGGGAAGTTCTACCTTCACGAAAAAGAGACAAATACTATTGTTAATGTATTAGCAGAGTATTCCTTGTGTTACCAAGGTTGTGCATACAGAAACGTCTAGATTGAGATCAGTTGTGAATAAATACTCAGCCACACACAGATACACTAACTTGAATTAAACGTTTACTTTAAGAAATAGCATTTTCCTATAAACAGTCCAAAGTCATACACTTAATAGTCATAATAACAATCCAAGTACTATCAAGTACAAATACATTTTAGCTATAATACATAACTACAACACAGAGAGAAATGCAGAGCATACATACTCTAGGCCTTGCTCTAATGAGTAGCAGAGAACACACACTCTGAGTAGCAGAGACCAAAGACAAACAGAGAGGGACTCCCATAGAAATAAGCTGTGAACTCTAGCTCCCTCTTGTGGCAGTCTGCAACACCTCAGCTAAACAGACACACTTCTGTTAAAAGCTAAAACATATATTGTCCTACCCAATATTAGTTATGGTCAGGGACCTAACATTCTCCCCTTTGGGTAGGTCAATATATAATACCTTACATCTTTAAACCATAGTTTTCACAACACTCTTTGTGTTTAATTGCACCTTGCGCTTTAGTGAAATGATCTGCAATATTCTGTTCAGTCATGCAGTATTCCAACTTAACCATTTTATTTTGAACACATTGTCTAACATTCAAATATCTCAAATCAGTATGTTTCGACCTTGTTTTCACAGCTAAACTATTAGTCATACTAATGGCAGATTGATTGTCTTTGTATACAATAAATGGCTCCTGTACAGTAATTCCTATATCCTTTAACAATTGTTTATAATACACCAATTCTGTACACATTAATGATAAACTCGAGAATTCTGCTTCCATAGTGGATAAACTAATATGTTGTTGCCTAATAGATTTCCACCCTATTAAAGCATTACCCAACATTACCACTATACCTGATGTTGATTTGCGAGTCATTGCATCAGTAGCAAAACTTGCATCAGCATATGCAGTTAACACTAATTCATTTCTCGGTTCTAAATATAAAGAATAATGTATTGTGTGCTTTAGGTATCTAAGTATTCATTTAGCTGCTTGCCAATGCCTTTCATTTGGTTCAGCATTATATCTAGCCAGTTGATTTACGCTGTAAGATATATCTGGTCTAGACCAAGTACTCAAATATGAGAGACTACCAATTAGAGACTGATATATCTCCTTATCAAACACAGGACATTTAGTATCACTATTTGTAAATCCCTGATCCATTGGTGTCTTAGCAGTTTTACAATTCTCCAGGTTATATCTTTTTAACAATTGGCTAATCTTCTTAGCTTGCGAAATTTTGAATCCTCTATTTGTCTTCATTATATCAAGACCCAAATAATGTTTAATTTCTCCTAAATTTCTAATCTTGAACTTTCTTTGTAATTCAGAAACAATATCATTTGCTTCTTGTTCAGTCTTTGTTATAATCGCTATATCATCTGTAAATAATAGCAGCAGAGAAATCAAACCATCTTTCTCTCTCCTAAATAAACAAGGATCAGCTATACCAGCTTTAAAATCCATGGAAACTAATTCTTTTACAATGCATTTATTCCATTCATAACCTGATTGCTTTAAACCATAAAGACTTTTCTTTAATTTCCAATAATCATTTTTTCCATCATCTTTTAAACCTAATGGCTTTCTCATATAAATGGTATGTTGTAAAGGTGCATGTAGATATGCAGTTTCGACATCTACATGATTAATTATGCATTTATTTTTAGCTGCCCAAACTAATGCGCCTCTCAATGTATTTGCTCTCAGACTAGGTGCAAATACCTCATCATAATCCTTATCTGATTGAGCAAATCCCTGAGCAACTAATCTTGCTTTATGGGTAACAGTGCCATCCACACCAGTCTTTAATTTATACACCCATCTGCAACCTATTGCACGCTCACCTGATGGTAACTTTACATCTTCATATACCTCAAGATCCTTTAAAGATTTTAATTCCTTATTCATAGCTTCCTGCCAAGCTACCTGTTCCTTTGTTGGATACAGCTTAATTTCGTTATAATTAGACGGTTCCACATTAATCTGGCATACAATACTTGCCTGATATCTATCAGGTGGACGTCTCTCCCTAGTTGACCTCCTAGGCAATTTAGTACAAGTTGTTGGAATTTCCTCTTCCTTTTCCTCCCCTATCGAAGTATCTTCTACATCATCCATAGATGGTTCCTCTATTGAGGATTCTTTCACTATCCTATCATCAGTACTTTTCTTATCAGAATCATCAGGAAACAATGGATCCTCAACAACAATGCTATCTTGTTCCTTGTATTCCTGTTCCAGTTTACTCCATCCAACATGCTCAAGGAATTTAGCACTTGCACTACAATATACTCTAGTAGTACCTGGGCCCATAACCAGTGTTAATGTATTAGCAGAGTATTCCTTGTGTTACCAAGGTTGTGCATACAGAAACGTTTAGATTGAGATCAGTTGTGAATAAGTACTCAGCCACACACAGATACACTAACTTGAATTAAACGTTTACTTTAAGAAATAGCATTTTCCTATAAACAGTCCAAAGTCATACACTTAATAGTCATAATAACAATCCAAGTACTATCAAGTACAAATACATTTTAGCTATAATACATAACTACAACACAGAGAGAAATGCAGAGCATACATACTCTAGGCCTTGCTCTAATGAGTAGCAGAGAACACACACTCTGAGTAGCAGAGACCAAAGACAAACAGAGAGGGACTCCCATAGAAATAAGCTGTGAACTCTAGCTCCCTCTTGTGGCAGTCTGCAACACCTCAGCTAAACAGACACACTTCTGTTAAAAGCTAAAACATATATTGTCCTACCCAATATTAGTTATGGTCAGGGACCTAACAACTATCTTTGTTCTTCACACAGCAAATGAAAAGGTGCTCCAATTGCATGGTCATTTTAGTTGTGTTGTACTTGTATTTTGAAAAATTGCCAAAGAATCAGTGGTGGGTTCCTACCGGTGTGGTCCACTCTATAGCACCGGTAACGGCCCGCTGGTGACATCACAGTACTGGTGCGGTCGGTTGCTGGAGCCTGGGCACTGCCATTTTTTTTAAAAAAATGTTTTTAATTTTTTTTAATTTTCTTCTGCGCATGCCCAGAAGCCGAGCTTCCGGCACTGCGCATGTGCTGCCTTCCTACCCCACAGTGAGTCCAAGCAGGGGCGGATGGCTGAGGGAGCGCGTGAGACGCTGAAAGAACGGGCAGCAGGAGCTATCTCCATTCCCCTTCCCTTCAGCAGTCCAAGAAGCCACGAACGCGCAGTGATGATCCTAGGCATTTTTGCACATTCGAGGCTTCTCGAGCTGCTGAGGGGAGGGGGAATGGGCAGCAGGACCTATCTCAGTTCCCCTCCCTTCAGCAGTCCGAGAAGCCATGCCCACCCGGTCACATGGCTGGCAAGCCACACCCACAAAATAAGCCACACCCACAGAGTGGTAGTAAAAAAATTAGGAACCCGCCCCTGCACAGACTGTAAAATCCTGGAAGCAATTGTGGTCAAATAAAGAATCCAGCCAATTCATTTGAACTTAATGTCTGCATCCCTAGCATCTACTGGTAGAACATATCTATACAAAGGATTGCAAAGGCCTTTTTTTTCTTTTCCAACCAGAAAAATGTTGGAAAGAAATTACGGAAAGGTGTTCATGGTTCTGTCTATATTTCTATCAGCAGGTGATTCTCCAAAGACTGAACAGAGCACAAGCAGATTTGGTGTGGCAGGAGAAAGTGGCAAAAGAAAAATTAAGCTTGAAAATGGGATGACAGGATGAAGGAGGCTACAAAGGAAATGCTCCCTCCAGTAGATCCCTATAGGGGAGAATTGGCTTAGGATGCTGCCAGTTCCTCCATTTTAAGCCCCTTCTTTCCTTCCTCCTAATCATGTGACCCAGAACAAAGCTTAGGCAGCTCACCTTGTATTTTTCCACAATCCCCATACATGCAAACATGTACAGACGCCACAAGTTTTTGTATTGCCCACCCTGATTTTCCCCAAATATGCGGTGTGCACAATAACATTCACATGCATGTAGGTTTTTAGGGTGGCAATTAAAGAAGTGCAGAGAACTCTTTCTACAGTATATTATAATTCTTAGTTACAGATAGTCCTCCAACTTACAACCATTCATTTACTGACCGTTTGAAGTTACAATGGCACTGAAAAAAGTGACATGACCATTTTGCATACATTGCAGCCATCCCCGTGGTCACATGATTAAAACCCAGATGCTTGGCAACCAACTAATGTGATGGTTGCAGGGTCCTGAGATCATATGATCAGCTTTTTGCAACCTTCTGACAAGCAAAGTCAATGGGGAAGCCAGATTCACTTAACTCAGGGCTCACACCCAAACCATGGGCTCCTGCCCATTCAGAATCGGGCCATGGAAGTGGTGGGGGAGTATGCGCGAAACCATCCCCTCTCCCAATCCACCCCCACTGTCACCACCTCCACCAGTTGGCTGAGGCAGAAAGGTTGGGAGCTGCTGACTTACCGTATTTTTCGGAGTATAAGACGCATCTTAGTTTTGGGGGAGGAAAATAGGGGGGGAAAATCTACCTACCAGGTATTCATCTGGCTAGCGTCCTTAGTCTGGTCAGCTTCAGCACATTATTTTATCCCCTGGTTAGGGCTGGAAAAAAACTTATTTGGAGGGAGTAGCAATGAAAACAAGCCTGCAAGCCTGGAAGATCGTTAGCACCTTGTTAGGGCTGGAAAAACCTTTTTTGGAGGGAGCCTGCAAGCCGGGAAAACAAGCCTGCAAGCCGGGAAGAGCCGGGCTCGTTAGGACTGGAAAAAAAAGCTTCGAAAAAGCTACATTTGGAGTATAAGACACACCCAAATTTTCAGCCTCTTTTAGGGGGGGGAAAGGTGCGTCCTATACTCCGAACCGTGTTACTAACTTAAAATCTGCAGTGATTCACTTAACAACTCTAGCAAGAAAGGTTGTAACATCGGGCAGAATACACTTAACTGTTGCTTAGCAATGGAAATTTTGGGCTCAATTGTGGCCATAAGTCAAGGACTACCTGTATATTTATACTTAAATCTTTCCAAAGAAAGGATCAGTACAAGGAATATGAATTTAAAATGTTCCTACAGTTTATGGGTTACTTGAAGAATGTGCCAGAATAGAGAAGCCCTGCCAGTGATTACTTCTGAAATAAATAGGCCTGATTTCTGTTTCCAGATGATTTTCCCCCTTCCGGTCCTTACTGTGTAAGGACATTGTTCAATTATTTTTAAAGATGTATTCTTATTGAGAGAAAGTAGAAACTTAAAATTGGCTAATATATGGCTAGTGATCATAGATGCAGGATTTTAGCGACAGTTCTAGTGTTAAGTCATATTGTAGTTGGCTTCTTTTGGGCCTGGTATGTTGTAAAATCAAATATGGTTTGCACAGTTTGATCCATGGCTTAATTTAAAACATGAAAAGCAATTGTAGATTATTCAACAAAACTTAGTTTGAAATGGTGGCTTACTTTGATTTGCAAACTTGTTATCTGATAAAATATTGGGAGTTGTTTAAGGTGAATGAGCCCATGACATGATTCCTAATGCATCTGAAGCAAAGGTAATCATAAGATCTGTAGTATATGCTTCCTCCTTTCAACAGGCCTAGAATAAATGTGTCACTAAAGCCAGGAAATCTCCAAAAATATTTTATTTATTTATTTGTTTGTTTGTTTGTTTGTTTGTTTGTTTGTTTGTTTGTTTGTTTGTTTGTTTGTTTGTTTGTCAAACATGTACAAGATAGCAGGTATAGGTATAAACACAAATATAAGCAAAGTAAGTACAGATAAATGAGGACAATAGGACAGTTAGACAGGGACAGTAGGCACAGTGGTGCGCTTATGCACGCCCGTTACAGACCTCTTAGGAATGAGGTGAGGTCGACAGTAGACAGTCTAAGGTTAAAGTTTTGGGGGTTTGGGGAAGAAACCACAGAGTCAGGTAGTGAATTCCAGGCATTGATCACTCTGTTGCTGAAATCGTATTTTCTGCAGTCGAGTTTGCAGTGGTTTACACTGAGTTCGAATCTATTGTGTCTGGAATATACATCTCTGCAACAATGTATCTCTCACACACATGCTTCTAGAAATGACAACTCTATATGCTCAAAGCCCCTTCTGCCACAAGGCCATTGCCCTTTCAAGTTGGGGGATTCCCCTTGCAAAAGGGCTGTCAGAAGAAGTAGTAACACAAACTTAACTCCCTTTCAAAATGAGGCCCAAATTGAAAAGGCCCATGAATGAGACTGCTGGGGAGCTTTGGCTGCTTTTCTTTGGGTTCGAACCTCCCCCCCCCCCGCCCCCAGGTTGAAATATACTGCTGTCGCTTACATAAACTGCATGTTGGAAAGAAAATGCCTGCAACTAAGTGAAGAGAAACAATATTGAGGCAATGTCACCGCAGTGATGAGGAATGTCTAGAGGAAGCCGCTGGATACTGAAATTGAGGAAGCCAGGAAAGAGGATCAAAGCATTAGGAAAGAGACATTTGGAAGTAGAGGGTAGGATCCCAGGGCACCATCGTTCACTCACCCCTGTCTGACTGAAATGGCAAGCCACTGGGGAAACGAAAGTGGTGTGTGCACAATACAAGGCTTTTATCTAAGCAGTCCCGTCAGCGTTTGGTTTCCTTTTTCCTGATATTATTCCTGGGATGGAAGAAGCCCGGCCAATTTCCCCCCCCCCCCCCCCCACATCTTTAAAGGCAGATGATCTAGCTGAAAATCAAGTCGCAGCATTTCTGCTAACTCATTCTACGGATAGAGAAAATGACAATTGGCAAGAGGAAATGTGAGGCAATTACGCTGATGAATAATTTCAGACAGTTCACTCCTGGGGCTGAAAGGCATCATGAGGAAAGAAGAAGAAAAAAAGAAAAGAAAAAAGCCCTCTTATAGTTCAGAGGACAGACGGATAGGAGCCGCCGTAAACATATGATGACCTTATGGCAAGTGAGGAAAAGGAAGCAACTTAAAACAAAACTTAATCAGGCAGCAATTGGGGCCAGAGATTTTCACAGGCTACTGTTGTGATTGATGGTTCATTGGAATTCTATAACTGTCCTGGATATCCATTCACTCGTGTCAAGGAATGTACAATACAGTAGTCAGAGCAAGACTGCATAGGTAGTGGCCTGGGGTGTTATTTGTGTATGAAGCAGGGCAGTAGTAGGTTTCACTTACCTTTGCTACCGGTTCGGGAACAGGAGTACGCGCGGGCGCGCGGGTGCTTTGCACACGCACAACACTTCTGCACATGCACAGAAGCTTCTGCGCATGCACTGAGCGTTTTTGATGACGTCCGGGTGGGTGGGCAGAGCCTCCCGCCACCGCCAACAGTTCGCCCGAACTGGAGCGAACCGGTAGCAACCCACCACTGAAGCAGGGACTCTGGGATCATGACCAGTTGTTCAGTTATAACCATTATGAATCGCTAATTCATTGATCATTGCTATTGTTTAGATGGGCCTCTTCATCCAGGCCTCTGGGGAAGGAGAACGACACCCCTCACTTCATAACACATGTCAACTTTTAACTTTATTAATTGCATTGTAATTTCTGTCTTTGATTTTCTGTGAGCTGCTCAAAGTTGCTGAGAATCAGGCAGCATATGGGTTTTATGAATTTTATTAAAGGTTTTCACATAAGCAAAAAGTAAACATGAAATTATATAGAGTAAAATTAAGGAAAAGAGAGATAGGAAAGATAAAAAAAATTAAGTAGAACAGTAATGAACAAATTTATTTCTGTATATGCTGCCTGTCCAAATTATGTGTAGAGACATATATGCAGTTGGGTAAATCTACCTTCAAGTAAAATAATAAAAATAACTGGCAAGGATTGGAGGATGAAATGCCATTTTCTGCACAAACAGACTTTACCAAGACATGGAAGGCAGCAATTAATGCAATCCATGCCATATGTTGCAGGAACATGATGTAATTATCAGCTTATCTTTAAGGTAGGTAAGAAATTACTTCCAGAAAGATTGCCTAGTCCAGGGGGTCTCCAAACTCGGTCACTTTAAGACTTGTGGACTTCAATTCCCAGAATTCTGGGAGTTAAAGTGCACAAGTCTTTTAAGTGGCCGAGTTTGGAGACCCCTGGCCTAGTCAGTCTTTTGCAACCAAAGCAAACAGTGTTGGACTATATTAAGGACTAATATGTTTATTATGCCTTGGCCTGTAGCCTAAAAGTTTCCTAAGAAATGCCCCAAGACCCTTTCTAATTGTACACAAATGGGTGTAGTATTAGGGTTTAGATCAGTAGTGGGTTCTAAACCCTGTTGCTATCCGTTCGCGTGCATGCGATGCTTCTGCACATGTGCAGAAGCATCCCGGGTGGGTGGGCAGAGCCTCCCGCCACCAGCGCTACCAGTTCGCAGAACCGCACCAAACCAGGAGTAACCCACCGCTGATTTAGATCCAAGCAAAATAAAATGCCCTTATGATGTGTTGCATAGAAAAGAAATACATAGAGATACGTTAAAAGAATAAGTAAATATACAGTTCAAGGTGCTGGTTATCACCTTTGCATGGCACAGGGCCTGGTTACTTTCAGGGCCACCTCTCCCTGAGGGTCTTTGCCCATCTCATCAAATAGAATAGAACAGGCAGGCTTCAGGTCTCTTCCCTTAAATGTTTCCATTTTGTGGGTCCTGGGAAGCATGGTTTTCCATGGCAGCTCTTGTCCTATAAAACATCCTTCCCCTTGAGTTCTAGTAGGCTTTGACCCTTTTGGAAAGGCGTGACTTTTAACCCAAGGGTCAGGATAGTGTGAAGCCGAGTTGGAAGAGGGTGTTGTGGATTGCATCAAAGGAGTTTGGTTAGTAGAGCCAGGGTTTTCTGTTTCTGTTCTCATTGTTTTTTGCTTTTAACTTTTATATATGATACTGTTTTTATGTTATAGTTGTCAGCCACCTAGAGAACTGGCTTTAAGATGCGTGGGCATACAAGAATTTTAAATCAGTAAAAATCCCATATGGGCTAGATATTTCTCAGATTAAACATGTATATTGTGAACAAAATGCATTCTGTGTCTGCTTGATGAAGTGGAGTAATATACAAGCATAGAAGGCACTCATATAAACATGAATTATGTCATTAAAATCTGGAACGGACTCCATGATCCAAAACCATATACCCTCCTCTTTGCTGAGAGATAGAGAGAGGGAGAGGGAGAGAGGGCGAGAACAGGAAATTTCAAATGATGTTTCCCACCGCTTGGGATCTGAAAGTCAGTAACTGCAACTATATCTCCCAGTTGTGTTGGCAGGATTAAAGTGTCAGAAGCATCTGTAGACTGCTATTTGTATGGGTTGCAGATGGCAGGCAATAAACCTGATGTCATAAAGAATCCTCTCCTATTTTAATGTCTTACAAGACATTTGGGCTGGCTGCTGAAGGCCATTGATAAAGTGCGACAATAGAATGAGGATTTTGAGAAATGTGAATCTCATCTGTCTGACATTTTGGAGTTGCTTTGAGAGTTCTTTGCAGTGGGTGTGGGAGGAAATTGTAAAAATTATAGTCCCCTAAAGGACAATTAAAACCAGAACTACCAGTGGCTTGTTTTTACTCATTGTTTTCCATAGTTGCAATAAAAAAGACAGTAATATCTGGAGGCAGGTCAGACTCCAAAATAAGTTCAATTGCCAACTAGGGATCAGACACTCTGAAGCATCCTTCCCCAACCTGGTGGTCTTCAAATCCTTGGGATAGTAACTCACAAATGCTTGACATGTGTTCCTGAAAACTCTAAAGGGTTCAGGGAGCCTGTGGGAAAAGTGGAACTGAAGACATAGGTTCATTTGTTGTCGAAGGTACCAATTGACCAATTACCACCCTCCTGGAATACTCTTGGAAAGTCTTGGGTGATCAAAGGCGTGTGGGATTTCTGTTAGTGATAGCTAGACGCCTTCCTTCTAAGTTGTAGTACCTTGGCAACATGAAGTAACATGAAGTATCCATCATTCACAAAGATGGGCTATAGGACCAGATATTTGAAGAGGTACATGTTCAATGAAAGAAATGGTAAACATTGCCTTATTTACTGATTTATTATTTGCTTATTATAGTTCTCAGTCTAGGACAGTGATGGCGAACCTTTTTGGCTCGGGTGCCAAAAGGGTGTGCGTGCGTGCGATAGCGTGCTTGCGCGTGCCCACACCCATAATGCAATGCCCTCCCCCCATCCATGCACACAACCCCTGCGCTGCCCCCCACGCATGCGCACAACCCCCCATGCTGCCCCTTCTGCACATGTGCACAGGCCTCACTGAAGCCTCCGGACTTCCGGTAGGCCCGTTGGGCCATTTTTCGCCGTCCCCAGGGTTCAGGAAAGCCTCCTGAAGCCTGGGGATGGCAAAAAATGGCCAAACAGGCCAACCAGAAGTTCAGAAACCAACTTCCGGTTGGCCTGTTGGGCTGTTTTTTTTGCCGTCCCCATGGTTCAGGAGGCTTTCCTGAAGCCTGGGGAGAGCAAAAATGGCTGAAAAGAAGGCCAAAAATCAGCTGGCCAGCGTGTGCATGCGCGCTGGAGCTGACATAGGGCAATGCCTCGCGTGCCCTCAGATATGGCTCCGCATGCCACCTGTGGGACTCGTGCCATAGGTTCGCTATCACTGGTCTAGGAGTCATTCTTGGAATTTCCTGGCCAAATCTCAGGAAAAACATTCTTTGGTTTGATCTTGCTTAATATTTTATAAGATCAGTCAAAATTGGAGATATGTTGATTTTTAAATAATTTAATTTAATTTAATTAAAAGTTCTTATAGGCCACCCAATCCCGTAGGACTCAGGACGGCGTACAATAGGAATAAGAACAATACAATTAAAAATGACAATTAAAACATAACATCATTTTAAAACCATTCAGTCAGGGGGAATCCGATAAATAAAGCTATGTTAGTAGGATCATAAAACTATTTTAATATAAATGAACATTTATGAAATATATAAAGTATACTGTTAGCAAGAAGATAAGTTGCAAATCGTGGCAGTTAGAACCAGGACGAATAAGAAATATCCCCCCCCCTTTTTTTTGCAAAGAAATGATTTTTCAAACTATTAATTTGCATGTTAGCTTAATGGTAATAATATAAGAAACCAGTTTGCAGCTGTGTAAATTACAATACTATTTGAACACTTCAATTCTTGAAAAAAAATCCCTGAAATTCAAATAGCAGATTGACTAATTGTTTTATCCAATGCACAACTGTTATTCAGTCTTCCCCATTTTGTACAAGGGGTACTTATTGTTTTCTGGAAACTGAAGAAAGAATATTCGTAATGGAGGTTCCCCAATTTTGATATTCCTCATGTAGAAACCTCAAACCACTTTTCTCTTTGTTAATCTTCTTCCACCTGTTCCAAGGCTGAAACATTTTGGCACACCTTTTGAATTAGGTTTCGATTTGTTATATAGAATCTATTTCCCCCCCACAGTTTAATTCAATTGCAGGTTAAAATAGTGGCTTGGAATAAATCAGTGCAAGCTTTCACGATCAGTGTCACAGTTGCTTGCTGAAGTGTCAGGGTACCGGAGAATTCGATCCCAGCCAGCGGTGGGATGTTCCCGGTTCGACCCGGTTCTGTGTCGGTGGCAGGAGGCTCTGCCCACCTGCCCGGAATGCTTCTGCGCATGTGCAGAAGCATCGCGCGCGAACCAGTAGTAACAGGTTTTAGAACCCATTACTGATCCCAGCCTATTGGCCCAGAAGCTCATCTTCATGGTTTGGAAGATCGTATTTCATTGCTTTTATGGAGGAGGATTGTATAATGCTATGGTTCTCGAACTGCGAAGCGTGGAGCCTTGGAGTACTGCAGCAAACTCAGAGATACTGTTGGCTTTTTTACTACTTAGTAAACAGTAATAGTGAGTTCACTGTGGCCTCTCAGGCTGCTGTGGCATACCATTTGGAACCATTTTTCACAGGGGCACTGTGAAAAAATTACTGAGATATCAAGATCACCACGAACTGTGAAAGTTTAGGAACCTCTAGTGTGGTGGAAAAAAAAGAGGAATATAATTCACTCAATAAATGCACTGCCTCTTACACATCAAGGAATCGGACCAGAAGTGTGAAATGCAAGCTTTGGTGCTAAATTCTAGAATGAGTATTTTAAGGCAGCATTCCACAACCTCACAGGTAACAGGCTATGCAGAGATTTCACTACAAAAGCAGCTCATTCTCTATATCCAAACGCAACAACTTAATTACTGATGAGCAGGATATATAAGCAGTGCTGATAGAAGAAGGAATGGCAGAATTCAGTACAGAATTCAGTACTAGGCTAAGTTCCAACATAAAAAGCAGGGATCTTGTTGAGGAAGCAAACACCACCTACGGTCACCATTAGAAAAGTACAGCCAGACAATTAGACAAGCTGATGTGTGATTAGCCTGGCAAACAGACATGTCTCAGCCTGATTTGTACTCTTGTTTGCCCACATGTTTAGATAAGCCAGAGCTAGGGCTGCATCAAAAGTTTTATGGAGATGGAGAAACTGTCTCTATCACCCTGCCCCAAGCCATTTAACAGTAGTGACTATGAGAGAAAACAGCAGTAGCACACCTGAATAGGACTGTAGTCCCTTTTTATTTTTTTATGTTATTGATTATTTTGTATATCTGTGAATTCAAAGCATGCGAGGGTCTAACCCCAGCCTGTGGGATGGGCTTCATTAAGCTGAGAGATAGGCTTAAAACCACTAAACTCTAGTGGAGCATAAGCTCAAACCTGGATCTTCAGCTATCTGTATCTGTGAGATAGCAATAGCGCTTAGACTTATATACCGCTTCATAGTGCTTTACAGCCCTCTCTAAGCGGCTTAGAGTCAGCATATTGCCCCCAATAATCTGGGTTCTCATTACCGACCCCAGAAGGATGGAAGGCTGAGTCAACCTTGAGCCGGTGAAATTTGAACAGCTGAACTGCAGCTAGCAGTCAGCTGAAGTAGCCTGCAATGCAGCACTCTAACCACTGCATCACCTTGGATGAGATCTGGCTTCTTGAGACCCTAATGACTGGATTTGATTATGTGCCATCAAATTGCTATTAACTGTTAGTGACCATATAGGTGGACTTTCTGTAGGGTGATCTGTCCCCAACCTGCTCCTTCAGATCTTCCAATAGTGTAGCCATCACCCTAGTAATTGAGTCCATCCATTATGCTGCCGGCCCTTCTCTTTGAGATCCTGATCATTTGTTTTATATGGACCTTTCTGAAAATTTGAATGGTGCTGTATAAATCCGGTGGTGGTGGTGGTGGTGGGGATAGTGATAAAATTAAGGTTGTCTGTTACCTGAAGCTTTTTTTTCCTTGTCGGGGAAATTTCACCATAAAATCCTACTGTCCTCAAGTGTAGAAAAGCACAGAGATGTCCTTGGAAAAGATATGCAGAGACCACTAGCAGAACATGAACTCAGTCCAGACAAAAAGAAAGGTGTGTGAGAAAAAAAAATCAAGATTGCCCGACCTTGACTCTCTTTGGCATAAGAGGGAGGGGGAAGAGAAATGCTGTCAGGCTGTCAAGGTTTTATATGAAATGCAGTTTGCCTTTATGGTAAAGACCTTGAAAACCGTTTCTTTTTATTCATTAAGTATATTGATTGAAGTAATGAAATAAGCAGAGCAGGAGGAAGATAAAATAATATTGATCCTCAGAGTTGCAGTTGATTTACATGTGGTCTTTGACGAGCATGGTTAAGTTTTCATTAATTTTGCTCTCAAAGGCTCATTTTTAAAAGTGTTCATGGTCATGTGAATTATACAACAATGACTTGAAAACTAGGAAAACAGAAGTGGATATTTATATACACTGAAAGTGTAAGGATGGAAAGATTTCTACTTTCTATTGATTATTATTGCCCAAACAGCTTACTTTTTCTCTACACATTTATGCATATATACAATTTGTGGTGGAAATCCTAATTGGAGGATCCTTTAGCAATCTGGATGGCATATAACCAATGAATGAGATATAATTGGTGCAGAGGGAGGGCTTCCCTTTCCTTTCATTGATCAGATCTATAATCAATTCATGCATTTTCTCATAATGAGCTACAGTTACCTTTTCCCCCCCAAAAAGAATCCATTTCTCTTTTCCTTGCCCTAAAAGAGGTTTGAAGGAAGCATGACAAATATATCGATTTCAGTCAATAATTGCACACTGCCTTTCAGAATCGGCTCCCGCTATACAAGTTATTTTCTTTAAAAATGGTAAGTGATTATGAATTTTGTAGTGATGGGTGAACAGCCTGATGTAGGCTGTAATATGCTATTGCCACCTAGTGTCCACAGAGTCTAAAAATCTGAGAGCTTAGATAGTGGAAGAAAGAAAACTCTGAATTTAAAGGAAACGTTGTACTCCACCACTACCACCTGGCCTAATAACAAGCACTGGAATTCCCCTCCCCTCCATCTCCATATTCTCAGCAAATTAATCTTCTATTTTAAAACTTAATTATTTGGAGAAAAAGCTTTCAAGAAAAAGTACTGCTGCTGTGGCCTAGAGGTGGAGCTCTTGCCTCACAATCAGGAGGTTGTGAGTTCGATCCTAGGTAGAGGCAGATGTAAGGGTCTCCTGCTTGGGCAGGGGGTTGGACTGCTTGATATTCATGTGTGGGTTGGCAGGGGGTTAGGAGCCGAGGTGGCACAGTGGTTAAAATGCAGCACTGCAGTTCAGCAGTTCAGCTGTTCAAATCTCACTGGCTCAAGGTTGACTCAGCCTTCCATCCTTCCGAGGTGGGTAAAATGAGGACCCAGATTGTTGGGGGCAATATGCTGAACTCTGTAAACCGCTTAGAGAGGGCTGTAAAGCACTATGAAGCGGTATAGAATAGAATAGAATAGAATAGAATTCTTTATTGGCCAAGTGTGATTGGACACACAAGGAATTTGTCTTTGGTGTGTATGCTCTCAGTGTACATAAAAGAAAAGATACATTTGTCAAGAATGATTGTCATAGGGTTCAAGTAAGCAATCAGGAAACAATCAATATGAATATAAATCGTAAGGATATAAGCAACAAGTTACAGTCATACAGTCATAAGTGGGAGGAGATGGGTGATAGGAACGATGAGAAAAACTAATAGTGGTAGTAATGCAGCCTAGTGAATAGTTTGACAGTGGTGAGGGAATTATTTGTTTAGCAGAGTGATGGCGTTCGGGAAAAAACTGTTCTTGTGTCTAGTTGTCTTGGTGTGCAGTGCTCTATAGCGACGTTTTGAGGGTAGGAGTTGAAGCAATTTATGTCCAGGATGTGAGGGGTCAGTAAATATTTTCACGGCCCTCTTTTTGACTCGTGCAGTATACAGGTCCTCAATGGAAGGCAGGTGGCAGTAATTGTTTTTTAAGTGCTATTGCTATTGAACTAGATGACCTGCAAGGTCCCTTCCAACTCCGCTAATCTGTAAATTGGAACAGTTGGTAACCATTGTCAGCTTGTTCCCCAAATGAATCGGACCGACTGCACCTCATTCACAGTGGCTGTGGCTAACAAAATTTGTACAGGAATACATTGGAAGAATTCCATATTGCTAAAAAGTGCTTTGTGTCATGCTGTGACTTTCTCTTACACTAGGGTATTTTTTTGACACCCAAAATTAGCTACCCAAATAAAGAGATAGTCCTCTTGAATGGCCTCAGATATCTTTTTAAAAGTAGGGGAGCTGCCCTGCAAGACACCATGCAGAAGTGCTGCTGCCAAGCTGACCTCTCGTCCCTGCCCTTCCCCTTATCTTCACAGGTTTGCCAGGCATTTGGCCTTAGCACCAAAAAAACCCCTGCCTTCCCTTGACTTAAATAAGCATGAATAAGGGACAGAGCTTATTACTTTCCCTTCTGTAATGAGTTCAATGGGGAACAAAGATTCAGGGGGCTCCTGGGCAGAGCTCATTTTCTGCTTGGACCTTTGCCTATGGCCCACTCAGATGATAGCATGTTCCTCCTATTCCCGGCCTATTGCAAATGGCCTGTATTTTTCAGCTTTGATTCAAAACTGCTGTTTATTCAACCCAGAACTGTCTTAAGTTCCACAGTAGACATTCTCCTGCACATTGTTCCATTCTGGTAACAGCCCAGCTCCGGATTGGCTGAAGTGGCAAATAGATTGCCTCCCCTCCTATGGCTGGTCTTGCCCTGGGCACCCATTTTGTCCTGGGTTGCAGCACAACGATGTCCTCTGTTGGTTGGCAATTACTATTTTGTATAAACTTGCATCTGATCAAGCAACCGAGCAGTTAATTCAATGAACTGTCCTCAACACTAGAATGCTCCATTCAATGCTTATGACTCCCACTGGGCACCTTTCCTGCCAAAGCTGGGGGCAACATACTCACTTTGCTTTCCCACCCTCTTTTTTCTATAAAGCTTCCTTTCCATTTATCTTTTTTAACACCTTTAACTGGCAAGGTAGGAACATCACTAGTTTGATTCTGTGAAGCTGAACTATCAGTTTTTCCTTCTTTCAAAATACTCATGGACCTGCCCAGAAAGGTAGGAAGAAAGAACAAAATGTTCCTTTTGCTTTGGTTACTGAAGCATCAGAGCAACAATGGAACAAAAAAGGAAGGGGTGGGAAAGGAATCTGCATTAGTGTCGGGGGACATCTCTCTCTCTCTCTCTCTCTCTCTCTCTCTCTCTCTCCTCTCTCTCTCTCTCTCTCTCTCTGTGTGTGTGTGTGTGTGTGTGTGTGTGTGTGTGTGTGTGTGTGTGTTGTGTGTGAGAGAGAGAGAGAGAGAGAGAGAGAGAGAGAGAGAGAGAGAGAGAGAGAGAGAGAGAGAGAGAGGAGAGAGAGAGAGAGAGAGATGTGCGAGAGAGAGGGAGAGAAGGAGAGTAGAAGAACATAATGTGCAAATATCTAGAAAGCAAAACAAAGGTACAAAGGACGAGTGAGGAGGGAATAATCCTTAAAAGGAAATGCAGGGACTGGTCCACGCAAGAGCCAGCTAGTGAGGTTTGCCTTCCCTGCATGGATGAGAAGGACAGGATGGAGGGGAATAACTCATCAGGTTTTATAGTGGCTGCAGGCTGGACAGAGCACTCACCTGGTCCCATTGTCAGCCCATTGAAATATGGAATAGAATACCTGAGGTGGTTAGCTTAAGAAAAAGGCAGGAGCAGCACTTTAGATTGCAGTACAGAGTTGCCCCTTGAATCTGTTTCCATCACTGGATCTGGTCAAGAAACCTATACAGGTTTGCCTTATTCACACATTTATTGCCAAGAACACCAGCAATATCGATCCATTCTCATGAAAAGCTATTCCTCCCCCTCCTTTTTTCCTTTGTTCTTTTTAATAAGAAAAAGATGCTTTCTATTTTGGGGTCAGATTTCAAGGCTGCAGGGAATTTTTTTTTTGAAGGGCATCATAGTAGGACCAATGGACATCATAGCAGGACCCCTTCCTATAGCCAAACCTGATCTGGTGGTTGATGTGCCCTTTTAAATATTAGGGGGATATTAGTACCCTGTTTTCCCCAAAATATTAAGTACCCCTGTTTCCCCCAAAATAAGACATCCCCTGATAATAAGCCCAATCCGGCTTTTGAGTGCATGGCAATAAGGCCAAGCACTTATTTCAGGGTTCAAAAAAATATAAGACAGGGTCTTATTTTCGGGGAAACACGGGGTATTACATTTTTAAAAAAATGCAGCCTGGGAGTTGAAAGGAGATACGATTTTAGGTCTTACATTTTTAGGTTCTCTTGTTTGGGGTTGTTATGTCTCGTGGATGGACAGGCAAGAAAGCAAGCTTTAATACCAGTCCTCTCAGAACTAGGGAAAGCAAATAGAATATACTATATCAGCAGTGTATGCAGCATGACCACAGGGTGGGGGTGGGGTGGGGATATCACAATTTTTTTTAAAATTGTGCAGTTGCAGCAGCACAACCCAAACAGGGGTGGATTCTGGATTTCTTTGCTGCCGTTTTTCTCCTTGACGCGCCGTGTGGGTGCGCGCGTGTTGTGCGCCGCACGCGCATGCGCAGTGCTAAAAACCCAGCTTCTGCGCATGCACAGAAGCAAAAAACAGTTTCTGCGCGTGTGCAGAAGCAAAAAACAAAATAGTGCTGCCTATGGCGCCACCGAGCCAATTCGGGGGCGTGGCAGGCCTGGGTTGCTGCCGGTTCCAGCGACCCAGGCCGCCAAATTACTACCGGTTCCATAGAACCGGTCCCGAACCGGTCCGAACCCACCTCTGAATCCAAGTCTCCATCTAGTTGTACATGCATTCAGTATTGACAAAATATTTTAATGTTAGAGGGAGAAAAATTAAAAGATACAGTCCTCCTTCAAAACTGGAAACTATTGGTAACTGGCTCTTTCTTCAGCTTCTTCAGCTAATTCTCCACTCAAAGGTGACCTGTTGGCTGGCAAGTGATATAGTGCTGGCAGCATGGCTACTGATCTCTTCTCCAACATCTCATTGCCTCTCTGCAGGACAGCAGGTCTAGATATATACGGAGCCAGAGCAATTCTACTTTTGTAATGGTTAGCCTTCCACTGGTTTCATCTTCATACAAGCCTTTTGCTCTATGCTTTGCATTCAAGAGAAGTATTTGATTCATATCAAGTGTTGGAGGCCATGTGTTTGGGATGCCAAACAATGGACATTAGAACAATAGATAACACTAAGGATAGCAAGGCTGTAAGTCAGAAAAGTAACTACAGCTGGCTCTGCCATAGGTAAATACCACTTGTTGCTGTCTCTTCAAAATTCCTTGACTACAGTACTTCCAGATTTATTGTACTTTTGTACAGACCCCCCCAAGTAGATGATTATGTAAGTAAAGGTAAGTCCCACAATGGAGTGTCCTATGCTCAGTACATATTCTCATCTTATTTGCTTCCACATCCATCTCATCTGTCTCTTATCCCCTCTGTCTCAGATTTTAGAGTGTAAACAGAGCCATTTTTAAAGCTCTTTCCACGTTTGCTTGTAAAGATGAAGATAAAGAATTCTATTATGACAATACATGCAAAGGCACATAAGTTTAGTCACAATCCAATGATGGGGCAACATATTTCTGTTTCTATGTATATTTATTTCTAAATATGCACATGAATATCTGATGCACAGATTTTTGAAGGGAATAATTTCCTCTTTTTTGTAATATTTAAGTTGCTTTATTGATCTGTAAATACTATCATGATTGGAGATTTTTCTCTGCTGATACCTACATTCATATTAAACATACAAAACCACATTGTTTTGCATTATGTTTCCTGTTCATTTGGTCTCTGATGTATAGTCCATAGTTCTCCTGGCATTAACAGTACATCTGGGAATGTTTTATTAGCCAATGGTATCAATGTACTACATTTTAAAAGAAAATATAAACATAAATTAAAGCTACCTTGCAAAAGTGAAACATTTCTAACCCTTAATCTAATAGAAGAGATAAATCTAGTTTTAATCTAGTCTCCGAGACCGCCTGCTGCCACAAACTGCCTCCCATTGACCAGTGTGCTCCCACAGAGTGGGCCTCCTCGGGGTGCCATCAGCCAAGCAGTGTAGGCTGGTGACGCCCAGGGGGAGGGCCTTCTCTGTGGGAGCACCCACCCTCTGGAATCAGCTCCCTCCAGACTTAAGAACAATTCACGACCTGTCCACCTTCCGCCGTGCCCTCAAGACGCATTATTTTTATCAAGCCGGGCTGGCGTGAAAAAGTTTTTGGGGTTTTTTAAAATTTTAAGATTTTACTAAATTTTAATTGTATTAAATTAGGGCCATATTGAATATGTTATTTTAAATGTATTTTAATGTTTTTACTTGGTTTAAATGTATTTTAATGTTTTTTACTTGGCTGTTCACCGCCCTGAGTCCCCTGGAGAAGGGCGGTATATAAATTTAATAAATAAATAAATAAATAAATAAATAAATAAATAAATAAATAAATAAATAAATAAATAAATAAATAAATAAATAAATAAATAAATAAATAAATCTGTCCCACTGATACCCATTGTCCAGATGTCTACAAGATCTACTAGGTGGATCATGCCATAGCAATTACTATCTATGTGTAACAGAATAAGGAGGGACAAAATAGTTCAAAACATTTTCCCCATAAAATATGATCAACACCAGAGGGCAGTACAATAATGTTTCTAAAGCTGGATTCCTTAGATTTGTATAAAATAGAATATTTATGAGGCTGCAAAACAAATTTTTCATCAGAGCTGGTAAAAAACGAAAATTGGGGTGGAGAGGAGAAATATATGTCAGAAGGAAAACATTTTAGGAGCTTTCTTCAGCATATTCTTTTTTTAATGTCTGGTGGTAAAAAGATTAGATTTTTTTAAAATCAACAGATGCCCACTATTATAATCAGAAAATTTTGACCTCCTGTTTGGGAAAAGAGAGATAGGGGAGGAAAAGAGTTCTTTTTTAATTCTTTCCAATTTATTATTATTTATTATTTATTAGTGAGATTTATATACCGCCTCATAGTGCAAGCACTCTCTAAGCGGTTTACATCATTAAGCAATGTATATACTGTATTTACATTGACCCCAACAATCTGGGTCCTCATTTTACCTACTTCGGAAGGATGGAAGACCGAGTCAACCCTGAGACGGTGAGATTTGAACAGCTGAACTCAAATGATCACAGTCAGCTAAAGTAGCCTGCAGTACTGCACTCTAACCACTGCGCCACCTTGGCTCTTATAAGGGCACTTGTACAGCAACATTGTTTGTTCCTGTCCAGTAGGTAATTAAAGCAATCTGAACAACCTGCCTTCATCTTCATTTCTGCTGACCTCAAAATCCTGAGAATGTGAGAAGGTTTACCATTAGCTGGTAGGATGGCTAGAATCAGCTGGAGGGAAGGGGAAACAAGGCATGAAAGAGCTGCACCTGGAGGCAAGGTGAGGCAAATGCTGCCAATATAGGAAAATGAACCATCCATAAGTCTTGCAGAGCTGCTGCATTGCAAAAGAGAAATCCCAGCTTTCAGTTTCAGATAAATCTTGGTAGGTGGATTTAGAGCAGATTCTGAACGGGCAAAAAAAAAAAAAGCCCTCATGAAAATGCCCTACTTTTATTTGTGATTAAAAAATACCTTTTTTTTTGCTGGAGATGCTGCTTTGGAATCAATCCTAGTATTCCTTCTGATTCTAGATATGGCAACATGGGTTTCCTAACCTTTTCTGCTACACCGAGAGCAGAAATGTTATACCTAGACAATCTGACTTTAGCTTCAATCTGCACATAATGGGTTGGGGTGGAAACCTGGGGTGGTTTTTTTTTTCATTTTCTCTTTTTCAGAGAGTGTGGGGTTCTTGGCAGGTCTGTGAGGGTCACTTTGTCAACAAGTGGAGTCCTCTCTGTGCCTATCAGCCCCCCTAGGATGCTTTCTCTGTTCACACAGCTGATAGTGATAATGATTATTTGCTTTGCATCTGGCTCTCTTGAAAACTGGTGGCTTATATGGTAATTTCCCTTGATTTTATCCCCAGAACCATCATACTGGGAGGAAGCCCAGCTGAGAGAGATTTCCTAAATCAAAGGCACAGGATGGGTTTCTAGCACCAAGCACATATCTGTATAGATATTCATGTGTGTTTTACAGCTTATCCCCAGATCCTCAGCCTCTTGCAGAGGACCTGCAACAGTTACATAGACATTGTTCAAGGGTTGTGTTGCTGTAGCAAGTGAGAAAAAAATATTTCAAATAGGAAGCCCAAAAACCATGCTAAGGACAGGAAGATCCAAGATTAGAATGATCTTGGCTCTCAATGGAAAAGGCGGGAAAAGAGGGGTCCCTTTATCACTTGCCAAAGGAGTGGGTAGAAATTAAGGCTCTGGTTTTATGCAGGCACAAAATAGCAGAACTTTGGACAACTCATCAGTATTTTGTGCAAATCAGACATTATATAGAAAAAGGCTAATGGGGAGAAAATTGCTTGGAATTGTTAACACAAAATAGGAGGCAGTGCTAACGCAGCACATTTTCATCCATCAAACTGTTCCAAATAGATTTCTACAGCCATATGTTACTTAACACAGTACCAAAAACATCTATCCCAACCTGTGAAACAAAAGAAAAACTAAAATATGAAGCAATCCAGGGCCAATTATATGAGGTATTTGCTATTTTTCTTTTTTAAAAAAGGTAGTCATGGAAAAATTCTGATGAGATCTCAGAACCACTGAACTATATCTTTCAAAGATCCTGGAGCACCGGGGAACTGCCAGAGGACTGGAAAAGAGCTGATGTAGTTCCCATCTTCAAGAAAGGGGAAAAAACAGATCCAGGAAACTACAGACCTATCAGCCTGACCTCAATACCAGGGAAGATTTTGGAAAAGATAATCAAGCAACGAATCAACGAACACCTAGAAGCAAACAAAGTAATAACCAAAAGCCAACATGGGTTTGTCAAAAACAGATCATGCCAGACTAATCTTATTGCATTCTTTGATAAAGTGACAAAATTAGTGGACCAGAGGAATGCTGTCGATGTGGTTTACTTGGACTTCAGTAAGGCATTTGACAAAGTAGACCATAACCTACTACTAGATAAAGTAGAAAAATGTGGGTTAGACAGCACCACCACCAGATGGATTCGAAACTGGCTAACCAACCGCACTCAACGTGTAGTGCTCAATGGAACTGCATCTACATGGAGAGAAGTATGCAGTGGAGTACCCCAAGGCTCTGTTTTAGGCCCAGTACTCTTCAACATCTTCATCAATGACTTGGACGAGGGGATAGATGGGGAACTCATCAAATTTGCAGATGACACCAAACTGGCAGGAATAGCCAACTCTCCAGAAGATAGGCTCAAGATACAGAAGGATCTTGACAGACTTGAACATTGGGCACTATCAAACAAAATGAAATTCAATGGTGAAAAAAGTAAGGTTCTACATTTAGGCAAGAAAAACAAAATGCACAGGTACAGTATATGTGGTACCTTGCTCAACAGTAGTAACTGTGAGAGGGATCTTGGAGTCCTAGTGGACAACCATTTAAATATGAGCCAGCAGTGTGCAGCAGCTGCCAAAAAAGCCAACACAGTTCTAGGCTGCATTAACAGAGGGATAGAATCAAGATCACGCGAAGTGTTAATACCACTTTATAATGCCCTGGTAAGGCCACACTTGGAATACTGCATACAGTTTTGGTCGCCATGATGTAAAAAGGATGTTGAGACTTTAGAAAGAGTGCAGAGAAGAGCAACAAAAATGATTAGGGGACTGGAGGGTAAAACATATGAAGAACAGTTGCAGGAACTGGGTATGTCTAGTTTAATGAAAAGAAGGACCAGGGGTGACATGATAGCAGTGTTCCAATATCTCAGGGGTTGCCACAAAGAAGAGGGAGTCATATACAAAACTGCACTTTTTTGCCTTTTTTCGTTCCTATCTTTAACTTGCAATGTTATTGTTTATTTATTAGATTTGTATCCCACCTTCATTACTTTATAAGTAACTCAAGGCAGTGAAGATACATAATACTCCTTCCTCCTTCTATTTTCCCCACAACAATCCTGTGAGGTGAGTTGGGCTGAGAAAGAGTGACCGGTCCAAAGTAACCCAGACGGCTTTCATGCCTAAGGGTTTGTTTTAGAGTTGCCCTCAAATGCATGTAGGTGTCACTGCATACCTACATTGCAAAGAGGTTAAAGGGTAAATGTAGGCTGCAGGTGGCTGCAGATGGGCTGACATGCACACCTTCCAAATCCCAACTGTGTGTTGTGCAGAGCTGTATATCCTGCATGCTGATTGGTTGTTGATCTGATTTCCTATTCTGTGTTTTGCTGTTTGAGTGTCCCCTAGCCAGAATGTTACATTTGCAGAAATATAAATGGATCGACAACCATCTGCAAATGACAGGCTCATGCATTCCCTGATGTGCAGTGCCAGAGTAATTTATTGACCACTAAGGTGGGACTAGAATTCACAGTCTCCTGGCATCTATCCAGCTTGTTAGCTACTACTACAAACTGGCTCTTCACACAATTTCCTTTATGTGAAGAGTTTGAACTGCAATGTTTGTTTGGGCTGAAACACAGAGTACTTCCATGCATAGAATTCTCCCTATTGATATTGCCTCCCTACTTATCACATTATTACTGGTTCCCCAATGGTTTTCCACTGAATCGGCTCACATTTGGTTTTGGGTTCTTGGGAAGCGATTTAGATATTCAGCATGCAGAAAATCTTTCTTGTGATGTTGTCTCTTTTATTTATAACATCATAGGTAGGCAAACTTCTTAGTTTTGCTTTCAGTCCAAAGATTTATTTAAGTCAAGCAGCAGGTAAGCCCAGGCATTGAAACAACATTTGTGACCTCTATCACTCTCTAGCCACCCTACAGCTTTTACAATTACAATGATTTATGTGTCTCTTCTAAATCATTTTAACTATTTGTCTATAGTGTGATAGTTTATATGTTTTCATAGGCTACTGTACATATCTGTATACTTGTTAAGCTATACAATAGGTCAGGAGTGACAAAATGTTTCCAAGGGGCCACATGAGAAGCTGGGACTGTTGTGGAGGGCCGCTGCTCCGCCCCCACTGCTACCCCACCCTACTTGATGCTGCTGCTGTACTACTGTCCCCCTCTGCCCCCACTGAGGCCAATGCTGTGGGCTGGGATTGGAACCACTGCAAACCAGATGTGGCCCATGGCAGTGGTGGGTTTCAAATTTTTTTACTACCGGTTCTGTGGGCGTGGCTTGGTGGACGTGGCATGGCTTGGTGGGCATGGCTTTGTGGGTGTGGCAGGGGAAGGGTACTGTAACATCTCCATTCCCTCCCCACTCCAGGGGAAGGTTACTGCAAAATTCCCATTTCCTCCCAATTAGCTGGGACTCGGGAGGCAGAGAATAGATGGGGGTGAGGCCAGTCAGAGGTGATATTTACTGGTTCTCCGAACTACTCAAAATTTCCGCTACCGGTTCTCCAGAACTGGTCAAAACCTGCTGAATCCCACCTCTGGCCCATGGGCTGTAAAATGCCCAAGTTTGATATAGACTATATGGGCTATGTGTCTGTAAATAGACTATATGTCGAATAAGTTACCCTAATCCCTTTCTCCCACTCACTTAAACAAGGGCATCAATTATACTTGGCTGGCAATCTCTTACAGTAGTCTAGTCTTGGTATTCCTTTGGAATAGTATCCAACAACATTTTATCCCCAACTCTGGCTGGTTTCCATGATGTGTTGATCCACCCCATTGTTTCACCGAGTAGTCTTCAGACCGTACTGGAAACATCAGCAATCTTTTGCTGATCTGCTCTGGAACGGGCTAGGATTCAGCTCTCAAAACTGTGTAATCAATTGAACCTTGCCAGCTATTCTTACTGTATCTTGTTTCTAAAACTTCAAGCCTAGCCAGCTGTCTTCTTCCTGCCAATGTATCAGAAGTCTCTATTTGTGTGCAAAACTTTTTTGTCCTGGTAATTTTGGACAAACACTCACCATATTATAATTCTTTAAGGGTACCCCTATACCACATTACCCTCTTTGATCCTGTTCATCTTCCATTATGTTCCCTTTCTACTTACCTTAGCCTTGCCAAGCATAATCATCTTTTTGTAGCCCATAATTTACTTGCATCAAATGCCCAAACAATGTATTTCTCTCTTTGCTGACCTCAGGGAGTAGCTTACTTTTATTTGATCTGAAAAGTGATAGGCAGCTGATGCCTTGCTCCCATCCTCAGTCTTCACCTTACTGGATTTGTCCTCTGCCCGGGTGGTGGGGGAATCAATATGCAGAAAATTGACAAATAGAGGCTCAGATCAGCCAGAAATTATGGGTATGGGGGGTACAACAAGTTGTTAAGGTTTAGCACCTATTTCCTCAAAGGAGGAGAGAAAATCCCAGGAGCAAAGGAGCATTTCAATGAGAAATTACCCACCCTAAAACTACAAAGTAAGCATTACAAAATTATCATCTTCAGTTTAGGAGAGGAAAAATTAACAATGCTATTGTTTGTCTTTGAAAAACTAATTGAATGCACGGTGGAAGGAGGTAAGATGCCAAGCCTCTGTTTGCAAGAACTAGAAGTGGAAGCCAGGAAACCATTCAAAGACACATGTCTCTGATAAGTTAGTTTACGATAAAAATGTAATGAACCACTAAACGTATAACAAAATGAAACTGCTAGAAAAGAATTCCAATGTCTAACACAATGCTGTGTATTAAATGAAGGCCCCTATTTACAACAAAGTCTACATTAAATTCTTGCACTTTTTCCTCCCATCTGTAAAGCGCAGGGGGCTCTAAACTTTTCTCTTTTTCAGGTGGTAGAAAGAGTTTTCCCTTGTCTCTTGTTATGACAATTGCAAGCTGTTATTTTCAAGCTGGCCAGAACTAGTTCTCATACTAAGCAGAGCTGATCTCAGATCTCTTGCATTTTGACACCTGGCTTAGGGGAGAAAGATATACTATCTATTTATTCCATTTGATGGGTATTCTTTTCCTTCCATCCTTTCTATTTACACTGCCCTAACAATGCCTCAAGTTTCTTAATTTTGTATCTTATACTAAGGGTTGCTCATGTTCCGTGATAAAGCATGACACATTGCAGTCTTTTTTTAAAAAAAAATTTTTTTTCCTCCACCACTTTTACAATTCAATAGACATATACCTTAAAATGTTACAATAAAATACACAATTTTACATTTATAATCCATCATTCAAAAGTCAATATCTTATATAAATGCTTACATCATCGATCATCAGTCTGTTCTGCTTTTTTTATTTCCCATTGCACTCCCCTCTCTCTATCCCCATCATCTCCTCCTACTTTCTTACTCCTTCCCTCCTCCTCTACTCTCTCTACTCCTTTTCTTCCTCCCCTTCTACTTCCTCTTACACTCTCTTTGCATTCCCCTGAGTACTCTTTTTTAAATCCTCTTATGTTTGACAGGCTGATGATACAATCTCAAATTTAGACTCATCATATCTCTTCTAAGAAAAAAGATTTTCTTCTTATTATTATTATTATATCATCTCTTTATATATAATACTTTATTCTAGGCATATACTGCTAATTTCAGCTTACCTCAAAAAAGAAAAAAAAGAAAAAAAGAGAAAAAAAATGAGAGTCTAATTTTGTCATCTGGGATATTCACCAATTAATTTTTAAGTTCTCCTTCCAAATTATCCGCTATTAATTTACTTTCCAAGATAATTACTATTTCTCCTGATTCTTAATTTTCTGCCATAATGCTTCCTCCACATTTTTGTTTCTTTATTCATTGTTTATGACACATTGCAGTCTTAAGGCCACTACGGGTATCAGAAAGTAAAATACTATCATTCCAACTTCAGATGAGAGAGAGCAATTAAAGGGATATTTCCAGAGATGGTTATAGCTCTGTGATAGAGGAAAGAGTGAGGAAGAATTTCGAATGAATCTACCCTTGGTTTTGTATAGTAAGCTGCTTTTAAAAATAATAAAGGCGGGATAAAAATGAATGAATGAATGAATAAGAAGGGACAAAGAGGAATTTGGACAAGCTTTCAAAGTCCTGTTATTCTACCTTATTACAATACAAAACATTCCTAGAATCTCTCTCCTATTTTTTGACCTGGCCTTCCTGAAAGAGCTGACAGGGTAGCCATTCTAAGATAGATTGATTGGGGGTCTTAGGACCTAGAGAAAAATATTCTCAGAGGCAATCCCCTCTTCCTGGAAGAACACTCTGATCCCCCTGAACAGTAGATATGCCCACCCCTTTATATCCTCCAAACCTTTTGTGGATGGCATTTGGGCAAGAGCATTTTCCTAGTAGCAACAATTTTTATTTAACAGTTTTGTTTCTACCCCAGAGAAGCTTCTTGGATGAGAAGCGAAACGTTAAAAAAAAAGAAAGAAAGTCCAGTTGCCTTTTGAAAAGCACCTTTGGGATAACCATGACCTGGATGATTGAGAATCTCCAAAGACAGTGCCACTTCTAGTGAATTGTTTATACAGGCATTCTAGTTTTAAATATATAAGCCACTTAGATTTAGCTAAGCAGGCACCGTGTAAAGGTAAATAAATAAATCCATCTTGAATTTCCGACTTTGATGTTGCATCCTTTTGCTGCTGTCATTCAGTTGATTAGCATTTTTTAAATGCAAACTTGACAGCTATAGAATACTGCACCTGCTTTCATCATATTATTACATATCATCTACAAAGGCTAAATCTCACCAAGCCTTTTATTTAGCCAGTTATTGGCTGAGGCTTCAGAATGAGTAGGGAAATATCTCTTTGTGGGAGTTAATAACTAGGAAAATTGGAGATTTCTCTGGAATATGCTGAAGAGAGAAAAATATTTGTTTGAAAAAGATGACATGACACTTCTTCCTTTAGTTGAAGGAAGGTGGAAAGTATTTTTATTTATTTTATTTTATTTATTTATTTTTGTCAAGTACGTGTTGGTAATATACATAGATATAACATTGTTTATATACATAAGATGGGTACTGATAAGAGGGAACATTAGGACAGGGACGGTAGGCACGCTGGTGCGCTTATGCACGCCCCTTACTGACCTATTAGGAATCGGGTGAGGTCAACAGTGGACAGTCTAAGGGTAAAGTTTTGGGGGTTTGGTGACGAAACCACAGAGTCAGGTAGTGAGTTCCAGGCATTTACCACTCTGTTGCTAAAGTCGTATTTTCTACAGTCAGGTTTGGAGCGGTTCACTTTGAGTTTGTATCTGTTGTGTGCTTGAGTATTGTTGTGGTTGAACTGAAGTAGTCGTTGACAGGAAGGACCTTGTAGCAGATAATTTTATGAGCTATGCTTAGGTTGTGCTGAAGGCGACGTAGTTCTAAGCTTTCTAAGCCCAGGATTTCAAGTCTGGTTGCGTAGGGTATTCTGTTGCGAGTAGAGGAGTGGAGGACTCTTCTTGTAAAGTACATGCAACTCAAGTAATTGCCAATGCACCTTTGAAGCAGAGAACTGGAAGGGAAGATGATGGGGCAACCCAAGGCATTTCACTATCATAAATAGAACAGCAAATGATACAAACTTTTCCTTATAACACCAATATTATAGCTATGGCTGACCAGATTCTATCACCTGAGAAGGAAATCCCATAAATGCAATAAATTACAAATACAGTAAATTACATGATTATTAGGGTGTGGGTGGGTACAAAATGCAATAAATGTTTGAGATTACTGCTTTTATCTTCCTAATGATGAGGTTAAGTCAGTGCTTCTCAAATAGTGCCCCCCCCCGGGGGGGACACGGAGCGATGCCAGGGGGGGTGCATGACCCCAGGGAACGTGCTTTTTTTGCCGCAGGGAGCAGGGGTTTTTTGCACTGAACAATAGCACACAGCACAGAGCAGGAGATATGAAGTGCAGATAACAAACCCTTAAGAGACACCATGGAAAAATATACAGGGATGAAAAGAAAGGAGGAGAAAGACGGAGATAATGAAACAAAGGTAAGTCTCCTGAAAGCTAAGACAAGGAAATATGATGAAGGGTATGTAGCGCTTGGCTTCACTGTGACTACGGTGGAAGACGAGGAAAGACCGGTATGTTTACTGTGTCTAAAAATGTTGGCAGCGGACAGCATGAAGCCAAATAAATTAAGGCGTCACTTAAACACATTACACCCCAATCACGCTGATAAGCCGCTTGAGTTTTTTCAGCGAAAATGTGCCGAATATTGCCAACAATCGTCCCGGCGGAGAGTTGGGGGGGCGTGAAATTTTTACTTCTTCCTAGGGGGGGGGGCGTAACAGAAAATAATTGAGAAGCACTGGGTTAAGCTGATGCTAGAAGATTAAGAGGGTCTTTTAGGGCCTCAAGAGCAATCAGCCTGAATGATCTTCACAGAGACTCCTGGACTGGGTCTCTAGCTGTGTTAGAAGGCTCTTCCTCTGAAGCCAGGAAATAGCCTGTAGTTTGATTTAAAGCCCAATTTTTTCTGCCGCTACAAGTTCTCCCAGGAAAAGGAATTAACAAATATTTTCTCAAATTTTGGATACAGCCATAGGCATAGCAGTAGCCTCATCAGAGAGAAACTTCAAAGAACTCAGTAATATGAAAGTTGATTCGAAACTAAACCAAACACTGAAAGACATCAAATCACATTCTTGCTCAGTTACAAAAACTATAACTGGATCGATAAAATTGGGCTGTTTGGTAGAGTGTCAGGCCTTACCTAAAGCACAGCTCCAAATTTCCCTTTTCTGTGGAATGGTCACCCACATTTTCCCTAAAGTTTTGTAAATTGTTGTATTTCAACCCATCTTTCTTTTTCTTCTCCACTGTGCTCTCTGACTGCAAATGTGGAGCATCCATGCAAATCTCTGCTAGAACAGTGGTAGTGGGCCTATCAAATTTCTCCCTGGGATCTCCACCTCTGCTGCCCCCTTGAGCTTCAGATGTTTGGGTTTGCTGTTTTGGAGATGAAAGATTTCCTGGAGGGAGAAAGCTAATTGACAGGATATCCCTTGTTCTTGAATTAGGATATTATTTCCATGGTCACCAGAATTTTGTAGCCTAGGGTGCTATTGACCCACAGCAAGTGCAAAAGATTTAGCCCCACCAAAAGTTTTACTGTGTTGTCTCCATGAATCCTTTGCTATGGTAGAACCTGATTTTTCCTCAATTGCACTGATTCCCACATCCACAGTTAAGCTGTTTTCCATCCCCTAATATACTCCTTATCTTCCTTTTTTCTGGAGTCACTGGATTTCCTCTCTTCCTTCAGCTACTGTTTTCCTTGTAGGGCTCTTCCTCCTTTTCTCTTAACTGTCACCAAATGTACCCCCACCAACCAGTTTATACGACATGTCTCACGACCTTGCTTTACTTTCATCCCCAGTCCTAGCTGAGGCAGCTGAAATCACTGTTGTTTTAAAGTAGGCTTTCTCATCTCTTTCCAAAATAGTGTTTGTGGTGGATGTGGTATTTGGTATGCTTCATGTATGGTGTAGAATGAGGGAGCACCCCAGTGCACCTCATAGTCTCTTATCCGTGCCTGGGTCCTGTTGAGCCATTTCTAAACATTAACTTATCATTCTTTCAAAAGGATACGATCCATGTGAAATGCTAACACAAAGGAATGTGATATTGGGGTAAGTATGAGAGCGGCCATTAAGGGGACACTATAGAGGAGATTACCGAGTTCAGAGACAGAAGAAGGCGTGGAAAAGACATTCAAAAATAACTCAGTGTCAGGAAACAGACAACATAAGTAATACCAAAACTCTACTTTGTTGATACAGTTTGTAACAACAGAATCTTGAAAGCCTGATAGCATATCTACTTCACTCCTCTTATGCCAAAGAGAGTCAAGATGGGGCAGTATTAAGTTTCTTTCTCATGCTTTCCTGTTTTCTCAGGCTAAGCTCATGTTTTACTAACGGTTGCTGCCTATTTTCTTCAAAGCCACATTCATGTTCCTCTATAAGCTGCCTTGATTTTAATTTGTAAACGATAGGATAGAAAGAAATTTGGACAGGCTTTCAGGACTCTGTTTTTCTATCTTGTTGCAATACAAAGCATTTCTGAAGTCCCAGCTATACGTGTTCCTTGATCTGGCCCAAAACAAAGTGCTGAAAGAGCCCAATACCCAACCAGAATCAATCAATCAATCAATCAATCAATCAATCAATCAATCAATCATTCATTCATTCATTCATTCATTCATTCATTTATTTTCTCAAGCATGTATAAGATAACAGATATAAGTATAAACATGATTATGAATACAGGAAATGGATGCGGATAAATGGGGACAGTAGGACAGGGAGGTAGGCACGTTGGTGTGCTTATGCACGCCCCTTACAGACCTCTTAGGAATGGGGTGAGGTCGACAATAGACAGTCTAAGGTTAAAGTTTTGGAGGTTTGGGGAAGAAACCACAGAGTCTGGTAGTGCATTCCAGGTATTGACCACTCTGTTGCTGAAGTCGTATTTCCTGCAATCGAGTTTGGAGTGGTTTACCTTAAGTTTGTATCCATTGTGTGCTCTTGTATTGTTGTGGTTGAAGCTGAAGTAGTCATTGACAGGTAGGACATTGTAGTAGATAATTTTATGTACTGTGCTTAGGTCAGACCGAAGGCGGCGCAGTTCTAAGTTGTCTAAGCCCAAAATTTCAAGTCTGGTGGCACAAGGTATTCTGCTGCGAGCAGAGGAGTGGAGGACTCTTCTTGTGAAATATCTCTGGACTCTCTCAATTGTATTAATGTCCGATATGCATGGAGTACTTTTCCTCCTGACCAGTCAGTTAGGTAACTCAATAGGTGGCTGAACCTGCCATTTGCAGGCCTAATCACAACATGTCCTCTTACTCTGACAGATTACATCTGAATGCAGCCATCTGGCTAGGTTCTTGTATTTTATTATCCATCCAGACCATCAGCTGAATGCTGGGATAACTTTTGTAGTCAGCAGTTGTTACCTATAAACCAGTCCTTTCATTGGCTTGTTATATGTTCATGAAGATTCCAAAGCCCATTAGGTCTTTATTTTTGGGAAGATTGTTTCATTGGTAAAATATTTTTAGATTCTATACAATTAGATATTTTTGCCAAAAACAGCAGCTAGTACATTCTGCCTCTAGCATGATCTCTTCTTCAAATGGTTAACACTTGGTTCAAATAGTTTAGCATAATTGTTACCTGAAGCTGTACCTCTCCTAGAACTGAAGTTCAAGCCACCAGTGATCTTACAAATGCTGGTCAAAACACAAGTATCCCTAGCTTTCATTCATGTTCTATCTCAGGGGTCCTCAAACTTTTTAAACAGAGGGCCAATTCAGGGTCCCCTGAAGCCCAAGAACATAGCCAGTGTCAGGCTGAAGCCATTTTAGTTGGGGTCTTTGGCCTGCCGCACTTTATGTTATTTTAAAATGTATTCTTTGCTGTGGAATTTGGGAGGGGTAATTGCATGAGGGCTGTTTGCATGTAGCCATAACAAATTCTTTCTAGGTGGTCAAGGTCGTCCTTTGTCTTTGCACTCCTGCACCTGCACGGAAGGAGATGGGAGTTGCTACCAAGTTGGCAGATGGAGATTGGTCAACGTGATGGACTTGGGGGTGTGAGGGCAAGGGCTTTCAACTGGATGGAGAAACCCATGGGACTTCAGAATCGGGTTTCTCCCAGATGTGCCAACATGGCTCTGCTAATAAATTGGAACTTTGAGGAATACTTTGCCTCAGACTCTGATTTAGTTTTGGATGCTATTTGGAACCCTGACAGCCAGACTCAGACAAGTGTTCCAAAAACAAAAAAATAAATTAAATTAAATTAAAAAATCAGGATTTTAGGAGACAGATTTACATAGATATTCTGAACTGTGAGAGTTTATAATTCCAAAACTTTCAGACTTGCTTCCATGCCTCAATTGTTGATCTTTAATGCCTGTCCTCTTACAGTACATCTAAGAATAGAATAGAATAGAATAGAATAGAATAGAATAGAATTCTTTATTGGGCAAGTGTGATTGGACACACAAGGAATTTGTCTTTGGTGCATATGCTCTCAGTGTACATAAAAGAAAAGATACATTTGTCAAGAATGGTTGTCATAGGGTTCAAGTAAGCAATCGGGAAACAATCAATATGAATATAAATCGTAAGGATACAAGCAACAAGTTACAGTCATACAGTCATAAGTGGGAGGAGATGGGTGATAGGAACGATGAGAAAAACTAATAGTAATAGTAATGCAGCCTAGTGAATAGCTTGACAGTGGTGAGGGAATTATTTGTTTAGCAGAGTGATGGCGTTCGGGAAAAAACTGTTCTTGTGTCTAGTTGTCTTGGTGTGCAGTGCTCTATAGCGATGTTTTGAGGGTAGGAGTTGAAGCAATTTATGTCCAGGATGCGAGGGGTCAGTAAATATTTTCACGGCCCTCTTTTTGACTCGTGCAGTATACAGGTCCTCAATGGAAGGCAGGTTGGCAGTAATTGTTTTTTCTGCAGTTCTGATTATCCTCTGAAGTCTGTGTCTGTCTTGTTGGGTTGCAGAACCAAACCAGACAGTTATAGAGGTGCAGATGACAGACTCAATGATTCCTCTGTAGAACTGTATCAGCAGCTCCTTGGGAAGTTTGAGCTTCCTGAGTTGGCGCAGAAAGAACATTCTTTGTTGTGCTTTTTTGATGACTTTTTTATGTTAGGTGACCATTTTAGGTCTTGAGATATGATGGAACCTAGAAATTTGAAGGTCTCTACTGTTGATACTGTATTGTCTAGTATTGTAAGAGGTGGTAGGATGGGAGGGTTTCTCCTAAAGTCTACCACCATTTCTATGGTTTTGAGTGTGTTCAGTTCCAGATTGTTCCGGTCGCACCACGAGGCTAGTTGTTCAACCTCCCGTCTGTATGCGGTTTCATCGTTGTCTCGAATGAGGCCAATCACTGTTGTATCATCTGCAAACTTCAGTAGTTTAACAGATGAATCGTTTGAGATGCAGTCATTGGTATAGAGAGAGAAGAGAAGTGGTGAGAGTACACAGCCTTGGGGGGGCCCTGTGCTAATTGTACAGGTATCTCATGTGATTTTGCCTAGCTTCACCTGCTGCTTCCTTTCTGTTAGGAAGCTTGTGATCCACTTACAAGTATGTTCAGGTACCGCTAGCTGATTTAGTTTAGTTAGAAAAATGTTCGGTATGATGGTGTTGAATGCTGAACTAAAGTCTACAAAGAGGACCCTTGCATAGGTATTTGGAGATTCAAGATGTTGTAGGATGTAGTGCAGAGCCATATTAACAGCATCATCTGTCGATCTATTTGCTCGGTATGCAAATTGCAGGGGGTCTAACAGTGGATCCGTGATGGTTTTCAAGTGGGACATCACTAGCCTTTCAAAGGTTTTCATAACTACAGATGTTAGAGCAACTGGTCTGTAGTCATTCTGTTCCTTGATGGAGGGCTTCTTCGGCACTGGGATGATAGTGGAACATTTGAAGCAAAAAGGAACATGGCATATCTCTAGTGATTTGTTGAAGATTTGGGTGAAGATGGGGGCCAATTGGTCAGCACAGACTTTTAAGCAAGAAGGAGTTATCTTGTCTGGACCTGGTGCTTTTCCTGGCTTCTGTCTGTGAAATAGATCTTGCACTTCCTTTTCTGTGATCTTGTAGACCTTGTCTGAATCTGAAGATTGTGGTGTTGAACTTGTGCCCATAATCAATTGTATTTCTGGGGTGTGATGGCTCAGGCATATTGCAGAGCAGGACCCCTATTTCTTTATGATTTCTAAGTTAGGCTATGGCTTGCAGAGCTTCCTATTTCATCCTGCAATTCTAATGAGATTTCCCAGATAAATAATAACATTTTTTACTTTGATCGTCAAGGGCTATCTTAGAATTGTTCATGGAAGGACACTTCTTAAAGCTTCTCCTGCAGTAACCTTTCATATCCGGATTTCTAGAAGGGCACTACTGGCTTTTCACTTCAGTGTAAAATTTTAATACTTAAGGAGCTATAAACCACAGTTTGGGTACTAATGGATATAAATTTGATTGTAAAGGAGTAATTAAAACCAAGCATTTTGCAATTATTATGAACAATGGAATGTTTCATTGCAAGCTTTGGAGTAAAAATGGAGTGGCTTACTTAGAAAGCCAGGGCGGTGGGTGGAAGAAGAGAAAGACGCAGATAGCTAGGTTCATAGAACTTGGCTGTTCCACTTAGTGAATTGGGAATCTCTAGGCTAACCTCCAGACTCATCATCACAAAATATTCCTGCAGAGGTATTCCTGTGGTATAAATTCCCAGGCATTTCCTCGTGAGGGTTGTGCACATAGCACACTCAAGATTTGCACATACAGTAGTTGACATTGAGTGGCCAAAATTATGTACAATATTGTGTGGCTCTAGATAATAAAGAGCCGAGGTGGCACAGCGGTTAGAGAGCAGTACTGCAGGCTACTTTAGCTGACTATCATTTGAGTTCAGCTGTTCAAATCTCACCGGCTCAGGGTTGACTCAGCCTTCCATCCTTCCGAGGTAGGTAAAATGAGGACCCAGATTGTTGGGGGCAATGTAAATATATATACATTGCTTAATGGTGTAAACCGCTTAGAGAGTGCTTGCACTATGAGGTGGTATATAAATATCACAAATAAATAAATAAATAAATAAACAAACAAACAAACAAACAAACAAACAAACAAACAAACAAACAAACAAACAAACAAACAAACAAACAAATCTCCTATGAAGACATTGACTTACAGATATGACATGCACCTGTGATGGCTTCCCAGTCATAAACTCAGTTATGAATTATCACTGCCTTGTGTGAATTTCCCACTCTCAGCTTCATTGGATTAGTCCAGCGGCCCCCACACTTTTGGGCTCAAGGGACCGGCTCCGTGGAGAGAGGCTTTTCTATGGACGGGAGGGGACGTGGTTTCGTGTTCTGCCTGCATCCCATGGATGGGGCTTCGCTTGTTTGTGCAGCCCGGTTTCTGGCATGCTGCAGCCTGGTGCTGGTCCACAGACCGGGGTGTTGGGGTGTTGGGAGCCCTTAGATTAGTCTGGTTGTGGGACTGTATGAAAGAGATAATCCTGGGAAATTTTATATACTCTTATCATAGCTCTCCTTTCGCTCCTTTCCTTTCTGTAGCTGTCCCTACTCCCTGCGTGGCAGTTTTGCTTATTTGAAAAAATTCACCAGACTCTTTATCATGCTATCATAATTGTAATGAAATTTTAATGAAATTTTAATAAAATGAGGAAAAATAAATATTATCATTGGCCATTATTTTTTTTATTTTTTTTATTTTTTATTTGTTTGTTTGTTTGTTTGTTTGTTGCATTTGTATGCCGCCCACTCCACAGAGACTCTGGGCGGCTCACAACAATAAAAATTCACATGCAACAACAAATATGAAAAAAAAAACATTAAAAACAGTAGATATTAAAACATTTAAAAACATTAAAAACCACAATTTAAAAACCCATACAATAAATCATTCATGGGGCCAAGAGTGATCGGTGTTGTATTAAAATCATTGGCCCCAGGCCTGTCGACAAAGCCATGTTTTTACTGCTTTTCTAAAGGCTGGCAGGGTGGGAATAATGCGGATCTCCGGGGGGAGTGTATTCCAGAGAGCCGGTGCTGCCACAGAGAAGGCCCTCGTTCATGGGCCCACCAGCCGACATTGTTTGGCTGACGGGACCACCAGCAGACCAACTCTGTGGGCTCTAATCGGTCTTAGGGAGGTATGTTGGAGAAAGCGGTCTCGGAGGTAAACTGGTCCTAAGCCATGTAGGGCTTTAAAGGTAATCACCAACACCTTGAATTGCGCTCGGAGACCTATGGGCAGTCAGTGCAGTTCGTGAAGGATGGGTGTCACATGGGTGTATCTAGGGACACACACCACCACACGCGCCACAGCATCCTGCAATGAGCTATCATAGATCACTACATTCATTTTTCATCTTATGGCATAAAACATCTTTGGAGAGCAGTTAAGCTATAAATTCTGTGTCTTCTCCAGCAGTAAACTTGGTATAATTAAGTGTAGTTCACACAACTGAGAATACAGCAAACAAGCTAATAGTATGACATGTTCAAGGTCTTCAGTTCCCAAGAGAGAATTTGATTGCTGTTTGCAGGGAACACGCTGCAAATTGTACTGTTATTTTTCTCTCTTACCAGACCTGAAGTACCATTTTACTGACTTATATTGAGTGCTGATTCCTCAGTTTATCTCCTGTCCTTTGCGCTGATGGAATGGAGAGGCATCTTGAAAGGAAAGTCATTGTGTGAATGGCCCAGTTACAGATCTCTGCCAGAGAGTAATTTAATTGCTGTTTTGAGATCCATGTCTCCTCAACTTGACACTTAATCCTTTCGGCAAAATATCAACAGAAAAGAATTGCTTATGTTGCTGCAGTTCAAATCATGCCTCCACGAGGGAAAATTGTTTCTGGGTCAATGTGCAGTTGTTGTTCCCCCAAGTAAATGTATATTTTAATAAACGGAAAGGCCAAAGTTAGTGATAGCCAGGTCAAATTTATTTTTTTTAGGAAAATGAGAACGTAACAGAGTAGCAAATTAAATTCAAATCTAAGCTCAGAAGTCTGCCACATGGTTCTCCCATTTGTTCTGTTTGTGATTAACATTGGACTTGGGAGCACAAGCAGAGTTTCTGCTACCTTCAACTCTTCTGGCCTCCAACTCAGCTGATGATGGGGGTACCCTCTCTCTGTTTTGAAACTGTAAGCACATTGGACAGGATCCTGTCTAAAGGGCAGTCTCTGTAAGAAGAGATTAATCTGCGTGACATTGCTGATACTGTAACGAAGGCAACTTGTGCACCACACCAACTTGAACTGTAGGGAAGTCCATAGATATAAGAACATGTTTGTCAATTGCTGAACAAATAGATCAAATTTTTTTTGCATTGCTGAATGACTTAAAAAATAGGAGCTCTGCTCTACCTCTCTGGCCCATCCCTGACTTACTGATATTGCATCTGTCATGGCTTCTTGCCAGCAGTGAAATCTACTTATCTTCCCTACCGGTTCAGAAGCGCTCGCTCTGCACGCTTTTTTGCCCGCGCTCCACTCACGGATGGGCTTTTTCACCCTCTGTGCATGCGCAGAATGCTTTGCGCAAGCGCAGAGGGTAAAACAACAACAAAATGGCAACATCCGGGCAGGTGGGTGGAGCCTTGCGCTGCAGTCGCTGCCAGTTCTCTGAACCACCGGTGGGCGCCGCTACCGGTATGCCCGGACTGGGCTGAACCAGGAGCATTTCACTCCTGCTTCTTTCTTGAAATCCTGAAAGCCCACGGTTTTGCAAAGCCCAATGACCACAGAATTCTTAGTGCCAGCTACATTGGAGATCCCTGATTGTTCCTGGGCCTTACAGGGATCTGATTGACCAGGATCTGTGTACATTATTACATTGTAATCATGTAACAATGATTACAAGCATCATTGGGTCACTGTAAGACTTACAGTGTAAGTCCCACTTACCATAAGCTGACTCAGTAATGAAGTCAGGTGGTCTGATATTGGCTTCTGCATCAAGAGTTTAGTTGCTAGGCGCTACAGAAACAGGGCTCTGTGGAAAAACAATGGCAGTTTCAACTAATGTAAGTCACAAGTAGAGAAGCAGGCATGAAGGAGAAAAGGGAAGTTAATTCACTTTCGAGGGCTACCAACCTACCTCTTTGGGCAGCGTACAAAAAGGAAAGAGAAACAAGTCCTTATTTCCCCTGCAGTTAGGGTTAGGGTTGCAGCTGAATTTAACATATATGGGTGGGGAAAGAAATGTTGGGGTCTATAGAGAGCAATTCTACCTGTTTGAAGAAAAATCTGGTCTGGTTCCAAGCTGGGAGAAAGAGGCTGGAAATCAAATGGAGGCAGGAAAGGAAGTCTCTGTTTATTTGGTAGCCAGAAACTAGTGATTGCAGCATGTTTCTGGGGTGGCTGACAAAATGGGTACTGAGAGTAGGTGGGTGTGGTGCCCACATACAGGTACTGAATGTAAAATAGTAAGTTGTTGTATAAAGTTAAAATGTGGTTAAAAGGAACTGTTTAAACAAGTAAGTATAGAGCCAAACAGCTTTTAAAATGTATGGTAAGTAGAAAGGGGGAGGTGTTTATCCCAGTGCTCCAGAAGGGAGGGGGGACAGATTACATCATAAGAGACAGCCAATCAGATCATAGATAGCAGGGCCAGGAACTATGAAAGACCTAGTTGGAAGAGCTGAGGGGAGTTCTCTATCTGTGTGTAACTTCCAAGAGGGAAGGTTTAGTGTGAAGAGCTGAAGAGCTCTGTCTGTGTGTGTAACTTCCATGAGGGAAGGTTTAGTAAGAAGAGCTGAGAAGAGCTCTGAAGAGCTCTGTTTTGTGGTAACTTCCAAAGAGGGAAGGTTTATAGTGAATCTCTGCCTGAGTTTAACTGTCCAAGAGGGAAGGTGACAGGAGACAAGATAGACCCTAGGCAGTTCTGTGGGAAGCAAGTGCCAGGGTCAGGGAACTTTATTGTCTGATATATTGAGTTATTTGTAGATAGAAATAAACGGTGAAACGTGCTCTTATCTATAGGCCTAGAAACAAAGAAGAACTGTGTTTTCTTAGATTTAGTCAGGAAAGCAAGGAGAGTCTCTGAGGGGAAGAAAAGAAAGAAGTAAATAGCTGGTTGTGGCTGTAACAAATTCACTTGACAATTACTGAGAAGTTGTATTTAAATAAACTGTTTTCTTGTTTGTTCAAGAAACGTGTCAACGTCTTTCTATTTATCACATAAAGCAAATCTTAAGCAATTCTGCAGAGCATAGAGATATTGAAAAAGTAAAATCAAGCCTCTAAAGAGAGAGAGAAGTGAAACAGAGGGCTCGACCCTTGGTCAGGGAGATATAAAAAAAGAAAATTAAACACAAATCGCTACCAAGACATATAAAACAATAAACCTGACTGGAAGGGGATGGCTGTACCCTCGCAGTGGGCATTTTATACATTCTTTGGGGCTTTGTGATTGAGATCCCTGTTCATTGTGAAATGTGCTTTGACCTGTGCTTGAGTGTACCCCTTTTGGTATTCTAATTCTTGTTGCCTGACTCCCATTGTGGCTAGGAGGTCATGCCCTGTCCTTGGAGCTGGGTGGTGAATGTAGATTTTAGAAGTGTTTATTTTTCTGCTTTTAATCACATCAGCTTCAGCCTTCTGTGGGAGCTGTAGCTGAAGGCGTTTTGTTTATGAATGGAGCTGTCTGGCTTTCTGTAAATGGGTACTGAATGGAATTCTCCAGTTTCCTCAATAGATACAAAAGTATCTCATTCATAAAAGCTAACTGTTGGAGGGACTGCCTGGTAGTGGATGATTTGATCCTAGGAAAGCCTCCTTTCCGGTGTATTTGCATTTGTATTTGTTTATTTTTCAAGCATATATGATTATAAGCAAAGTATAAACAGTAAAAACATGATTGAATGTATATGTAATAGTACAAGCATGAATAAGAGTAAAAGAGATATGAATATATGGGTACATTTGGACAGGAACGGTAGGCACGATTGTGCGCTTATGCATGCCCCTTAACGACTTCTTAGGAATGGGGTGAGGTCGATGGTAGATAATCCGAGGTTGAAGTTTTTGGGGTTAGGGGAAGAAACTACTGAGTCAGGTAAAGTGTTCCAGGCTTTGATCACTCTGTTGTTGAAGTCGAATTTTTTGCAATCAAGTTTGGAGCGGTTTACATTAAGTTTGTATTTATTGTGAGCTCGTGTATTATTGCGGTTGAAGCTGAAGTAGTTGTTAACAGATAGGACGTTGTGGCAGATAATTTTGTGAGCTACACATTTAGGGTTAGGGTTAGGGTTAGGGTTAGGAGGTGTGTGTGTGTGTGTGTGTGTGTGTGTGTGTGTGTGTGTGTGTGTGTGTGTGTGTGTTGATTTCCTACATACCTGAAAGGGCTAAGGCAGGTTGTTTTGTTTATGTGCAAAATGGAGAAGGCCAGGATAGATTGGAGATTCAACATAGATTCAATAGCATCTCCGATGACGTGCTTACAAACCTTGATTAAAGGAAAGGTCCCTTTTGGGTTTCGCATAGCATGGGCCATGAGAGCCAAAGACCAAGCGCTCCCTTGTATTTTACAACCAGGTATCAGGGTTTTTCTTTTTTGCATCTGTTGCATAAAAAAAACCCCAGTGTCAACTTTGCCCTGGCAACATTCAGAGCTATATGTGTGTTCTTCTTGTGTAGAATGGTCAGCTGAGACATGCATTTTCCAGCAGGTTTTACACTGAGAGCTGGAAAAATAAAAATTCTATAATGTAATCGGCCAGAAAATGTCTCTTGCCTTTGTAATCTGAGTACCCAGTTGCATTAAGTTTGATGCGTCACTCTTAAAAGGATGAGCTCTAGGGGGTTTTGTCATCACAAAAAATGATTCAGTTGTCATCCTTATCCAGTAGTCTGTGATAGGAAGGAGTTTGGCCTGAAATATTGGAACTACTGAAAACTGGCTTCCTTTTTGTTATAGCCAAGTATTTATTCAAACTTTCACAACTTGCACCAGCTTAGTATTTGACCTCCCTTTTAAATGAAGCAATTAATTAATCTAAAAGACATTTGCAGTTCATTTAATAAGTTGATCTAATACCCATCCAGATCTTCCAAAACATTCTGCAGTTTAATTACAGATGGTATTTAAGTTTTTTTTTAATTTGGCAGTCATACATTACACAGCGTATCAACTGCTAATTGGTTTTTTTTTTAAATAGGAAAGGCATATTCTCAAAGATCATCTGAACCTAACCTTGAAATAAATCTATCTAAGATGTTTGAGTTTAATTGAGGTTAGTTGGGTGTGAATTTAACAACAGGTAAAATTGAAAGAAAATATGAAACATTTCCGTGAAGTAAAATAGTCAGATCTCTACTTCACAACCTAATATAAAACTGGAGTGAAAATGGGAAGGGAGTCAAATAATTTCAATAAATAAAATAAAATCTTTTTGAACCAATCAATCAATCAATCCCTTGTAGAAATTATTTAACAGAAAGGGATGACCATGAGATCAAATGCAGCTCTTATTATTTTTCCCCCTTGGCACGCTTCTTTGTTCAAGGAAATTTTAGTTTGAAAAAGGCAATAAAACGATAGATTTTGCTGAGCCAGACTAGACAACTTGTCCCAGTGTCTTTGTTTTACATGGTACATCAATAGCCCTTAATGACTTTGGCATGGAATGTCTGTTATTTCCCAATCTTAAAAACAGACCCATCATCCAGAAGAATATTCATTGCACAATGGCTGATTGTCAGGGTTCCAAATAGCATCGAAAACTAAATCAGAGTCTGAGGCAAAGTATTCCTCAAAGTCCCAATTTATTAATAGAGCCATGTTGGTACATCTGGGTAAAACCCGAATCTGAAGTCCTCCGGGTTTCACCACCCAGTTGAAAGTTCAAGTCCTTGCCCCCACACCCACAAATCCATCACGTTGTCCAATCTTCAGCTGGCATGCTGGCAGAGTCCACCCAGCTCCTTCCGTCCAGGTGCAGAGGTGCAGAGACAAAGGATGACCTTGGCTTTCTAAAAAGAATTTGTCATGGCTACATACTAACAACCTCATACCATCCCCCCTCCCATTTTCCCACAGTAGAAAATGCATAGTAGAATAGTATAGAGTGTGGCAGGCCATAGACCCCAAATTAAATGGCTTCGGCCTGACAGGCGGCCTCCCCTCAAGAAAAGACCTTGTCCTATAGGAGAGAGAGAAAAAATAACATAGGGGGTTAACACAGCATCATTAACCACCCCTCCCCCCCCAGGGAGACCCTTTGGCTTATCTGGATATTTATCATGGAATTGCTTAACTAGTCTCTCAGCTTTTATATTCCAACTTTTCACCCAGGTAGCTTCTGACAAAGGGTACCCCTTCCAATGCACTAAATATTTTAATTGACCTCTATACATTCTGGAGTCTAAAATTTTCTTCACTTCGTAATGAGTTTCCCCTTGAATAACTACAGGAGGAGGGAGTGGTTGGGTTTGTGGCCTTACGCTTGACCCAATCACCAGTTTTAATGAACTGCAATGAAATATGGGATGGATTTTTCCCAATAATCTGGGTAATTCCAGCTGGACTATGACTGGATTGATAATTTTAACTATTGGGAAAGGACCCAAAAATTTTGGCCCTAGTTTTTTACTGGGCATTCTCAGCCGGATATATCAATTATTTGGAAGGCTTTCTTATTTTGCATTTATAACAATTTATAAATTTACTGAATTTTGCATTCAGTAAAACTACTGAAGCTGTTCCTGAAAAGACACAAAAAGTAAATGATAAGAAATCAATTTGTGAGTTATTATTTGATAAAGTTAAAGATCAAGCTGTTAAAAATTAAACAGAAGGAATATAAAGTGAACTTATCTAACCTGTGTGTGTGTGTGTGTGTGTGTGTGTGTGTGTGTATGTATGTATGTATGTATGTGTGTGTGTGTATATACACACACACACACATATATATATATATATACACACACACACATATATATACATAGACACACACACACACACACACACACACACACACACACATGTATGTATGTACTGTATGTATGTATGTATGTACTGGTATGTACATTGTATATGGTATGTACATACTCTTTTATATAACTTTTCCCCCCATTTTAAAAATCTCTTTGCTCTTCTCTTTTTCTTTTTCTTTTTATATTTTTCTTAGTTTGTATTAGTCTTTTATCTTTGTATTGATAAACATTAATACCTTTTTTTAAAAGAAAGGTTCTTCTCACATCCCATTACATCCTGAGGACCAATTGCAACGTTTTGTGCATCCCAGTTTGCTGGAGTACAGCCACATCTTTATTCCAGTTTTTTCCCAGTTCTGCTATTCGCTATGTATGCTAATTATGGCCATAAAGTCTGTATGGGTTTTATTTAGCGATTTCCAAACTCTGTTATTATAACATCTCTCAATGCTTTTTGGGACCCCACCTTTAGGGATTGGCTATGTATTGACTGGCATCACCTGGAATATCACTGTTTAAGCTTTAATACTTCTGAATAAAGGCCCTGGATGATTAATTTGATGGCATTGTTGAATACCGCATGAGCTTCTGGAAGAGAATAATTTAGATAGGATTCTCATTTTTGTAGTTAATAGGGCCATAGGCTTTGTTCCCTTTGTAGAAAGTTAGAACCCACCCCTCTCCTAGAAGAATGAAATATTTTAGGAAATATTAAAAAGGCAGAATATTATATTTCCCTAAAGGAGAAATGGAGAAACATGCTCTTGAGACAGAAAGCAGCCCCCAAGTCTTTCTTAATAGCCCCAGCAGACATTTAGGTGCCCATTAAGAAAAATTGGGCCAGCCTATTCAGAAACCAAACTGAGGAGGCCACCTTTTAGAAATGCAGATTTGGTAATCCATTCAAGACATAATATTTTGAAACAAAGGCAGAATGGTAGGATTATCCCTCACTCAAGATCCAACACAGGACAAAGTCATTAAGCCACAATAGGAATTATTGCATCACCCTCAGAGCAGTGCAAACTTCAACCGAACTTAGCTCAGACAAACATCTAGGATTTGTACTTTGCCTATAGAGCCAGCTATGACCCCTACATAACCCCTACATGGCCCCATGGGAGTCTGACAACAGCCAATAGAATACATGTTCTTGCACAGGAACAGGAAGTTCAAGTGCAAAGCCCAAAGAAGATATAAAACCCCCTCACTCTCAACTCCATGTGGTCAGCTGCACCAGAGCCACCCATGTGGTTCTGCTTCATCATTAAACCAACTTTCCAATCAGCTTCCGTGTTTCCAGTGTCTTTCTCCCAGCTTGGAACTGAACCAGATGGATATTTCTTCCCACACCTTTAAGCAGTATTGGTGTTTTTTTAAAAATAAGCTTTGCTCCTGCATCGAGTCTGTCTTCAAATCATTTGCTTAACTTCACATTGATTCTGTAATGTGTGCATGTTTTTTTATAGCTGAATGAGTATCACAGATGAACAGATATCTAATAGGACACCTTCTTTTTCGTTTTGTAACCACGTATCCTATGCTTTTTTAAAAAAAAAGAATGACATATATTCAAATAGAAATTTGGGCGAACCAGAGAATGGTTGTATGTTTTTAAACTTCCAATTCATACTGTAGTTTCTGAAGTACTTCTAGCACTTGCTATTTGCCTATTCAGCAATTACACTATAAATCATCTTCATTCAACAAGATTTGCAGACTGGTTTGAAATTTTACTGCATTTGCCAGAAGGTTCTGAAGATCAAGAATGTAATAGAGAAGGCCTTGAACTAGGATTAGATGGCTCACACAGTTGTTTTGATGATTTTGGCCTGACAAATCCTATAAATTGCCACTAATTTACTAATGCAATGAATTAGTGGGGAACTATGCCCACTTTACAGCCTGCGGACTTCAACTCCCAGAATTCCTGAGCCAACATAACTGTCTGCACAGAAGTCTACAGGTCGTAAAGGTAAAGTGACCAGATTTTTTTTTTAAGCGGGACGGGGGCGGGCCCGCCTGGGCGCCGCCATTTGAATTTTGCACTCTGCGCATGCGCAGAACGCTGCGCATGCGCAGAGGGCAAAACAACGCAAATGTCGGCATCCGGGGGGGGGGCGCGAGGCCTTTCCTCGCCTCCCGCCTCCCCTTCGGGAGCCGGCAGTGGCTTGGGCTGGCGGATGATGGAGAAGGCGGGGGAAGAGCCCCGATGCCCGGCTGCTCGCTGACTCCAATTCCGGGCGAGCACTCCCGGCTTGCTGCTGTCGCCGCCGCCACGCGTGAACGCGGTCCGCGGCGGGAAGTGAGTTCAAGCGACCCTCCGCCGCTGCCGGCCTGCAAGAAAATGGCATTACTTTTTGACTCACCCTCGTTATTCTATTCTGCAAAGTTTTAGATAACCGTTAGAGTATAAATTCAGATTAAGAAAAGTGGAGGATTAAAGTGAAGTGGGATAGGATGGGGGGGCAAAGGCCATAAAACAGACCAGAGACAAAGGAATAACGATCTGCGTGTGACCAGCCCCGAACAACTATCCGCCGCGTCCACTTTAACAATCCTTTCTATACCTTCCTCGCTTCTCTCCGTGAACTAAAGAGTTAACTTTCATGGGCTCCCAACTTCCGACGCCCGAGTGCGTCCTCGGCTCACCCTTGCAGCCAATCAGCGTGGGGCGCCGACAGCATCGACGTCATCTCTCCGCGCCCGCCTTGCAGAGAGAGAGGCATGGGTGGGTGTTGTCGTAAGGTGACCAGACGTCCCGCTGTTTCGGCATTCTTTCCAAAAAAGCGGGACTTTTTGGAAAGAATGCGGGACGCGGGACACACGCTTGAAAAGCGTGTCTGTCCCGCCAAAAGCGGGACGTCTGGTCACCTTACGTAAAGGGGCCTTAGTTGCCGACCGCTGAATTAGGGTGTTGTTAAAATAAACCCACATCTCCTGGAAATCCATTTTTTCTAGCTCTTTTGTAATTTATGACATAACATGGTGACAACAACAATCAAAATCTGATGTTTAAGGGGAAAAATCAAATTGTATGACATCACCATATTCCATTGATGGCGAATCTTTTTTCCCTTGGGTGCCGAAAGCGCGCGCATGCACGCTATTGCATGTGTGCAAGTGTCCACACCCATAATTCAATGCCCCCCTGCCCCCTGCACATGTACATGACCACCCCACACTGCCCCGCCCCGTGCATGTGCACGTGACCCCACCTCCCCACTCCCCCACTCCCCCGCTCCCTGACTTCTGGTGGGCCCGGTAGGCCCATTTTTCGCCCTCCCCAGGTTTCAGAGGCTTTCTTGGAGCCTGGGGAGGGTGAAAACGGCCTTCCCTGCCCCCTCAGACGCCCTCCAGAGGCCGAAAATGCCCTGCCAGAGTCTCCGAAAATCAGCTGGCTGGCGTGTACATGCGTGCTGGAGCTGAGCTAGGGCAATGGCTCGTGTGCCAACAGATATGGCTCCATGTGCCACCTGTAGCATGCATGCCATAGGTTCACCATCACTGCCATATTCTATCATCTTAGAAAAATCATAGGTGAGGGTGCTATATCTTGTGATATTTGGTAATATAAGCAAATTTTAGCAATTTAAAAAAAAGTTATTTTGCTTTGATGCTTGCACAAGGTATAGGCTGCTCTACTTTGACAAAAAAACAACAACACTAATTAGCAGACCACAGACTAAAACCATTGTTTAGTTAGTTATCTCTGATTAAAGTGTGATGAACTTTAAGTTGCAGTGCTGTGTATCTGGCGTTTCTCTCGTATTGTTCTGCTTTATGGTTTAAGTCTTAGCGCTCCGAGCATCATGAATGAAAAACCAGTAAATAAAATCTACAATTAATTTACATATTCAAATGGAAGTGGAAGGCTAATATGTAAACTGATGGTTGAATTAATAGACTTACTTGCCAGTAACACTTTGGTGTTGAAGGAGAGTTATGTGTTGCTTCTATATATTTTTTAATCCTTTAGAATTATCCTTAACAGGTTTTCCTGCCAATCCTTCTTGTCCAAATTTCCATCTTTGGTTTCAATTTCAAACCAAACATTCCTACTAGGACCCATATTATTCTGCAGTTCTTCTGTGTTGTATTTTAGAATATTTGCGTAGGATCTGTTGTGTCTTTCCCCTGTTTCCCTAAAAGCTAAAGGAACAATTTATATTATAAAAGTTAAAGGAGCAATCCAGTTTATATTTAAATAAAAATAAGTACTCAAATATAAATACATATTACGGGTCTCAAGGGATTCGAATAAAAATTAAATCCTGTTCAGTTTTCCTCCTGGAGATGTGAGCTTATTGCATCGATGAAAAACAGTACATTTTCTTTCAGGATTTTCCAGACGTTTTGTATCTGCTTTAAGAGTTTCCCCCTCCCCTTTAAATCTGAAGCTAGATAATCAAAGCCCAAGACCTATTTTGAATCCATGTGATGAGTTTCTCTTTGCGTTACAGCATTAGAACCAACAAAATGGTTTAACCCAGTGGTTCCCAACCTTTTTTTGGCCATGCCCCACCTAAGCATCTCTAAAATCCTTATGCCCCCCCCCCATGACATATAATTCTTACTATTCAAAAAGTAAACACCTACTCATGCGGAGGAAGCCTAAAAGGCCATTAACTTGGTTTAAACAAGGTTCCAATTGCCCCCATTAAAAATCAAATTGCCCCCCTGAGGGGCGTGGGCCCCACGTTGGGAACCACTGGTTTAACCCATCCAGAAAAGGTAATTTGGCATACTGCTCTTGTGATTCTCCGTGAATTAGAATGGGGATAAACGGCCATTTGGAAAGTATGTGCTCTAATGTTGCCTTGCGGCTTGAGAGACTATGTTTTATGATTTCTGTACATATTTAAGAAAACCAGATCAGTGTAGTCCCAAAGGTGCTTTTTCAGGAGGCAACTGGATTTTTCTTGTTTTTTCTTTGAAGACATGTCACTTTTCATCCAAGAAGCTTCTTCAGCTCTGACTGGATGGTGGGGAATGGAAGGATTTATATTCCTTGGAGACAGCTGGTCATTTGCATCCTTTTAGAGAGTTGTTGAGGCCACTTGGAGGTTTATCTGTGTCCTCAGGGTCACCTGAGTAGTGCAAATGTTCCTGTAGTCTGCAATTTTTTCTCTGGAAATCCATTCATACTCCCACACCATTCGAAGATACTCCCACACCATATAAACCTCCAAGTCCCTCAATGACTTTCTAAAACAGGGGTGTCAAACTCAAGGCCTGGGGGCCAGATCCGGCCCCTGGAGTGCCTAGGTCTGGCCCACAGGGCCGTCCTGGTAACAGCAAAGAACTGACCCACAATGCCTCTGCCTGCAAAAATGGAGCTCTGTTTTCGCAGGCAGATGATTGCAGGAGGCTGTCACAGCCAAAAATGGAGTTCGGGAGCTTGTTTTTGCTGGCAGAGTGCTCGGGCCACCACAGGGCCCCCTGACATGAGTGATGTCGAGCTGGCCACACCCACCCTGGCCACGCCCACCCTGGCCCCCTAAGGTCAAATAGAACTCTGATGCGGCCCTCAATGAAATAGAGTTTGACACCCCTGCTTTAAAAGGATGCAAATGACCAGCTGTCTGCAAGGAATATAAATCCTTCCATTGCCCACCATCCAGTCAGAGCTGAAGAAGCTTCTTGGATGAGAAGTGAAACGTCTTCGAAGAAAAAACAAGAAAAGTCCAGTTGCTTCCTGAAAAAGTACCTTTGGGACAACCATGACCTGGATGACTGAGAATCTCCATGGACTTTGAGATCAGTGTAGTGGGTAAGGCATCAGACTAGAAACTGGGAAACCCTGAGTTCTAGTCTTGCCTTAGGTGTAAAGCCAGTTGGGTGACTTTGAGCCAGCTCATCTCTCCCGACATTAGGAAGGAGGCAAGGGCAAATCACTTCCAAAAAACCTTGCCATGAAAACTGCAGGGACAAATCCAGGCAATCAGGAGTCAAGACTGACATGAAGATACCAAAATACCAAAAATAAAACACATCATATTTAATGTCCAGGGCTAATAATGATCGCCACAATCAACCAAGGCCTCACGCTTTGGGGAAAACACCTGCAGCATTGAAACAATGTGCTAATCGTTGCTCCTACAGTTGCTTGTGGTGATTTCGTCATACAGACAAATCTGACTGACTGTGTAGGGTAATAATGGCTTCCTGCTGAGCTTATGAGTAATGCAGCAAATAAAAAGAAGCAGTTACTATGCAATTAGCAGAGATAATGATACTGGACCAGATTTTTAATGGATTGTTCAAGTTAGCGAAATAACCTTAACCTTAACCCTGCCTTGAAATCAGTATATTTTGCACAATCCTAATATGCATGTGTATTCTACTTTTCTTTTGGTAGATACTCAGAAGGTTATTCACCTCATTCTATTGTACACCATTTCTGCATTGATTTTTTTTGTTCATTTACTTTATACCATTACTAATTAGGAAAGCCCCCACATAATTTGTTAAATCTTCTCAACCACCTGCACATCATTTGAAGCTGCATCTCAAATGGTATTGTTACCACAAACATCTTAGTTCCTCAATGGAAAAGCAAGCCATCTCTTTTATTGAATGTTCACTGTCTAATTTTTATTTAAGAGACTAAAGCAGTGGTGAAATCCAAATTTTTTTACTATCGGTTCTGTGAGCGTGGTGTGGCTTGGTGGGTGTGGCTTGGTGGGCGTGGCAGGGGAAGGATACTGCAAAATCCCCATTCCCTCCCCACTCTGGGGCCAGCCAGAGGTGGTATTTGCTGGTTCTCCGAACTACTCAAAATTTCCGCTACCGGTTCTCCAGAACCTGTCAGAACCTGCTGGATTTCACCCCTGGTAAAATATCATTGTCCAGGTAATCCTTGTTTAAAGACCACTTGTTCAGCTACCGTTGGAAATTACAACAGCGCTGAACGGATGGTACTTATAACAGGTCTTCAAAGTTCTGGCCAGCTCAGCATCCCCACGGTCACATGATTGTGATCTGGGTGCTTGGCAACCGGCTTGCATTTACAATGGTTGCAAATGTCCAGGAATCAGATGATACCAATTTATTATCTTTCCTACCAACTTCTCCACTGACTTGTGGGCCACCTGCACACCTTCCCTCATTTGGCAGCAGTCACTTACCTGCCTGCTAGCCTGCTTGTGAGTTATCTGGATCTGTGATCCTCACTTATCAATGGTAATGGGGAGAGCCAAGATTGTCTTTGCTAAGTGATGGGATTGTGTGACATTGCACTTTATGACTGCATGGCTTAGCAATGGAAATTCCAGTGGCAATTAACTGTACTAACAATATTACGCATGCAGACAATTACTTTGCCAATTTTGGTGTTGCAGTGCAATAAAGCAGGACACACCTGAATAGAAATTTAGAAAGCAATCTACATTAAAATCTAATGTAGATTTTAATCCTAAGGACAGGCAGAAAGTTTCTCCCCATCCACACAGTGGACAAATTGTAATCTTCAGCCCTGAATGGAGGTCACAGAGAACATAGATAAAATATAATTGGTTCACTACAACCCATAGGAATATACTGCAGAGACACCATAATAGTTGAGGTGATTATAGCAAGAGTAGAACAGGAGAGTGGAAAGATATTATTAGACTTAAAAAAAACCGATTGGCTTTGCTGCCGATAATATTTTTGAGGGGCAAAGGCTGCAGTGGATAAGGCCACATTGTACATGTGGATCGGGCTGGATTACCGGTATTTCATTTTCTCCCCTAGGTTATGAGTGTGCATGAGTTTGGTCTGCAGTTTTAAAGATAGGGCATACAGTAAAGGGGATTTTTGTGTGTGTGATTTCTGCCTGAAAAAGGTGAGACACCTCTGCAAATTTGTTCAGTACAGAAATGTGTTCTGTAACTTTCCAACAATTATGTTAAAAAGATGTATCTGGACTGCAAAACTCTGGAGTTTTGAGACCACCTATTGCCGTGACGGTGAACCTATGGCATGCGTGCCACAGGTGGCACATGGGGCCATCTCTGTCAGCACGCGAGCCCACACCCAGGTCAGCTCCACAGCGCATGTGCATGTGCTTCCCGCCGGCCAGCTGATTTTTGGGTCTCAGCCGAGAGATGCAGGCACATGCGCGGGGGTGGAGTCACGTGCACATACACGGGGGATCATGCACACATGCATGGAGGGGTTGCGGTGGCCCCCCACTGCCCGTTTTTAGTTCCAGGAGGCTTCAGGGAAGCCTGCTAGCAGAAAAATGGGATGTGCGGGGGTGCGGCGTTTCCCTCTCTCCCCGCCAGAGGCTTGGGGCCACAGCAGAAGCCCGCTTGGGCTGGGAGACAGGGAAGCCCCAGAATGACTGGCAGCTCTGCTCCTTTTCCTCTGATGGGTTCCAATGTGCCCTCTTGCCCCTCGCAGCCAGGAGAAGGAGAAGCCGCGGGCGGGGAGGGAGGGAAACCTCAGCCTGCTGTTCCTGTAGCCGCCATGGAAACGGCAGTTTGAGAACAGCCACCACCAAGCACAAGGGGGTGGGGGGCAGGAACAGCGGGCTATCCCTCCCTGCCAGAGGCTTGGGGCCGCAGCAGAAGCCCACTTGGGCGGGGAGACAGGGAAGCCCCAGAATGGCTGGCAGCTCTGCTCCTTTTCCTCTGATGGGTTCCAATGTGCCCTCTCACCCCTTGCAGCCAGGAGAAGGAGAAGCCGCGGGCAGGAAGGCGAGCTGCCCCCAGAAGGACCAGAGGAGAGCGCTAAGCAGTAAGAGGCGCACCAGCCGGGAAGCTCCCTTGTGGCGGAAGAGGGTTGCACCAACCCTTGCCGGTGCGAACGGCCATGCTGGACACTGCCTGGAGTGCAAGGCTGGCAGGAGGAGGAGGAAGAGCAGCGGCAGACCATTCGCATTGGCAAAGTTTGGTGCAGGAGTGTTTCCAGGCCCAAAACGGGCCGGGGGGCATGTGCAGGTGGCGCATGCGTGGGGATGCATGCATGTGCAGTGTGGCCGCATGCGCGGGGAGCATGGGGGTTGTGCGCATATGCGCAGGTGGGGCGCACATTGCATTGTGGGTGGTGGCACACGCGCGCCCTATCGCGCGTGTGCACACATACTTTTGGCACGCAACCAGAAAAAGATTTTCCATCACTGACCTATTGTGTCCTCACTACATGTTACTTTGTGTGCAGCTTGACATGCAGCTAAACCCACCTATCCTCCAAGAAATCAGACTATGCGTATATCTTGAGGTTTTATTAAAGGAACAGGATGAGTGAAGCTGGCAAAAAATAGAAATACATGCAATAAGAACCCAAATACAAAATAAGCAGTGTTGAGTTGCTGGTGAGCATAACAATTAACAAATATAGATAAATCTAAATCTCAGCAGTGATGCTGTGTGCAGAGGTGGGTTCTTCCCGGTTCGGACCGGTTTGCCCGAACTGGTAGTGACCCGCTGATGACATTGTGACATCATGATGACATCACGGAACCGGTTCGGTTGGCCTGTCAGTGGGGGCCGCCATCTTTTTTTTGAATTTTTGATTTTTTTTAAAAAAAAATTAAATTTCTGGCACTGTGCATGCCGTCACCATCTTGTTTTCGGCTTTTTTTAAAAAAAGGATTTTTGGGCACTGTGCATGCGTGCGATCATAAAGCGCACGCGCGCCCATGAGGCATGTCCACATGGCGCAGGAGGAAGCCAATCGCAGTGAGGTAAGTTAGAACCCACCCCTGGCTGTGTGTCATGGATGTGGATTTTTATCCTCAGATGAACGTGTGCCACGGATTAGACTAAATTCTTTGTGGTGCTTCTGTTTCTTCCGAATGCTAGAGAAAATGGAGTCTGGCTTCCCAGAATGCAGTTGTTTTTGGAGTGAGGGTAGATGGATATGACCCTTAAAGGGCCTGGTCAGCTTCCAAACAATACAGATTAATATTTGGCTCCAGCCACTAGATGGGGCCAGAGAACAACAACGGTATATACACAAATTATATGTTGGGGCATGACACTACCAATGGATAAGGATAAAAAATTACACTCTTTCAGGCACGTCCACTTTAGCTCCATAAAGTATCTAGCATAAAAATATGCATTTGCCCTGATTTTATTTCATAGCTTGATGCCATACTGGAATCATGCTTCCCTCCTCATGTTTACCTGTGCCGGTTGAGACCAGAGGAAGTACCTGTATAGCTTCATATCTCCTTCATCGTGTGGTGCTGTTAATGCAAATAATTTCCAATTGTGCCATTCTTTTGCAAAGAAGAGATCAACTACTTCTTTCTGTTCTGCTAAAAGACCTGGATTTATAACAACAGAAGAAAAATGTAGAGAAAAAAAGAAATAATTTCGCTAAAAGAAAATCTGCTACCTTTTCATTTATTTTGGCAAAGAAGCTATATTTGCATTTCTTATTTCCCATAAATGTCTTGCTCAGTATTGCTATATTCTCTAACATTGAGCCCAATCAAGAGAATTAAATAAAATAGCATATATTTCTTGAGATGGCTTGTCTTGTACTCCTTATTTGCTGCTCTTCATTTAGGGAAGAACAAAACCATTCCTTGTGTACACTGTCTTTTTAAATCCTCCCAAAACAGCTGCCAACAGTTTGCTGTTATGCATCCTTAAGAGACACTCTCTCTCTCTCTCTCTCTCTCTCTCTTTCTCTCTCTCTCTCTCTCTCTCTCTCTCTCTCTCTCTCTCTCTCTCTCTCTCTCTCTCTCTCTCTCTCCTGCGCAAATCTAACTTTTGCTTACTGTACTATTTAATATAAATTAATTTAGAGTTTTAAATTGCGTTGAGATTCCCTGTTAAGCAGCATTAACCTCAGTTATTTATCATAGCCACAGACTATGCCTTGCTGTCTGATTTTTCTAGCAGAAGCCTCATTCCCAGTTAATGCCTCCTTCTTATCTTTTTCCTGGGCTTGTACTGTGATATAAGCAATTGGCTTTTTCTCCTATTCATTGATTAGGATCATAATTCACCATATACCTTATTCCAATAAATTGTAGAGTATTGTAGAGTATCTGCCACCTGAGAAGATTGTGGTACTTCTCTTTAACATCAGGACTGCATAGAAAAAACTAGTGGATGTGGGGCATGTGGTAGATTTATGAGTGTCTGCTAAATCCAGAAGTTTCGTCAAAATGCTAAAACCTGCCTTGTGATCCTGTGATGCAAACTCCTCTCTCTCTCTCTCTCTCTCTCTCTCTCTCTCTCTCTCTCTCTCTCTCTCTCTCTCTCTCTCTCTCTCTCTCTCTCTCTCTCTGTGTGTGTGTGTGTGTGTGTGCGCACACACATGACATAGGTAGAAAAGAAGCAGACCACATCTTTCACCATACCACTTTGAACAATCCTGGCTTACAGGCTAGCTCATGAGTCCAAATATTATGTAACTCAAAAAGTCACTGGTTGTTTTCCAGCAAAAAGCAATTACAAGTTATTTTTCACACCTCTGAATTACATGCAGATTCTGAGAGTAGCAAGGGCTGTAAGCTCAGATGGCATGATGCAGGCCATTCCCCCCACCTCTTTTAAGAACTGGAATTAGTGGGGTACATTTGACAGGGAAATACAGGCAGAAGCAAAAGCTGCTTTATTTTCTTTTCAGGGTTGTTTTGCTCTGATGTGTTGATTTTATCTTTGCTCGCCTGCTCTAATTATTTGCTGAATGGTTTGGTTAAATCCTAATTAACTTTCAGAACTGAAGTTACATCATAATACAATAACACACTGACATCAAAATAAAGCCATCTCTTTGATTCAGATCAAGGGGCTGTATTGTGTATTTGCACTGGTCAACTTTGCAGTGCTGCAGCTTGAGCCAACCCAACTTATACATTAGATCAAAGGATCATGCTTTTATCAGGCAAAACAGTATTCTGAAATTTGGAACAGGACTATATCCACATGACGAAACCAAATTCATGCAGGCCAATATTACTTTGATTATAAAGATGTAGTAACAGAATCATGCAGTGATGGTGCAGTGGTTAGAATGCAGTATTGCAGGTAAAAAAAAACCTATGCCCATAGCCTGGAGTTCAATCCTGACTGGCTCAAGGTTGACCCAGCCTTTCATCCTTCCGAGGTTCGTAAAATGAGGATCCAGTTTATTGGGGGCAATATGTTGACTCTGTAAACTGCTTAGAGAGGGCTGTAAAGTACTGTGAAGTGGTATATAAGTCTAAGTGCTATTACTATTGCTGTCATGCAAGCCTGAATGCTCTTCCAAATCCCTCCCCTTATTCACGTAAACAATAGGGAGGTCTTATCTGAGTCGTTTTCTCAGGTTACAGTTCTGGCCCAGACTCAATTTACTTTTATTTGATTGTTATCTTGGTAGCAACTCTTCCTCCTGTCCCTCAAGGCGATTTCCTCTACCCATTACAGACTGTTATATTTGCGCAGGAATGAAGAGTGGAGACGTAGGACAGTTCAGCACCTTTTATTGAAATCAGCTCGAACTGAAAACGGACTGCCGGCGAGCTGCAGGAAAGCCGCTTTTAAGGGCTTCCCCTGAAATCAGTGACAGCAGTTTATTTCTGCCGCCGCTATATCGGCCAATCAGCGGCGGCTATGCAAATTTGCTCCGTACATCAGTACGTAACACCATCCCTCTGGTATCTGTGATTTCAAGAAATCTTAGATTACAGCTGTCAGAATTGTTGTGTGACAGAATGTGTACTGTGAAGACTTCTATTTCAAGTAGGTTTAGATTTATTAAATATAAGTTTTATATATATAAATATAAAGTTAACATAGGTTTGGATTTTGCAGGATGTGTTCAATTTTCATGCCCGTTTTGCCCTGACCTTCCAAGAAGAAAAAGAGTATGGTTAAATATCTGAGATTGGAGCTGCACATAGCAGCAAGCACCAGCAGGGAGTGATACCGCATGCCACATTCAGAACAAAATGGCGGCACTTCCAGCCATCTGCAAAAGATGCTTCTTAATTGGTATCTGCAGGAGAAGGCTAAGCATCTAAGTGGAAACCAGAAAGGGAAGTGTGTGTGTGTGTGTGTGTGTGTGTGTGTGTGTGTGTGTGTGTGTTTACAGCAGAGGTTCTCATGTAGCATGTACTGGTGTGGCTACCAAAGGCTTCCAATTTCATATGACAAATTTTGATTTTTACATCACAGCGAATTGCAATTTCATACCAGGGACACTGATGTAGTGGCAGACACTTGTACTTTCATACCACAAACACTGGGTTTGGAAGTTGTAACAGGCAGTGATTTATAAATGACAGAAGGTTTTGATTTTGAAACACTAATTGCAACCCAATTAGGTATGGTGGGAGCAGCCAAAATAACCATAACAGGCTTAACATGCCATTTACTGTTTCGCTGTACTAAGCAAAGCTAAAATAATAGATTGATATAACGCCCCCTCCAGAAATTGCAAGCAACAGAAGCAAAAAGTCCACAAAGGTACATGCATGAGCCAGAAAGGTAAGAGAGGGCTTTTCCTTGGGAGCAGAGTAATGTGTTGTTCTCCATCTTTTGAGACAGGAGAACACTTGAAGCAGTTGGAGGTTGTATCTGTGTTCTCATGGTCACTTGAGTAGTGCTCCTGGTTCCTGTAGTCTGACGTTTTTCTCTGGAAATCCATTCCTACTCCCACACCATTCAAAGGGTGTTCATCCCAAATTGTGTGGCTAAAAGTCTGTAGAGAGTCTCATGGTTGTCCCAGTATACAGGACCTGTATACTGCACGAGTCAAAAAGAGAGCTGTGAAAATATCCACAGACCCCTCACATCTTGGACATAAATTGTTTCAACTCCTACCCTCAAAACGACGCTATAGGGCACTGCACACCAAGACAACTAGACACAAGAACAGCTTTTTCCCCGAAGCTGTTCTGCTAAACAACTAATTCCCACAACACTGTCAAATTATTTAATAAGATTGTATTACTATTATTCTTCTCATCCTTCCTATTGCCTATATCCTCCCACTTATGACAATAACCTTGTTGCTTGTATCTCTACGATTTATATTGTTTTATTTGTTTCCTAGTATGGTTTTATTGCTTATTTAGTAACCTATGGCTATCACTAAGTGTTGTATTTTATGATTCGTGATGAATGTATTTTTTTTCTTTTATGTACACAGAGAGCATATGCACCAAAGGCAAATTCCTTGTGTGTCCAATCACACTTGGCCAATAAAGAATTCTATTCTATTCTATTCTATTCTATTCTATTCTATTCTATTCTATTCTATTCTATTCTATTCTATTCAAAGGTGCTTTTTCAGGATGATTTCTGTACAGATTTTTAGCTATACAATTTGGGATGAACACCCTTTGAATGGTGTGGGAGTAGGAATGGATTTCCAGAGAAAAAATTACAGACTACAGGAACCTGGAGCATTACTCAGGTAACTCTGAGGACACAGATAAACCTCCAAGTGCTTCAACAATCCTCTAAAAGGATGCAAATGACCAGCTGTCTGCAAGGAATATAAATCCTTCCATTTCCCGCTGTCCTGTCAGAGCTGAAGAAGCTTCTTGGATGAGAAGCAAAATGTCTTCAAAGAAAAAAAAAAAGAAAGTCCAGTTGCCTCCTGAAAAAGCACCTTTGGGACAGGTTGTTAGAATGATGGTAAGATGAACCCAGAACTTCTTTATAATTGCATTCCCTACAAAATAATTTGTAAAGGTTCAGTTTTGCAGTCTGCGGATATATCTCTGCAGACATACATACATACAAAATGCACAATATCTATTGGTCTACGTGTCTGGTTTGCAACAAGCAACAGATTAGGGAGAATTTGACAATCGGGGGGAGGATATTTTGGAAATGGGGGGGGGAGAGTTGCTTGGTTACTGGGCTGTTCCTTACCGTTCCCACTTGCAGCAATGTGTATACTATTCACCTGTATATTCTTACCTAAGGATAATAAGTAAAAACTTGAAAACGTTCACAGGGGGGTAGTGAGTTAATATTTCTTACTCGGTAACCCAGGGACGAGGGAACCCACAGTTTAGAGCTCCCCCTTTTGGTCGAAGGGTTTGCAGCAAAGCTGCATGAGAATCTCTCTAGAGAAGCAGCTCTCCAATCCAGAACTGGCTCTAGGGTTATAGCTGGCACTACATTATTTCTCTGCAATTTATTTTCTTATAATGTGTGAGCTGCTAAAAAGGAGAAAAGCACTTCATTTCCACAAGACAGTTTTTGTAGAAAGAAAGAGAGAGAGAGAGAGAGAGAGAGAGAGAGAGAGAGAGAGAGAGAGAGAGAGAGAGAGAGAGAGAGAGAGAGAGAGAGAAAGAAAGAAAGAAAGAAAGAAAGAAAGAAAGAGAAAGAAAGAATAAACATGAATAAAACAAAACCTACATCTATTATGATAGAGCGATACCAATGGCTTGTGTTTTTGAAAACATTCAGCCTTGCCACGCAGATTCATAGTGATCATTGTTTTCCAATTGGGTTGATAAATGCTCTTTAAGTTTGGATGACTGTTTTTCCCCCACAAGCAAAATCACCTTCTTGGCCACATTCTAAACTTGTTAAGTCTGAAACTCCTCTTATACTGATGGATCCTTAGGAGTTCAGTATATAGTTCAACTCCACACAAGGACCTTTAAACCTGATTTCTTTTTGTGCTCTCATAAACAATGGTTTTGAGTATCTGCTTCTAATGGAACTATAGAAATCTGCAATCATAGCTATCAATAAGCCTTTCAGAGGCACTAGATCTCCAGCCTAAAAATCTTCACATCCCTTGCTTCTTAAAACATGTCTGAGGAGTTCAGTCAACATGAAAAACGATCTTCTGATAAACATTTCTCATCTTAAGATCTTAAGATCTTAAGAGACATATTTAAAACAAAAAACAATTGATTTTTTTTTTTAAAAATGGGTTATTCAACTCTTTGTTCTAAACAGCCAATATCTGTCTTAAAAAAAATAATTCTTAGCAGAAAAACCCTATAGGTCTATAATCTTCCAAAACATCTTCCAATAAATTAAGGAATTCAGAAGCTGCTCATTCATCAGGTCCAAATCAGTCCATTTATTGCTGCACCTTAGTTTATCCAGTAATCTACAAAGGTGGTAGCTTTTCATAATTTTATATGGGACATGTCATCCTAGTAAAGTCCTTCCTGTATGCATGCTAAATGTCATGCGATTTCCTATTGATATCTCCAGCCAAAATTATGATTCATCTCCAATAGTGCTTACGGGACTTGTTTGCAACTGCAGCGACGAAGGCACTTTCGGGAGTATTGGTGCGATTTCCTTTGAATCGTCTCGGGAGCTATTTGGATTCATTTTATGGCCTTGTTGTCAAATTGTCTCATTGCTGCTAACCACTTTGGGAGGGAAGACGATTGTTGTCAAGTTGTCTCATTACTGTTAAGTGCTGGAATGAAAGAACTAGGAGAACTGGGAGGACAAAATCATTCCTTTGGGTTTTTGTGGTTGTGATGCTGAGGAAACGGGGTCACAAACAGATAAGTGGGCTTTATTTTGCCCATACTGTAACATTTTCAGCATAAATAGTGCCTTTGTCTTGAAAATTAGGAAATAAACAATACTATTAAATGCATGCTAGGAGAAAGTCAGAGATCATGAAGATATTAAAATAGAGAAGATTTCCCCTGGTAGAGGGGAAAACTATAGCAATAAACGAAGTTCACTGGGAAATATTAGCTCCTTTTTCTATCTTTCTTCTGTTCTGGGAAAAGAATGGCCTCAGTCAAGCTTTTAAGCAAGGAGAAGGAATCCTGTGTATGTGGTGGCGCAGTGGTTAGAGTGCAGTACTGTAGGCTACTTCTGCCAACTGCCTGCAATTTGGCAGTTCAAATCTCACCAGGCTCAAGGTTGACTCAGCCTTCCATCCTTCCGAGGTTGATAAAATGAGGACCCAGATTGTTGGGGGCAATATGCTGATTCTGTAAACCGCTTAGAGAGGGCTGTAAAGCACTCTCTAAGCGGTTTATAAGACTAAGTGGTATATAAGACTAAGCTGTATATAAGACTAAGTGCTATTGCTATTGCTATTAACTGGTCGTTCACCACAAAAAAGCACCCAGATTAATACAGCTCAAATGAGCACCCTATCTCAGTTAGAGATAGATCACGGGTGTCAAACTCGCTGCATCATGTTGATGTCAGATGACGTATCACAACATTTTTTGCCTTTGCAGAGCTGGGGTGGGTGTGGCATGCGCATGACACATCCAGCCTGCGGGCCGCCAGTTTGACACCCCGATAGATGTTTATGATGATTCATCTAGGAATCTGCTTCTCTTATCAGAATGGACTATCCATTCAGCCTTCACATTTTTGTATTTGTATTTTTGTATTTATTTATTTTGTCAAGCATATATGATTATAAGCAAAGTAAAAACAGTAAAACATGATTGTGTATATATATATATATATATATATATATATATATATATATATATATATATATATATATATATATATATATATATATATATATATATATATATAATAGTACAAGCATGATTAAGAGTACAAGAAGTATGAATATATGGGTACATTAGGACAGGAACGGTAGGCACGATTGTGCGCTTATGCACACCCCTTACCGACCTCTTAGGAATGGGGTGAGGTCGATGGTAGATAATCTGAAGTTGAAGTTTTGGGGGTTTGGGGAAGAAACTACTGAGTCAGGTAAAGTGTTCCAGGCATTTACCACTCTGTTGTTGAAGTCAATTTTTTTGCAATCAAGTTTGGAGCGGTTTACATTAAGTTTGTATCTATTGTGAGTTCGTGTATTATTGCGGTTGAAGCTGAAGTAGTCGTTAACAGGTAGGACATTATGGCAGATAATTTTGTGAGCTACACTTAGGTCAGATCGAAGGTGGTGGAGTTCTAAATTTTCAAGTCCCAAAATTTCAAGTCTGGTTTCGTAAGGTATTCTGTTGTGAACAGAGGAATGTAATACTCTACTTGTGAAGTATCTCTGGACATTCTCAATTGTCCAGAGATTAATTAACGTCTGATATGCACATTCTTGGCACTTTCCAAATATCTTGGATTTAACTTAACTCCCAGCAAGCAGGAGGCAGATTATTTGAAAGAGATGGGAAAAGTCATTCTTTCATCAGGAAGCAGAAATAAGGAGACCTTGTCTTTTTAATTCAATAGGGGCAGATACACCCATATTTATTTATTTATTTGTGAGATTTATATACCGCCTCACAGTGCAAGCACTCTCTAAGCGGTTTACACCAGTAAGCAATGTATATTTATATTGCCCCCAACAATCTGGGTCCTCATTTTACCTACCTCGGAAGGATGGAAGGCTGAGTCAACCTTGAGCTGGTGAGATTTGAACCGCTGACCTGCGGATCAGTGTCAGCTAAAGTGGCCTGCAGTACCTGCCTCTAACCGCTGCACCACCTCGGCTCGTTTGTATCTGCAGGGGTGGCAAGGAGCAGGGAAGGAAAGAAAGATCTCTTCAAGCAAATACTTAGGAAAAGAAGATAGTGATCATTTTTTAAAAAGTAAAAAGTTAACTGATTGTGCTTGGTTGTTTATTTTATTTAAAGCGTTTATAGATCATCTGAAGCTACATGGGAGCATCTTATCAGGTAAACATTTCCCACATTTAACTATACAACATAATGAACTGAAATAGCAGTTAAAAGACTGTAGAATGCAGTGCAGCAGCAGTACATATAAATTTTAAAAATAAAAATGAGGGTGAACTTGGAGCAGTCCCTCTTTCTCAGTCCTAGGAAGAAGACAAGTTCATTTTATTTGAAATGTGTTTGCTGGAAGCTTTCCAAGTTTCCATCTAATCCTGTGGTCTTGCAAGCTTTTCACTAGTTCGGAGATGGTTATGGTGGAATATGTTTGCATTATGCAAACTTAGGCGCGATGGAGGGAAAAAAAAGAAAGGTTTCTTTAATTTAAATTTAATTTAGATGAGTGCCTAAGGCCATTTCTCACCTGCATTCAACTGTAACCTGGTGGGGTGTGTGATGGCCAACAGCCACCTCATAGCAGTCAGCTGCAATATCTAGTATACTGAGTCACGGATATTGCTGTGCAATGAGTTAGAGAAGAGAGGGCATTTGGGAGGTAATTCTCAAAATTGTATTTGTTTTTGCCAACTCAATCTTGCCACCATAAGATGATTTTTATATTAGCAGGAAACAATGCGTAAAAACTCTAGGAAACTCTAGTGCCATGGGGCAAAAGAATCTCTATAATCTCATCAGCCACAGGAAGCAGCACGCAGCCAAGTGAATTATAGGTATCAACCTCAGTTCAGACTTCTTTTATTTGTTTGATCTTATTAGCAGATGGTGACATTTTTACTCAGGCTTCAGTGTTAAATGCAGATGAGTTGCTTCCACCGCAGCTCATAGATTGACACACTTTCTTGAGCATCCTCACATTTTCTCAGGAATGTTCCCATTTATCTCCAGTTCTCTGGAGTCTAAAAAACCTGAGCGCATTCATAAACTCATTTTGCATGTTTCAAATGATGCTCCTCTATCATACGCTTTTCATTGTGCAATGAAAAGGACATCAGTAGCAAAAGGGTTGTGCAGACAGACTCACACAGTGTGACTTATTTGGAGTTGGCTCTGTATGGTGTATGGATTGAGACAAAGTGGTTCATTATGAGTCACTGTATGAACCAGGCTATTGTGGCTAAGTTTACATATTCTACTAAGCCATGGCTTGTTCAGCAAACCATTGTGGTCTGGTTCACAAGTAACAGTAAGCTATAAACCATGGTTAACAAACTACAGTAGCTGTGTTCACATTATGCCTATGGAGATTTTCAGTCATCCAAGCCATGGTTGTCCCAAAGGTGCTTTTTCAAGAGGCTCCAGAGCTTAAGAAGTATGAGAAGCGAAACGTCTTCAAAGAAAAACCAGAAAGTCCAGTTGCCTCTTGAAAAAAGCACCTTTGGGAAAATCACATTATGGTTTGAGGACTGATACTTGAATGCAATCATTGTGTGTATCTGAATATCTTGGGCACTTTTCATACTGTCTGAAGCAATCCTAACATTTCAGAGATGGAATAGGAGAAAGAGAGAGGAAGTGAAGTTGGTTTGGGCCTTTTCAAACTTAACTTAGAAAATTACAAAGCAGAGTCTACTAAACCTTGAAGTTGTTCTTGCATGCCTTAAGGTAGCCACGTGCTTTAGGAATGTGCCATTGTGAAATGAGGTTTTCCTACACCTAAAACGAATGAGCAAAAATTATACTTATTAGCCTAGTACAGGGGTCAGCAACCTTAAACACTCAAAGAGCCACAAAGGTCCTAACCAGAAGCCCCCCATTCAATTCTGGAGCTGACTGGAAGTCCGGTTCTCCCACCATAGAGTCTCATCTTAGCGAGGCATCCTTTTTCCTCTGCCGACCGGAAGTCTGGTTCCCCCACTATAGAGTCTCCTCTTAGCGCAGCGTTCTTTTTCCTCTACCTGTCCTAACTGAAAGCCCTATCAATTGTGGAGCCAACCAACGACAGGGTGCCGCATCAGAGGGATGAAAGAGCCACATGCGGCTCCAGAGCCGCGGGTTGCTGACCCCTGGCCTAGTAAAATAGTATTATATCAATAACACTAATACTAATCTAATTTCCACTGGTTTGGTCTGAATGTGCCCTGCCAAATCTGATTGGCAGGAATGAATTGCTTTATGGAGTTGTTTTGGGGGAGCATAAAGCTAAGATGTAGATCACTGACACCTCAATTGCAGATATCACAACTGCATAATCTGAAGCCTGGAGCAATTTTCTCCACTGCTCTGGACCTGTAGGTTGTGTAGAGACAAGAAAGTCTCCATACAGTATATTGAAAAAGACTCACCAGTCCAGCCATTTAATTGTTGTCTGCTTCGACAACAGATATTCCTCAGCCTTTCAGACAGAACCACTTATTTCTCTAGATAACAGAGATCAAATCTAGAATGTGGAAGTGCCTGCATGTTAATCCCATGTTCCATCGCTCTCATAGCAAGCTGGTCAAAGACCATAATAAAGAGATCTGAGTTATCATAGCCCTTCCCTGGTGAAATATTTGAATGATTCTGAGCAGACAACAGAATTATTCTCAGATAAACAGGGATGTTTTACTTGATTATCGACAGAGACACCATTTTTCATGTACAGGCAGTGTGCCAATTTCCTGACAGGTTTTTCATAATAATCAAAAATGCTTTTTAAATATTGAAATGACAGTGTTGTCAGCACCGGAAACTCAGCAGCTCTTCTCAGGAGGGTGATCTGTTTTGCATGGGATGGATTTCTCACCACCCCCACCCCCAAAGTCCTCTGGGCTCTGTACTGCAGCATTTTATTTCTGCCTCCATAGGGGGCTTTGTGTTATTTTCAGGGAGTCTGCATTGCCTCTGTGCTTCATGTGATGCATTTTTGCAACCGATCTTTTGCTTCCCCTCCTCCCAGCCTCAAAAATGGCTTCTTCTCTAACACAGATTCTAAACCAGGTTTGCAGCCACATCTATGTGGTTTCTTATAATACTTTTAATTTGTAGCTGCTCTACAGAGCATCTGCAGATTTGCTGCTCCATGTTGGTCATGGAGCTGTCACGCTCCAGGTCATTTTTTAAAATGTTTTTGCTGTCAGACTTCTCTTATTCCTGCCATCATTCTAAAGTAGTCTCCGAGGAGGGGTTGTGGGGAGAAGGTTATAAGTCAGCAGGCTAGAAAGCCACAGATTGTGAGTTCTAGTCCCATTTTAGCCATAAAAGCCAGTTTGGTGACTTTTAGCCAGTCACTCTCTCGCAGCCCAACTCACCTCACAAGGTGGTGGTTGTGGGGAAAATAGGAGGAGGAAAGTGTGTTTGATGCATTCACTGCTTTGAGTTATTTGTAGGGAAAAACAATAAAGGTGGGTTGCAACTAAATAAATAAACAAACACCGGACATAAACCACAGGCAAATAACAAGTATAAGCATAGATGAATCCTGGAGGTATCAACTGAATTTATTAACTTTTTCAAGAGGAGGAGGGGGAAGACATTTTCTTTATTCTGCAGAAGCTCATAGGCAATACAGAGGTGTCAAGGGCATTGGCGGTCACCTTGGAGGCAACAGCTGGTAGACAAGCGAAAAGAAAGTGTACAGATTGGGAAAGATAAAGAGATAAAAAGCCTGCCAAAATCACTGACCCTCCATTTTGTGACTGGGCCCTCCCACCAAGGGATGAGCTTTGGCATCTGGTTTCTGTGGTGGACACCGACCTTGTCCACCCAATGCCTAATTGGGGGTTTCTGCTTACCCAAGAAATGGAGAAAAGCATGCAACTTGATTATCTGGCTGCGCCCTGAAGACTTTAGGGAGTAAAAAGGCAATTGGCACAGCAGAGAGTGTTACGCTAAACAAACAAACCAATAAGAAGAAAGATGAGAAATTGCAAAAAAAATAAAAAATCAGTGGGAAGATTTAAATAGAATGTGACGGAAAAGAAGGTACCTATGTAAGGAATGGAAAGTTATATCATGCTGACAGAATGGCTGCCACTTTCCAAAATCTCTTGAAGCCTGTCTATCAGAGATCTGATGGCTCAAGTTTCAAATTTTATACACTATATGTTCTGCGGTTGATATAAGATCGTATTTTTAAAATTTCTCTTCATATTGTATCTTTGGAAGGGCATCTTCCTCCTCTTTCTTCTGATCCTCAAATTCATTGCATGGTTTCTTAGATGGTCAATGTGTGTGGTCAAGAGCTGAGGTGGTGCAGCAGTTAGAGTGCAGTACTGCAGGCTACTTTAGCTGACTGTGATCAGCAGTTTAGCGGTTCAAATCTCACCGGCTCAGGGTTGACTCAGCCTTCCATCCTTCCGAGGTAGGTAAAATGAGGACCCAGATTGTTGGGGGCAATATAAATATACATTGCTTAATGGTGTAAACCGCTTAGAGAGTGCTTGCACTGTGAGGTGGTATATAAGTCTCACTAATAAATAATAAATAAATAAAGATTGAAGAGGCACAAAGTGACTTGCCAGTATTCCCACTTGTGAAGTGCTTTTGTAGTTTATTTTCTTTCATCCAAACAAATACTTCAGAGCTATAATAAGTTAACTAAATATGTATATTAAAAGTCTATTCACACTGAGAGAAATGCAAGCATTTTAAATAGTTTTTCATCCCTGGAAATATCTAATTAGGTTTCTGGGATAATTTCCATCTTCCATGTGAAAATAAACAGTATAATGACACTTGCTTCACAATGAGCTCTTAACGGTTGCAAGCTATTATTTATGAAGTCTCTTGGTTAAATGTTTCAGTCTCCTGTCTCATTCTTTCAATGTATCTGCTGTTCATACATATTATTTGGGAAGTTGCTTAGTGAGAAATGTATGTTTTCAGCATTTTAATAGGATTTTATCTCCCTGCTCTTGTCTCCTTTATACAAATATTATCTGTGGAAGAGAAGCTTGCTATCATAGGAAAGCCATTGTTTTTCTGCTGGACACTCTATCAACACTACTAAACAGAGGTTCCAATCCACTCGTGGAGCAGGCTGACCCTCATGGCAATCAAACTGGCCTCTTCACTGTGTCTTTTCCCTCATATTCTGTTCATGTTTTGATGTTATTGCAATCACAAATTGGTTTCTGCCTATCTACATTTATATAAGTGAATGGTGCTATAGGAGAAACAAAATTTTTGTCTAGTCATTTGCACAAGGTATCTGTGTGCCCATTGGAGGGGGACTCTGACTTGCCTCACCTTCCAGTTCCTGACTTCCTAGTAAAATAACAAGACTACAAGGCAAAGGAGGAGCCAAAACACAAGAAGACAAAGTGAGAAGACAATAATGTACATCCTTTTATTTTGGCGGAACCCAAACAAATAGATGGCAATGCATCTCTTTGCTCGTCCCAAGCCTGGATAAATGGGGAAAGCTGGAGAAAGCCCTGTGACATTATCCAGTGTGATCACCAAAACTTGTGGAAAGGTTTCCAAAGATGGTATTGAAAAGTGGGAGCCTCAAGCTAGAAGGTATTTAACACGCTACTGGAAAAGATGAACAATAGGCTATGAGTAATCTAGGAAATTTTGCAGGAGGGGAATCCGCCTCGGGAAACCAGAATGTTAATAAAATTTATGAGAAAATAAGAATATGATCTGGGAGAAAATGAAGAAGATTGGCATGCAGAACATGTGTAGCTTGAGTCACAGGAAGCTGGATATCATCCAGAAAGAAATGACAAGGAACAAAATGGGTATTCTTGGCATTAAGTGAGATCAACTGGACTGGAGACAACTCCTTTCAATCAGGTGACTTTAGAGCAGGGGTTCCCAAACTTGGCAACTTTAAGACTTGTGGACTTCAACTCCCAGAATTCTCCAGCCAGCTATGAGTTGAAGTCCACAAGTCTTAAAGTTGCCAAGTTTGAAGACCTTTGCTTTACAGCAGTGGTGGCCAACCTTAAGCATACCATGCGCCAATTTTTTCACAAACGAGTTCAGATGCACCATACAACTGAAGCACGTTTTTTACCTTCTTGCTTTCACGTTTGGGGTTGTAAAATAGGGATAGGGGTAGGATCTGCTTTGCTTAAGGGAGGAAAAGGAATAACTCAATCACACAATTCAATTAATTAATTTACGCCATTTCAAATTTGACAAACGTAATATATATTTAATCTTGAATCTGTCTTTCAATCACTCTCAATACAAAAACCACGCTAGTACACTCAATAAAACACTGCTTCAAACTCCACACCACGATGGCTCACTCAGAACTGACTGACCATATCGAACGCTCATCACTCATTCGCACGTGACTTCAAACACATGATGTGTTGCTAGTGCACGGTGTTTGCGATCGTTTGAGCAGGAACGCACAATGGCAACACCGATAAAAATATTTGTACGTTTGTAAACCCACCTAAAGTAACATCTCACAAGTTCCATTCTAAGTTTCAGACACTGAGAAGTTGAACATTACCGAAGGCTGTACGAATTGAACTGAGATCACTTTGGTGCACTGTTCCCTCTAAGGTGCGCGGCTGCATGGCCGCGCACGTAATGAGAGAACGCCACGCGGAAGTTTCTAACTTCCGCCCAGCATTTTCTAATTGCAGAGGCTGCGTGCCTGCGTGGCCGCGCACATGAAAAGAAAACGCTGCGCGGCAGTTTTTAACTGCTGCACCCCATTTTCTAATTTTACAGAGAACATTGCTTTGGTGTTGAAAATATTAAGATGGATTCAGTTATGACACCTATTTAAAAAAAATAAGTAGGCGCAAGGATGCAATGCGCCACTTGTAATTATCCAATGCGCCACATTTGGCACATGCGCCACAGTTTGGCCACCCCTGCTTTACAGTATACGCCGCCCTGAGTCCCCAGGGAGTAGGGCGGCATATAAGAACACTAAAATAAATAAATAAAATAAATAGTATACTCTTCCAGAAATGGTGACATCAGAAGGAACAGAGTAGCATTTCTCACAAATGAGAATCATTTGAAAGATTCCAAGCAGTAAATTACAGAATAATGTTTACTTGAGTCCAGACTAAACTTTTGAATGTCACAGTTTTCCAGATGTATGCACCAACAACAGATGATTTGAAGAAGAAACAGAACACTTCTCTGCTGATATTCATGAAGTACTATAGCAAACACTGAAAAAATATATAGTATAGGTCAGTGATGGCGAACCTTTTTTGGTTTGCGTGCAAAAAGGGGGGGTGCGCACGGTAGCGCGCGCACGCGTGCCCACACCCATTTCCTCCCCCCCATGCATGCACACAACACCCCCCCCATGCTGCCCCCTGCGCATGTGCACACCCACTCACCCCCACGCAAAGGCCTTACTGGAGCCTGGGACGGTAAAAAACGACGAAAGGGCAAACCGGAAGTTCGGAAAAACGCACTTCCGGTTTGTCCGTTTCATTGTTTTTTGCATTCCGGGGCTTCAGGAAGCTTCCCTGAACCCTCCGGAGTGCAAAAAACAGCTCACTGGCAAACCGGAAGTGCGTTTTTCCGCACTTCCGGTTTGTCCATTTCGTCATTTTTTGCATTCCGGGGCTTCAAGAAGCTTCCCTGAACCCTCCGGAGTGCAAAAAACAGCTCACCGGCAAACCAGAAGTGCGTTTTTCCGAACTTCCGGTTTGCCGGTGGGCAACGCTCGCGTGCCCTTCGCTATGGCTCCGCATGCCACAGGTTCGCCATCACAGGTATAGGTCATGGGAAATTTCAATGAAGTAGAAATTGTTTAGGAGAAACAAAACAGATCACCTCTTACCATAGTTCTGTCCAGAGTCCTGAAACGTCACATTAAACAACAACAACAACAACAAAAACAACAACAACAACTAGGGAAGAAAATCATGTCAGAGGAAACCATCCAAATTATTGAATAGGGTAAAGGTAAAGGTAAAGCCATAGGTAACAGACATGAAGCAAGATGTCTAAATGATGAATTTCAATATGAAATCACGAAAGACAAAGAAATATATAAAAGCCAGTGTTTCAGCAGCAGTTGAGAACACTAGCAACAAAAGCTGACTAAATTGAAGGATGTTAAATGGTAGTGAAAAAAATTAGGGTGGCTCAGGCAACAAAGAAGAAAAGAATTGTTTATAGGATTCTTCTGTGCATCTCGGCACACAAGCATGCTGGCCATATGATCACGCAAGTGTCTTTGGACAGTGTTAGCTCCCTTGGCATTGACCCTAGAGTTGGACATGCCTGGACAGGGACTCTTTTAGGATATAGATTCACATCTAGGAATAGACTAATAGACATTTGGTACAGTCTAAGAGTCCATTGAAGTTGGAGGGCTACAATAAATCTAAATAAACAAATAGTACTAATATAGGTATATAGTAAAGGTCTAGTAATATGAGTTAAGTTAGAAGTTATGAAGTAAATGAGTTTGTTAAGTCTCCTTGTTTAATAAAAGCCTCCCTGCCAACAGAGGAAAGACCATGTGACCTTCTCTTTCATTTTTGAAAGAATTCCTTCATAGGTTCCAGTTGTGCAAAGAGAAGTGTGTGAGATTTTAAGAGAGGAAGCGACAATCAAGACCACACTGCAAAGATTCAGTGGGATATGGGACATGCACATGAATTTTAAAATAATGTCTACTTCAGCCTTGTTGACTATAGCAAGGTCGCTGATCTCCCTGAACACACACAATGATGGAAGGACTTGAGAGGAAACAGTGTTCAAAATTGAAATATATTTATTAAGGGCCTGAAACCAGATACAAACCAGATATTGAATAAATAAATATTGCATCCTCATTGGTGTATGTCTGTACATGTAGAAGTCATAGAATAATAGAGTTGGAAGGGACTTAGGAGGTCTTCTAGTTCAACCCCCTACTTGAGCAGGAGGCTCTACACCATTTCAGAAAATGGCTGTCCAACTCTTTTTGAAAGCCCCCAGTGATGGAGCACTCACAACTTCTGAAGGCAAACTACTCCATTGATTGATTGTTCTCCATTGGTTGATTAGGAAATTTCTCCTCAGTTCTAGGTTGCTTCTCTCCTTGGTTAGTTTCCATCCATTGTTTCTTGTCTTGCCTTTTGGTGCTTTGGAAAATAGTTTGACCTCCTCTTTGTAGGAGCCCCTCAGATATTGGATTACTGCTATCATGTCTCCCCTAGTCCTTCTTTTCTCTAGACTAGATAGTTTCTGTAACCATTTTTCATACACTTTTTGCATTTTTCTGCAGACTTTCCAGAGTGCAGAAAAGAGTAACGTACATACACTATTTGTATGTATGTATGTATAAGCGAAAAACAGTAATAGAGTCTAAAAATAATTAAGAACATAGATACTAAAATAAATCCAAATAAAATACGAAGCGAGTTCCAGAATATTGATGCAATCAATAAACAAGAAAGACGCCACAGTCAGAACAAAATAGGGAGACACAGACCAGATCCACACTGGAGAAGCAACAGGAATGTGTCTTATTGCTACTTCTATTCAATTTATACACACAAGCAGTTTTGAGGAATCTCAACTTAGATTATGGGTAATTGGAATAAAAACTGGCAGCAGAAACATTAATAATCTAAGACATACAGACACCACCACTCACTTCTCTGGCAGAAAACAACTTTACGGTATAAACTGACACTATAAAACAACTCAACCTATAAGTCAAGGCTGAAAATGAAAAGCTGATTGCATTTAAACGTCAAGAAAACTCATATAGCGACAACAGCTGGAAGTTGTGATATCAAGATAAAAGTTGTGACATCAATGAAGAAATTAAATTAATCCAGAATTTTATTTTTCTCAGTTTCAAAATTGACTGAACAGAGACCAAGAGACATTGGTCCCAAAATTAAACTAAGAGTGTCACTTGGGCACCCTTGGGCTATCTTATTTTGGACATGTAATGCATTCAGATTCCATAGAAAAATCAGGTAAGAAAGGTTGGAAGTACTACAAAATGAGGCGGCCAACACACTAAATACAGCCCAATAAGCAAGATACTGATTTAAACCAAGAAACATTAAGCAAATTTATAAATTTATAAAACATTGGGAAGAATGAAGAAAACTAATCTATGGATGAGAGAGAGAGAGAGAGAGAGAGAGAGAGAGAGAGAGAGAGAGAGAGAGAGAGAGAGAGAGAGAGAGAGAGATTTTTTGAGGGAGATAGGTATATAGGCAGACTGGTAGCAGTCTGTGGCACATTGAGAACCAGGCAGCGCAAGCAGCAGACAAGTGCGTGAAGCTCCATTTGCGCAAGCGGTCCACATATGTGCCAAACCAACCCCTCCCTACCACTGCCACCACCAATGCTAGTCCGCGGAGCCAGTAAGGTTGGGGACTGCTGTATTACATGAATCATAAACCATTACAGGAGGAATAGTTATATCTGCAATAGAAGTTCTTAATTTCAGGTTGTTACTGCAACTTTTTTTGTACTGGGTGTACATATTATGGCAAGAGACCACAGGGGTTGATGGTTGCGGGTTGCAGTGAGGAGTTAGCTCTCCTCTTGCAGCAAGTTCCAAACTTCAGAAATGCTGAAGAAGTGACGCTTTGGCAGCAATCTTTCTATGTAACATGTGATTTGGGCAGTGTTGGTGTGGGGATTTTTTAGAGCATAAATATGCAACTCTTAGTCAATTGGAAGCTGCACATGCGACCAAGCATGTGTTCAAGTACATGCACCCATGCGCTTGGATGTGAATGAATCACACATTAGCCTTTAAGCATGCATCTTTATAAACCAAGCCTCAATTCAGTGGTGGGATTCATTTTTTTTTATTATGGTTCTGTGGGCATGGCTTGGTGCATGTGGCTTGACTTGGTGGGTGTGTCTTAGTGGGCGTAGCAGGGAACTCTCCATTCCCATCCCACTTCAGAGAAAGGATACTGTAAACTCTCCATTCCCACCCCACTCCAGGGGAAGGTTACTGCAAAATTCCCATTTCCTCCCAATCAGCTGGGACTCGGGAGGCAGAGAATAGATGGGGGCGGGGCCAGTCAGAGGTGGTATTTACCGGTTCTCCGAACTACTCAAAATTTCTGCTACCGGTTCTCCAGAACTGGTCAGAACCTGCTGAATCCCACCTCTGCTTCAACTGCATTGCAATCAAAGGGAAGGTGAGATTAGGTTCCAGCTCCCCACTTTGTCATTGATATTGCTAGTCCCAATAATTTGATGCAAGGCCCACCTCTTTCTGCAAAGACCTTTCAGCAAGGAAGTCTGACTTATGTCCTGAGAGGGCTCTGTGATTATACCCAGAGTGGCAAGTGGGGATGGGAATTAAACCAGCAAAAAAGATTTGGTGCAAAGCTCATCTTTTGCAGAAAGGGACAGTAGGAAGGCTGTGAAAGCACTAATTTTGCAAATTAGTGGCAGTTTTATTCTAGACAAGCAAACACCCGATGACTGGAAAGGTTGAGGGCTGCTGTCACTCTTGACCATTCGTCATAACTGTACATTCTCCCCTTTATATCTGTTTCTTTGTGATTCACATATGTCACCTCTGTTGATTTGGGGAGAAACCCTATTTTTGCGAGATTTACTGACCATACAGTTTTTCCTTGATCAAAGCCAGTACATCTGATGCCCTGGCATCTGGCCTAAGAAACTCTAGTGGATCCTGGGCCTTGGGAGAAATCTGGGCCAGCAGCAACTTCAGTAAAAAGAGGATAGGCATATGGGAGCAGAGGACGGATCTCTTACTGACCTTCTCAGTAATTTCAGCAGCCAAAGATCGCTGGAGTGGCAGGGAAGAGGCGATGGGCACAAACAAGAACTCATAGGCATGCCCTGTATATGTGCAGCTTTAGATTTTATATTCCAGCCGCATATTTAGCAATAGCACTTAGACTTATATACCGCTTCATAGTGCTTTACAGCCCTCTCTAAGTGGTTTACAGAGTTGGCCTATTGCCCCCAACAATCTGGGTCCTCATTTTATCCACCTAGGAAGGATGGAAGGCTGAGTCAACCTTGAGCCTGGTGAGATTCAAACTGCCAAATTGCAGGCAGCCGGCAGGCAGCAGAAGTAGCTTCAGTACTGCATTCTAACCACTGCGCCACCAAGGTTCTTGGAGGGGAAAAGCTTGCTCATCCCTGGTCTAGGACAGGGGTGGGTTCTAACTTACCTCGCCGCCGGTTTGCTTCCTCACGCACCATGTGGGCGTGCACGCATGCGCAGTGCCAAAAACCAAGCTTCTGCGCATGTGCAGAAGCCAAAACCAGGTTCTGCACATGCGCAGAAGCCAAAAACAAAAGGGCGCCGCCTACGGGGCGCCACCATTAGAGCCGCTTCAGGGGCATGGCCAATTGGTGATCGCTCCCGGTTTGTCAAGCGGGGGGGGGGGTGAATTCCCACTACCGGTTCTATAGAACCGGTCTGAACCGGGAGCAACCCACCTCTGGTCTAGGAATATGATTCTTACTTTGGACAAGACAGATCCTGCACTGAGCTTTGGAGACAAACGAAGGTCTTGCTTTTAGAACATCTTTTGAGACAATTCTTTTCTTGGCCTTTCCTAGCGATTGTTCTCCTGCCCTTTAGTCCCTGCTGAACCAAAGTCCAGCATTCTTTGTTCTGCCTGTCTTCTTTCTTGGCGGGCAGCTTGGAGAAAGGGAAGGAAATAATGTCAGCTCTGCCTTACAAGGTCCTTGCTTGTGCAGTGACTAAGGCACAGTTCCTGGGGGAGGCATCTAATCCTCAATTAGCACTGTGATTGTTGGGTATCTCTGTTGTTATTAGGGACTCTGCAGGGATGGGGGTGGGGAGCTTGCTTGGGCTATTGCTGTGTTCCTGGTAATATTATTTACGTGTGGTTAATTTGCTGGGGAGGAGGCTTGGCCCACGCCCACTCACCTCTCCTAATCTCATTGTTTCTTAACGAAGGCAATGGGTGGTGGGAAAGGGTTGCTTTCTTGCAGAGGTTCTGCCTTTTCAATTCAGCAAGTAGCTCCAAAGTTCCAAACTTTGTCTCCTTGACTGAACTACACAGAGAGGCCTCCTGAAGCAGGGATCAGGCAAGGATCTGTATTGCCATGTGCCTGGGACTCTGGTTGGGACTGATATATTCTGAATTCCCCACAACTATCTTTTTTTTTGTCTCAAACCTCAGCAGAGTTCTTTAATGTAGAAGGTGGAATTAATGCCTATTAAAATTCAGTGTCATAGTAGAATGGCCAGGCAGTTTTAGGCCAAGGTCCTATTGTAGATATCAGGGTGATAGGTCATTACTATCAAATGTCTCTTTGAAAAAGTTATGGATGAAAACATATTGAACTGGGCTAAAACTTGCTTTCAGAAGGCTTCTCTGTTCAATTCCACAATTTAAAGAGAGAATTTCGTTTTGTTTTCTTCTCACTCTCTCTCACTCCCCCCCCTCTCTCTTTCACACACACACCAGGGGTGGGTTTCAGTTACCGTTTGCTATGTCCCATTGCGTGATTTTACTTCTGCGCATGCTCAGAAGGATGTTGCAGCCCGAAACACAGCTGAGGAGCTGCTCAGCTGTGCTTTGGACAAAGAAATAATGGTAGGTATTAACCCTGCGGCTGGCGAGAGGGCTTTTCTTCGAAACAGAGGATGAGGAGAAGCCATCCAAACCCCCCAAAAATGACAAAAATTATGGAAAAAAGATGGCGGCACACACGGACTGGCACAGACAGTACCGGAGCCGTCACATGTAAATTACGTCACCAGCCCACCGCTACCAGAACGCAGTACTGGTCCGCACCGGTAGGAACCCACCCCCTGACACACACACACGTCAACTTTTCTGCTTGCTTGTATGGACAGCACACAGTCCAAAGGTGTGAACTGCCTTTGAAACATGGTACATTAAATGCTATTATTTTTCAATGAGGCACTTCAGAATCGCTATAGTTTTACTTCATGCACAGAACAGACAGGCCATAAATAATGTAAAATCACAATGCATTAAGGGTTCAGTTGCTTAATGAGAATATGCATCAATAATTCAGATTCCTGTAGGATCTCACAGCAGATTCATGGAACTCCATATGGCAATTGTTGCTTAAAATTTTGACAGCCCACTTCTATTTCTTAGGCGGTGGTGAAATGTGGATCTGTAGATAGACAGATGTACCACCTTATTCCTCATTGAGTGACTTTTAATAAAATTAAGGCTGGTTAAATAATGATGTATAATATGTACCACCTGCATATAAAAATCCATTTCTTGAAAAATATCCATTACACATAGTCTTCGACTTACAAGCATTCATTTAGTGTGTCAGGGTTCCAAGTAACACCCCCAACAAAAGAAGACTGCGAGGCTTGGCATTCCTCAAAGTTCCATTTTATTAGAAATGTCATATTGGCACATCTGGGAAAACCCAAATCTGAAAGCTTCCAGGTTTTCCCCACCCAAAATAAAGTCCAAGTCCCTTCCCCTGCACCCACATGTCCATCACATGGTCCAATCAATGCACCATCCCAACTGGAGGTGGCTCTCCAGGTGCAGGGCAGCGTGACCTTGACTCTCAGAGAAAGGAATGTTATTATGACTATATATCTCCCCAGCTCCATACAATCCCCCCATCCCAGTTTCCCACAGCACTAAATGTGGCAGGCCTGAAGATCCAGTGCCCAAGATGGCTTCCAGGCCTAACATAGTGACTGTTACAATAGCACTGAAACAAGTGACTTATGACCAGTTTTCACACTTACAACCATTGCAGCATCCCCATGGTCATGTGATCAAAATTTGGATGCTTGGCAACTGACATGTATTTATGACAGTTGCATTGTACCAGGTTCCTGTGATTCCTGTCTGTCCTGTAATGTTCTCAGCTGGCTTGCAACAAGCCAAGTCATTGGGGAAACCAGATAAATCGCATAACAACCTCATGATTCACTTAACAACTGCAGTGATTCACTGAACAACTGTAGCAAAAAATGGTCATAAAAGGGGGTACAACTCACTTAACATTTGCCTTGCTTAGCAGCAGAAATTTTGGGCTCCATTATGGTTGTAAGTGGAGAATTACCTGAATACAGATGATTAGGGTTGGAACAAAATTAACCATGACATTCTTTTGGAAATGCTGTCATTGGACGTATGCGCCTCAGGCTATTTCTGATGACTGCTGGCTGCCTGCAATTTGGCAGTTTGAATCTCAGGAGGCTCAAGGTTGACTCAGCCTTCCATCCTTCTGAGGTTGGTAAAATGAGGACCCAGATTGTTGGGGGCAATATGCTGACTCTGTATATCGCTTAGAGAGGGCTGTAAAACACTGTGAAGCGTCTGAGTGCTATTGCTATTTCATGGTTATGCTTCTGTTTCTAGTTTCAAGGTCAGTTAAAAAAAACAGCACAAGGGATTATTACCGTATTTTTCGGAGTATAAGACGCACCTTAGTTTTTGGGGAGGAAAATAGGGGAAAACAATCTGCCTACCAGGTATTCATCTGGCTAGCGTCCTTAGTCTGGTCAGCTTCAGCACATTATTTTATCCCCTGGTTAGGACTTAAAAAAACCTTCTTCTGAGAGAGTAACAATGAAAGAACCTGCAAGCCAGTAAGAGTTGGGAAGATCGTTAGCACCTGGTTAGGGCTAGAAAAAAACTTACTCGGAGCAAGTAGAGCAATGAAAAAAAAAACCTGCAAAGACTTAGTGCTGGAAAAACATTCTTCTGAGAGAGTAACAATGAAAAAGCCTGCAAGGTAAGAGCTGGGAAGATCTGTTAGCACCTAGTTAGGGCTGGAAAAAAAAAAAAGCTACATTCGAAGTATAAGACGCACCCAAATTTTCAGCCACTTTTAGGGAGGAAAAAGGTGCGTCTTATACTCCAAAAAGTACGGTATTTTATCTTGAGGCATTTATGTATGGAAAGGCACTGAATTCTATATGAAATGGACTGTTCAGGTCATCTGGAGATGTGACCTTTGAATCATCGACTTTTCTTTTATTTAATGTCCAAATGTGGTACATCAGAGTTGGTTGGAAAATGGGTGGCCCTATATGTGTTTTAAATAAAGAAATAGAAAAATTTTGAATGAGGACCAAGACACAAGAATAAACTGAATGAGGGCCAATAAAGTAAGACTCAATCTGGGCAAGTTATGTCTGACTCAATGGTGTCCTGTCCTGTCCTGAGTGAAGTTGCAAGCCCTGTAAAGACTCTGAATCACATTTAGGGAGTTTTCTTGGAATTGGCAATGTGGTTGAAGACTTCCCTTGGTGACCTGGAATGCCTTGTATCAGCATAGCATGTTATTGTCAACTCTGAAACGGATCGAGCCTGCAGCAGCCATCTTCCGTTTCTCAAGTTGCCACACAGCTTGGGGAGGGGGGAGAGGAGTGGAATGCGAAGTAGCCAAAACAACCTACTGTCTCGTGGGAACCAAGGTCACTCCCAATAGGTGCTGGCCAGAGACTGAGACTGGTCACCAAAAACACCTAATTGGACAATGTGACCTGTGACACTAGGGGAGGGGGGATCTCTAATGTTTAATTATACTGAAACCGTGGAAAATAACCACAGCTGGTTTGGGGATCATCCGTGCCAAAATGATGTACTCAATAAAGCAGGTTTTTTTGTAGAAACTGAAAGTCTCGGAGTGCTGACTCGGTTGGGTTCATTAGTCGGAAGCTTGACAATTATCTCACCCACTTTATTCAAAGGAAACATTGATAGATCTGTAGCTATTGAAATCACTGGAAATCATGCTAATCAAAAGAAAGAGAATGAATAGATATGTTCATCAACATGCTAAACCGACAAATTTGCTATTTCTAGCCTGTACTTTACAGCTCTGGTATTATGTCAAGTTGTAAAATGAATGGAATATTTTCTGACTGAAATACTGTAAAAAGAACTTTTAATGAGACTGAGCATAAATAATCATATATTATGTGGAGCCCATCATCATGAGCACTGATGATGTTACTTAGTCGGAACATCTGCAAGCACAAAACCAAACCCAGAGAGCATCAAGGACTCAACAGTACAACCCTGAACTACAGATATTCTCTTCTATTGATATTCAAATGTTCTGCATATTCAATTTCACATTTTACTATTCACAAAGGTAACACCTCTCATAAAAATAACCAAGTTACCTTTGTGAAGTCAAAGAAGGAAATGGCTCAAGTAATGTGCAATGGGATGATGGTATTGAACAATATAGAAGCCACTATGATACTATGTGCATCATGATACCATCATACAAATGATGTGAACTATCTAATTTACATCAGTTATGTATGTAAATCCATCAGGAGCCGAGATAGTGCAGTGGTTAAAAGCAGCATTGCGACCTTCAGCTGATTGCTAGTTCAGCAGTTCAGCTGTTAAAATCTCACAGGCTCAAGGTTGACTCAGCCTTCCATCCTTCCGAGGTGGGTAAAATGAGGACCCAGATTGTTGGGGGCAATATGCTGAACTCTGTAAACCGCTTAGAGAGGGCTGTAAAGCACTATGAAGTGGTATATAAGTCCAAGTGCTATTGCTATTGCTATGACATAATTTGCATCATTTGTATGAATGGTATTTTCCTTCCCACAGAAGCCAATGGAGTATTGGCCCGATTGGACTGAGGATAGCATTGATCCTCTTTCAAATGCTACCCTGTGTGTTTTTCCTGGAACAACTGTGCCCAATTGTTAGGCAGGGCTACTCAAAGTGGATCCATACCAACTTCCTCTAGCCAGCAATAATAATTCAACCTACTTGATAAGTGGGCTGTACTTACACCAACAAAAGTTGCAATACTGTATTTTCTAGTCACCATGATGCGGCTACCAGAGTAGTATCCAGGGAAGCTTCTTCGATAACTCTCTGATCCCCTGGCCCATCTGACTCTAATTTTGTTTAAGATACTTTTCACTGCAGATCTATAGGAGCCGTGGTGGCACAATAGTTAGAATGCAGTACTACAGGCTAATTCTGCTGACTGCCAGCTGCCAGCAGTTCTATTCTCACTGGCTGGAGGTTGACTCAGCCTTCCTTCCTTCCTAGGTCAGTAAAATGAGGATCCAGATGGGGGCAATACGCTGACTCTGTAAACCACTTAGAGAGGACTGTAAAGCACTGTGAAGTGGTATATAAGTCTAAGTGCTATTGCTATTGCTGCTATAAATGTAGAAACTATCTTGGGGCTAAACAGGATAGCAATGACAAACTCAACAGTTTGTCCTCTGATAAATATTATGGACACTGGCTATAATCATTCAAGCAGCCATTTACAATGCAATACAACATACCATCAAAGTTGGAGCTTCTGAATCTGGACTTCAAAACTTTGGATGGCTAGAAGGTAGTAGTTGAGAGATGCAGAAAACATTTTTCTCCCCATTCAACTAGTGATATCTGCAGTGGGAGTATGGGGAGGTCTATTCACAATAATATTTTATAACCTATTCCTGCTCCAGGGCCTCTAATGGCTTTCTCAAGTGTGTTGCATGGATACTGTTAGAAAGTTAGTGTTAGAATTCTTCCAACAATAGTAAAGAAGAAACAGGATTCATTTTAAATGCTAGCAACAGAAGTGGGGTATAACCCAGTGTAGGATTTTAGTACCCACCCCCTCCTAGAAAAATGAAATATCCTAGGAAATATTGAAAAAGGAAAGAATATGTTTCCCTGAATGAGGAAAGGAGAAACATGTTTTAAATACAAAGCAGCTTCCTGCAGCTCCCTGCCCCCACCCTTTGCCAATGGGCCATTAAGGACTGGGCCCAGCTCACACATTCCTCCCACCTAGCCTGGAGGTCTTCTACATAACAAAGAACCATAATAGGATTTGCCCAAGGCCCTTTCATTCAGCCAAGCCTGGGACAGACAAAAGCCTATAGAGTTGGCACTGCATGGCCTTCTGGGAGCCCGACTACCAATCAGTGCATTATATACACAGGAACAGGAAACTAAGGTGGGACCCAACAGAGAGTATAAAGCAAGGAACTCAGCATCTCTTCTTCCCCTTTTCTCTACACCCACATCTGGAAGCATGTAATCTACCTTTTCTGTACAGGGGCTTATGCCATGTGCTCCTGTCCACCATTAAACCTTCTTTCCAAGCAACTTTCATGAATTCAGTGTCTTTTTCCCCACTTGGAACTGAACCCAGAAGGATATTCCTTACAACACCAGGGAAGGAAGAAAAGAAGTAAAACGAATAGCCTTGTGCATTTTCATATGTCAAACCTGTAACATCTATTCACTTGTGTCTTCCTGTGCAATTCGCCTCCATCCTGTAGTTAAACCCTTGTGTCCATCCATCATACTCATTGTAGCTTTATTCATGCAGCTATTCATAAATAATTGCTTGTTGGCTTCCCAGGGTTCAAAATGCCGGCCGGAGGCAGATGCTCCCTCTGACCACATTATTGCAACTGAGAATCTCCCTCTCAGGTTGCAGCCTCCACAGCCTTCTGAGGGTATCTGTTGTCTTTCTCGTTTTGTGTTAATCCTCAGCGAGGCAACACTGTCAAGCTTTTGCAGGTTCCACAGAAGCAGAGCAAGAGACGAAGGCTCCCTAGATGGGCCTCCGTGAGTCACGGAGCACTGGGGAAATCTCAGAATAAAACAGGATCCCTCCAGGAGAGGAAAAGAAGACATGCTTTCCATAAGGAGGTAAGGGAGCTGTTTCATTTGTAGAGAGAAAAAACCAGACAGTACAGAATAGCTTAAAGGAATAAAAGACAAGCAGAAGACATTCCATCTGTAAGTAATGGTGTGTGATCTTTAGAAAACAGGTATTTTTTTTCTTTCCTCTCTGAAAAGTTGCAGTATGCCACATGGGTAACTAAAAACAGGAAAGCATTGGTATCTGTCATTCAGCCTGATGTTGGTGAACTTCTTGTTTCAAAACAAAAACACCTGTGATGCTATTGTCAGAGAATGGAATCTGGGCATTGTGTACACTGACTGATCCCCAAGAGATCTTGTCTGCCTCAACGAAAGCTGCATTTAATTGGGATGCTCTCTTTTGAAAATGAAACCGAGCGCCCGTTTTCAAGATAACCTTTTGATTATTTTTAGATGCTGGCTGAGTTATTCTTTGATACATTATAAAGGGAGGGCCTAGGGCCAACATCTATGAGAAGCCATAAAGTAAAGCAAGTGAGTTAATCTGCCCTCCAGATTTTCTCAATAGGAGGTAACCTTTCCCTTGAAAAAGTGTGGAGAAGGAGGGGAAAAAATGGTGAGCATTAGCATTCTACCCGTTTCTCTTCTCTTCTCTTTGTGGCTTAAAGCAACTGCAGTGGTAGTTTAAAAATGAAGGATGGAGGAAAAGAATTTTAAATTGCCTCCACAATGCCAGGGCCTTAATCCATATCATTTACATTTAATACACAAAAAGATGTTGGAAGACCTAATCATGGATGCCATCTAATTTAGCATCTGCTGCAGTGCTTGAAAAAAAGTCCTAGAGTCAAATTAACCTTGGTATTATTCATACAATTGCTGTAGTGGTTAAAAAGGAACAATAACAAATGAATGTGGTTCAGTCCCATGGCATGGAGGCAGTGACTAACCCCCTGTAGCCCCAGCCTGCAGTACCTTCCCACTAAAGAAAGTACTTAGTAGGGCTGGAGAAAAAATGTTGGTCTTTTTTCAGGCTTCTACGTTGAGCCTTAAAAAAGTGACTTCTTTAAGAATTGTGTAACCTTCAAGTAACATATTTCCCCCCCCCCCCACACCTGATGTAGAAGTCTTTAAAAGTTGAGCTGCTAACAGCAGACATGCTGTGCTAGAGTCAGCAGGACACCTGAAGCACTTCTTCCAAATCATTTTGAACAGTGCACAACCCTATTATTTACCCCAATTTGCCAATTTGGATTGGGACCACTGTAGGACAAAGAGTTCAAGGGTTTATTTACCCATGCTAAGGTCTTATTCAAGATCAGCTCCAGCTGCAGTTCCTATTAATTTTAAACACATCGTGCAAGTAGCAGCATATAATTTGACCTTAGTGTAGAGTGTTTGACAAAGAACTCAGAAGGCAACTAACACTGTGCATAAGCAAACTTTATCTTTCATATAAAGAAAGCAGAATATTAAGAACGTAGAATACTGATAATTTGGAATCCAGGGTAAGAAAAGCGAATGGGAAACAGAAGAAAACAGAAGGTAGCAGTGTGTGTGCACATGTGCAGAAGCCCAGTTCATTAAAGCAGCTACATCTTTTTTTCAGCCTTGAATGGAAGGCCAAAAATGATGTTACTGCTTTAATGAATAGCAGAGAGATGCTACATTTACACAAAGCTGGAAGAACACCTGCAGAATAGTTTTCTGGTAGAACTCTTGATACACATCTCTTTCCATCGAGATATAAAAAATGTTCTCTACATGGCAATGAGTTACCTTTAAAAAAAAAAAAGCCAAAATATCACTAAGATATGTGGAAGGAAAGTGTTATATACTCCGTTGTGTTAAGTCTAAAATGTTACCTTTTTATTTATTGTGGATGTTTTGATCCAGTTAATGGAAAGTTATATTTAAATAGTTTTCTGGTTTATTTACTTATGTGACGGGAGAATCAAAGGGTGCATATATATATACACACACAGTATATCAACAATCTACTTGTGAATGTAACAGCTTAAAAAGTCAGGTCTGTGTACATGTATCCTTTGTGACTTTTCTCCATCATAGATTTTGAAAAAGCAGATGGCTACATACATAGCCTTGCTTGATCACAAGCGATGAAGATCATACCACCCTCTCTGACTGGTTCTACTGCTAAAAATTGTCTAACCTTGAACTAGAATCTGCCCTCCTGTAATCTAAGACCAGTTTTCCATCTTCCACTCACTAGGACAATAGAATAAAGGTGATATATCTGTGATAACTTTTCAGGTATTGGAAGAGGGCTTATCATATGCTTCCACTGTCCTTCTCCACACTCCTTTCTCTCTATTGATTTAATTGCACTGAGTGAGTTGTCCAGCGCCATTGTCTTCTTGGCTGCCTCTTTTGAACTCATTGCTGCCCTTACCACTACAGGTTAAGGTTAAATATATATTTTGAAGGAGTGATGTTCAAAAAGCTCTCGTTTTCCCCTTGATCTTTAACTACCAGAAGAATCCTTTGGTTTGAAATGAGAGGAGTAGAGTTTTTACAGTGGAAATCTTCACCCTTTCTTAATGTCCTGCCAACACCTGAAGTTTTGCAGATGGAATACAAGGAAAAGCCTTCCCTGTGATGATATCCAAACTCCGGAGTTTACTTTCCACAGTGGCTCAAGTAGGACTTTCTTTGTTGTCCCCTGTCAGTATTACATGTTTTTCCCCCTCAGTTGCTTGCTATTTTTATTTATTCTTGTAGAAGTAGACTTCTTTCAGTGTTTTATTTTTTCAGACAGCTGTACACATCACTGGTTTCATTTTGCCTTGGGAATTGTAAGTGGTGGAAAGAAGAAGCATAAGTTTAAATAGTTAATCAATAAAACCCAGACAACAACCTCTGGCAATGTGTAGCAGAAGGCAGAATTAAAGCAGTGAGCCTTATAGGAAAATGAAGGTGTTTTCCATATGAAAAATATGGTGCATGCATCAGACTTTTGCCAAAACCATCTCTAGAAGACAGCAAGGTTGGGCACTTGCCAGGAGGAGCAAAAGATATAGCACAATTTCGATTTAGGGTTTAAGAGAGAGCCTCTAGGAAAATCAGATGCAGCTTGAAAGAATTTTCCATCTGTCTGCTTTGTGACTTCAGGAAGACAGGAACTGCTAAGGGGAATGGGTTCCAGGGCATTCAGATCCCTGGAGTTTGAATTTCCTGTGTCAGCATTTTTGCAGTTGTGTTCCCACACAGCCCTCAGGTTCCACAAAAACCCTACGTGTTTGTGCAAAACTAAGAGAGAGGAAAGGTCACAGAAACACAGCCTGTTTTCTATCACTGGAGCTTTGCCTCTTGATCAAAAGTTCTTTTTTTTTTAATGAGTTCTGTGACTTGAGAAAGTTTGAAAACCCCTGGTCTGTGTGAAGATGTGGGTTGACTCCTGTTGTCCATTTTGAAAAACCTAAAATAAGAGATTCTGCTAAAGTGCAGCACTAATCCGGCAAGAATGCTCCTGCTCTATGGTTATCCTAAAAGAATTCACATGCCGCCTTTGGTATTCTTGTAGTTTGATTTATAAAGAATACATAACTGGGATAGGGTCTTGAGAATGGTCTGGCCTACAGTGCAGTAGACCACAGGGGAGCATTGTGATAAAATAACAGCACTTATCACCTTTTGATTGTATCTTATGCAATCTATTTACAACTAGTGAATCCATTTTGTAAGGCCAGCTACAAGCTGGCTTATTAGCTTTGGTTTTAACTAAGGCACAGTGGTAGCTCCCTAGTGGCTTAAATGGTTAGGACTCTGCAATCTACAACCACTTTTGTATATTCTTGTTATTGGACTTACCTGTTGGAAGAAACAGCTGACTTTTTAAGCAACTAGGTGGGGTGGGTGGGTGGGGAATTTGCAAAATTTAATTGCACCGTAGCTCCATTATGAGTATGAATATTATCTAAGATAATATTACTTTAAGATAAAGTAAGAGAATGTATTTAAAGAAAGCATTTATGCCACATCTTTTTAACCAAATATTGATGAAATTCATACACCTAGAATCATCATTAAACCTGACTCTTTTTAGACTAGTGTATGACCTTTTTGTGGCTTCTAATTGCTCTAAAGAGGCACAGCCTGGGGACTTGTAATGGAAAGTTGCATTAAAAGGGATTTTAGACCTAGGCAGGATTAACTTTATAAAAGGGATTGAAAAACACATAATTTTCCCTTTCTAAACTCCAAGTCCTATCATATAATCTTTCTTCTTGTCATTAGGGAAAAAGATGACTAAATGTATGTCATCCTTATGATGCAAACATATTTATAAATTTGATTCATCTGTCTAAATCAGCAATAACCAAGCTTATTTGGCCAAAAATGACGCATTTGGAATTTTGGGAGCATGTTGTAAGTCCTAGCACAAAGGGTGCATGTACATGTATACATTGTTTTTGCAAATAGAACAGCCAGTCACAAAACACTCATTTCCCAAGAAGCAAACTCTTACATATTACATGCTAGTTACATACAAGCTCCCCTTACTTTGATCTCTTTTTTTTAAAGTTTTTTTTAAAGTTACACACTAGCTCCACTTACTTTTATCTCTTTTCTGGTCCGGTGGTCACATTTCCAAATGAAGGACTGGTGAAATTATTCAACATGTTATTTTATAAGAATGTTAATGGGAACCATATGGAGCAGGGAATGCTGGCTGGGGAATTCTGGGAGCTGAAGTTCACATGTATTGAAGTTGCTAAATTTGGAGGCCACTGATATAGAGTCTAGGACAGGCATAGCCAACCTTTTGGCTTGCTTGGGCCAGATTGAGTGAAGAGAAATTGTCTTGGGCCGTCCCTAAATATGAGGCAGCAGAGTGGTACTTTTTAGGCTGCTAGTTTCCCATTTAATCATTTTAAGTAAAGGTATCTACTATAAATGTTTGATAGGACAGGGTGTCTGCCAAAACAAGTATACATTGGTACCAAATTATCTTACTCATGAGTTCAAGTTTTTGTTCTTGTAATGGCTTTCTTTTATAGAACAGAACAGGACAAAAAATATAGAAAAAAGAGAGAAAAAGGATAAATAATAGCAATAAAGTTATCTCTATCTATCTATATATACACACACAAGGGTTTTTCAGGACTAGATAGAGAAATCTATTTTATACAACAGTTCCAATAAAGGGTGGCTCTATTTCATTATAATATCCAAGCATAACATAAGCCTTTAAGCAGCTTGTTTGTACATTGCAAGTAACATCAAGCCCTCCAGAGGTGAAATCCAGCAGGTTCTGGAGAACCGGTAGCGGAAATTTTGAGTAATGTGGAGAACCGGCAAATACCACCTCTGGCTGGCCCCAGAGTGGGGTGGGAATGGAGATTTTGCAATATCCTTCCCCCAGGAGTGGGGAGGGAATGGGGATTTTGCAGTATCCTTCCCCTGGAATGGAGTAGGAATGGAGATTTTGCAGTATCCTTCCCTTGCCACGCCCACCAAGCCACGCCCAGCAAACCACACCACGCCCACAGAACCGGTAGTAAAACAACAGCCGCAAGAATTATATATGCGCAAATTTGGAAAACCGAACAAATCCCAACTACGTTAAATCTCGTTAATAAAGTATTTGAGTGCGCAGAACTTAGTAGGATGTCATTGGAAATGCAAGATAAAGATGACTCTGAATTCTATAAAACTTGGGACAGGTGGTATAATTGGCTTAACCAAAACAAATATCAAAAATTGCTATAATTATGTGTCATGATCTTAGACAGTATAAATAATAACAAATGTCTACTTTTTCGCACAGACCGGAACAAATTATCGGAATATATACAATTATACAAGGTTTTAAAATATTAATCAAGCTGAACAAAAGAACCATTGTTGAAAAAGGGAAAATTGTTTTATTGTAATGATAATAGACTGACATAACAAGAGAAAAGATAATATACTGATATAACAAGAGAAAACAATAAGGAAAATATTGGAAGATATAAGGAAGATAATGATGTAAATAACAACTATAAAGAATAAACATGTTTTTGTATCACTAGGCTGTAAAAGGATAGTGTCGACGAGATGGTTGACATGTATGTTCAATGTTTTCTATTCTCAAAGATATTTGATACTTTATTTATATATACATATGTTTATACATGTTTTTATGTTTGTTTATATGTTTGTTTGTCTTTTCAACATAATTAATAAAGACTATTTTTAAATTAAAAAAAAGACTGAGTGGCTCTGGATATTGCCTCCTAAGGACCATGTTGACTGTCCCTCCTTGGTTCTTGAGGGAGAAAAACTAACTCCCTCGGAATGGGTTCCCAATCTGGGAGTGCTCCTAGATCCACAGCTAAAATTAGACCAACATCTTATAGCTGTGGCTAGGGGAACTTTTGCACAGGTTCGCCTGGTGCACCAATTGCGACCATTCTTGGAGAAGGAGGCTTTACTCACGGTCACTCATGCCCTTGTCACCTCCCGATTGGACTACTGTAATGCGCTCTACATGGGGCTACCCTTGAAGAGTATTTGGAGACTTCAACTGGTGCAAAATGCGGCTGCGCGTGCTGTGGTGGGTGTTTCAAGATACACCCACGTAACACCCATACTCCGCCAGTTGCATTGGTTGCCCATTGGTCTCCGGGTACAATTCAAGGTGTTGATCATCATCTTTAAAGCCCTACATGGCTTAGGACCAGGTTACCTCCGGGACCGCATCCTACCTAATACATCCCTTCGACCGGTTAGGTCCCACAGAATGGGCCTCCTCCAGGTCCCGTCAGCCAAACAATGCTGGCTGGTGGGGCCTAGGGGGAGGGCCTTCTCTGTAGGGGCCCCTGCCCTCTGGAACCAACTACACCCAGAGATCCGAATTATCCCCACCTTGCTGGCCTTCCGAAAAGCCATTAAGACGTGGCTCTTCCTGTAGGCAGGGTGATTTTGAGACTACTCTCCCCCATGTATGCATGGTATTGTATGTCGTTTTTAAACTTTTTTTAAATTCTTTTAATAATTTTAATGTTTAGTTGTTCTTTAAAATGTTGTATGCGGCATAGAAGAACATCAAATAAATAAATAAATAAGTAAATAAGTAAATAAGTAAGTAAATAAATAAATAAATAAATAAATAAATAAATAATAAATAAACAAACAAACAACAAACAAACAAATATAGACTACTTCAGATATGAAGAAGTTGTCATTATTTCAGGGGATGCCCAGATTGAAATTTTGAGGCGAAATGTCACTATATAATTTTTCTCACATTGTGAATTTTCATCATTTTGGAAAATATTAATATATTCTGCAGGGGTTAAAATTCAGTAATTTGAATTCTTCAGTATTTGTAGTTAAGGATGAAGGTAAGCAATCTGAGGTTTTAGGATGGAGGGCTAAATCCATCTGTCTCTCAATTATGTTTTGGCTAGTTAATTTTATTCCTCAATTCATCAGTAATAATTAAGATAAAGAGCTTGAAAGTGATCCTAGAAGTTTAATGTCAAGGATAAATTTCAGCAGAGTTGAGAGCTGAACATTCTAATTTTAAAATTTGATTCTGATTTGTTGAAAAACATTTTTTTTCTATTCAGAAAACAAAACCTGTTTCAAATAATTCAAATTTGAATTATGTGAAAATGTAGCTCCTAAACTTTCTAGCTCTCATAATTAAGGGCATATATTGAATTGTACCAAGGACTTGGATCATCAGGCAGAGTAATTGGGTCCAGATTTTGTGTACTGGAACTATTCCATTCTGATTTTGACCACCTGTAAAATTCAGCTCTCAGTCTGTTTCCCTGGACTCCTGATTCGTGGCAGGACAGATGCCACAGCCACACAACAAGGAAAAAATAATTGTTAAGAAGAGCATCTTCAGGAATCAAGTTGTCTACTTAACAGAAAACAGAAGACAGAGAAGAGAAATCCAGTAAACCAAGGCACTTCTGTGTTCAGCTTGTGAAAGAGATAATGGATTATTGCTGTCGAACATAAAGGTTAAATGTGAAACATAAAATAGAGTTAAGTGTGCCAGCCTGAAGGACATACAGTGAGAATCAATACAAAGAAGAGTTGCAGTATACTTAACATGCCAAAGCGAACCTCTGGTGCTGTGACAAGAAATAAGAGACATTGTAAAAACCAAGTGCAAGAAATATTCCCCAAATTTCAAAGAATCCAGAGGCTTTCGAAACAAGCTGCCCTATTACACAGAGAAAAAGCCCATGGGGATATCTGACTGAATGCAAACTTTCAACATCTAGAAAGGATAAAGGAAGATGTTCTAACCAAGAATGTTAGTAAATTGAGCGAGCTAAAATTAAAAAAAACAAGTGATTTTTTTAAAAAGGCGATCAAAGAACTCACGGGAAAATTAATAGCTAAAGTTAGAATGCTCAAAAGGAACCATTAGCAAAATCTAATAAAGGCAAACGAGATTGTTCTAAAATCCTTTACAAATAGGATTGAAACTGAGGAAGAACCAGCAATGCATCACCTGCTAAATAGGAAAGCACCAGGCACAGAAGTTCAGAACTGCAGGAGAAGTGGCAGATAAAACTTGACATCAATAAATATGGAGCAAGGCTGTAGCTCTTTAAATATAAGGTTATTTACATGTGATAACATACTATCTTTTAGATGAAATTAAGAGAATAGCATTCTATGAATACTGGTTTTTTTAAGCATGTTGACTGTTAGTATTTTAAGGTATTTTATAGGTTATTTGATTAAGTTTAGAGAGGGTTGCTTGTATTGTCAATAACAACAAATAGCTTTTGTGGAATTGGCTTGATGTATACTTTTTGTCACTTTAATTTGTTTTGTTAATTCCCTTTCCCCTTTTCCTTTACTGTAGTTTGTATTTTAATGTTTGGTGTTGAAATCTAACAAAGATATTATAAAAATAAATAAATATGGAACAAAGCTAGCTAGAGAATCTGAAAGCTTAATACACACACACACACACACACACACCCCAAGGAGATGCAAGCGAAAATGGATTGAATAATTGAATTAATTCCTCACACAGCAAATTTTGTTTAACAGTACACAAAAAAGAATCGAGCCATCTTGGACTGTAAAATGGCAAATAAAAGGACAGCTTTGGGAAAAGGCAGAGAGGCACTGGATCAATAGCTAACCAATGGTGGGCAATAGAGAGACCTCAGGGGTGGGTTCCACTTATCATCGCCACCGGTTCGCATCGCAATGTTTTGCGCGCACGTGCACGCTTTGCTTGCATGCGCTTGCATGTCCACCTGTGCAATTAGGTTTCCGTGCATGCTTAGGAGCTGGAATCAGCCCGAAACACATCTGTGGAGCTGATCAGCTGTGTTTCAGGCGAAGAAATAAAGGTCAGTATTAACCCGGGGGTGGGTGGGCAGGCCCTTTTTTGAGCTGCTAAATGAAAAAAAAGATGGTGGCGTGCACAGACCGGCACCGGCCGATCCACTAACGTGGCATCACCAGCGGATTGCTAACAGTTCGGGCGATCCGGTCCGAACCGGGAGGAACCCACCCCTGAGAGAGCCAAAGCATAAAAGGGAGGTTTAACATTGCTTTATTGAGTACAGCTACAGTAGAGTTGCGCCGTTGATTGACTAGATCATACCAAAATATGGAATATATTACGGCTAATGGGTATGCTGAAACACTTATTATCAACATTCTGAAGAATGTTTTCAGTGAAACAAGACGCTAGTTTAAGAAGTGAATTTGAGAAACAGCGATTCAGACAAGAATGCATATTGTTCCCATGTCTACCTAAACTTCATGTATTATAAACCTTCATGTACTATAAAAATTGTAGAGTTGGAAGTACTGATGGCTGGAATCCAGAAAGGTGGCTAAAACAGTTATTATTTGAGAGGTGCAGACAATCTTACTTTATCTACCAGAAGTAAGGAAGAATTAGGAGTCGTCGCAATGAAAGTGAAACAACAGAATGTGAACATCTTGTTAATACAGGTAGCCCTTGTTTTAGAACCATTCGTTTAATGACCGTTCAAAGTTACAACAGCACTGAAAAACTGACTTATTTTTCACACTTACATTGCCACCGTTTCAGCATCCCCATGGTCACATGATCAAAATTCAGATGCTTGGAAACTGGCTCATATTTATGACATTTGCAGTGTCCCGGGGTCATGTGTTCACTTTTTGCGACCTTCTGATAATCAAAAGTCAATGGGGAAGCCAGATTCACTTAAAACTGTATTACTAACTTAACAACAACAGTGGTTCACTTAACAACTGTGGCAAGAAAGTTTTTAAAATGGGGCAAAACTCACTGAACCTTGCTTCAACTGAAAAGTTTGAGCTTAATTGTGGTTGTAAGTCAAGGACTAACTGTATTAAATATTAAGAAGAGAAAATAAATGTCAATCTGCCTGCTTAGTAAATGCATAATTGATTGCAAAGAAGCAAAGACTCTCTCAAGATCAGCAAACAGAAATTCACAAACTTTGGATGTATGGGAGAATAATGGATTTTTTAAAAAAAACAGGTTATATTTGGCAAGGTAAATGGAAGAAAGAAAAGACAGTATATTAAGGGGACGGATAGGATAAAGAAGAGTACAGGAAATTGGGTTCTTGGTGTTGACCGAGTTTGGTTTTCTTTTTTGCAGAGTTTCATTACCAGACTAAAATAGCATCATCAGTGTTGTGAAATGGGAAAAGTTAGCTGGATGTTAATATCGAGCAACTTGTATTCCCAGCCTTCTTTTGGTTTAGGCAGGATGTCTTGATTAGAGGTCCTGTTTCTTCGTTGTAGGTCAAATAGGTAGAGGATTGGTAGAAGGCATCCGTGAACGTCAATTGACAGTCAGAAGACATGATGCACATTCATTAATTTCATAGCAGAGGGATAATGAGTTCAACTCTGATTTCAGCTGGGAAGCTATAAACAATTTTAGGTCTAAAAATGCAAGAGAATTTCTAGAAATTTAATGCTAATTTGCTCCACTGGCAAATTAACAATCAGCTACAGAAATAAGCCCCATGTATGAATTAGTTAAAAGAAAGAAGCAAGAGAGAAAAAAAAGTCAGAGAAAGGGGCAAGCAGTCCAAACACATCTAAGCTTGAGACAGAGTAACATGATCATCACAGATTACAGATTAACAGAGTTGGAAGAGACCTTACAGGTCATCTAGTTCAACCCTCTGCCCAAGCAGGAGACCATACATCTGCCTCTACCTAGGATTGAACTCACAACCTCCTGATTGTGAGGCAAGAGATCACAGAAGAAACCCCTTCACCAAGGAACACATCCTGCCCAAACCCACACAAGGCTGAGAAGACATGGAGTTGTATCTTCACAGCAAAAATCTTCACTTTCACATTTCAGAGCAGTGGCCATGTTACCTAACCTGGTAATGAAACATGTGCAAGAAAAAAACCAAACTTAGACCCCCCCCCAAAAGCAATAATTTAGTTCTGAGTTACATATATTCTCCATTACTGCAATTACAGGACTGCTGTAGGCAATTCAAGATGGTGAGCACTTGCCTATGTAACCACAAGGAATCAACCCAACGATGCCTAAATATCCAGCTTAAAAAAACATGCATTAATTTTATAAAATCTAGCTTACTTTGACTTGTCATAATAATAATGATGCAGTCATTGGATCTCTGTGTTCACCTAACTGTAATGCACCCATCTGCCTTGCTCAGAAAACTAGAAAACTGTCAGAATTGGCATAATACACACTGATATATTTTGACAATATATTTCAGAAATAATTAGACGCTGACAATGAAATAGTGCCAGTTTGTTGTAGTGGTTAAGTTGATGGACTAGAACAGTGATGGCGAACCTTTTTTTTCTCGGGGGCCGAAATAGTGCGCACGCGCGCTATCACACACACATGTGTGCCCACACCCATAATTCAAAGCCCCCCCACTCGCCCCATCCCCCTGCGCATGCGTGCATGACCCCCACACTCCCCCATTTCCCGACTTCCAGTGGGCCCAGTAGGCCCATTTTTTGCCCTCCCCAGGCTCCAGAGGCTTTCTTGGAGCTTGGGGAGGGCGAAAAAACGCTCTCCCCTGCCACCCTGGAGGCCCTCCGGAGGCCGAAATTGCCCTCCCAGAGCCTCTGCGCAAGCCAAAAATCAACTGGCGGGCATGCACATGCGCGCTGGAGCTGAGCTAGGGCAACAGCTCGCGTGCCGGCAGATATGGCTCCGCGTGCCACCTGTGGCACCCGTGCCATAGGTTCGCCATCACTGGACTAGAAACTGGGAGACTAGGAGTTCTAGTCCGACCTAAGGCACAAAAGCCAGCTGGGTGACTTTTGGCCAGTCAGTCTCTCTCAGTCCAACCCACCTCACAGGGTTGTTTGTTGTGGGGGAAATAGGGAGCATTATGTATGCCACCTTGAGTTGTATGCAATAAAGGTGGAACAGATTACAGATTAACAGAGTTGGAAGGGACCTTGTAGCACTAGATGACCTACAAGGCCTCTTCCAACTTTGTTAATCTGTATCTGTATTTATCTGTAACACCAATCTAACAAATGCCTTTAAAGAATATGAATTTGTTTGTAAAATCCAAATACTTTTTAGGGCCTAAAGCAGGGGTCTGCAACCCTTAGCTCTGGAGCCGCATGTGGCTCTTGCATCCCTCTTCTGTGGCTCCCTGTCAAAATATGTGTCACAACTGGCAATGTGCGACACCCGCCGGCACGTGATTTATTGAGCTTTTCGACCCATCTTTTTTTTTCGGAGTTCAAAAGGTTTTTGTTGCATGCAGAAATAAAAATGTGTTTTCTTTGTAGCAGGTCATTGATTTAATAAATGCAACGCACTATAGTTTTTTTTAATACATAGCATAAAGGTAAAAAAACAATATATGCAGTTTTATCTTCATTTTAGATGTCAAAAGGGTTTTGTGGCTCCCGGCGTTTTCTTTTCTGTGGGAAATGGGTCCAAATGGCTCTTTGAGTGTTTAAGGTCGCCGACCCCTGGCCTAAAGGAACCGCAGCCTTTTAAATTTTACCTCTTTTCTATTATTTTAAAAAAATAATAATTTGGACTTAAACATTCATAACCCTTAATGTACATAGTTGCTAGTCTCATTCTTTACCCTATGATAAAGTGACCAGATTTTTTTTTTCTTAAGCGGGACACCGACGGGGGGGCGGGGCCGCCTGGACGCCGCAATTTGAGTTTTGCCCTCTGCGCATGCGCAGAATGCTGCACATGCGCAGAGGGCAAAAGACGGCTAATGTCGGCGTCCAGGTGAGGGGGGGGAGGCGGGAGGCCTTTCCTCGCCTCCCGCCTCCCCAGAGGTGGGATCCTACCTCTGATTGCCGGTGCGGTTAATTGCTGACTTCGCGGCAGAGCCGAAGATTCTGTTCGAGCCTGCTCCCGTTCGCGGAGCGGCAGCCTTTCCCGGGCGCTTTCCCCGCCCGCATGGATGCCGCCCGGGAAAGGCTCCCGCTCCGCGAACGGGAGCAAGCTCGAACAGAATCTTCGGCTCTGCCGCGAAGTCAGCAATTAACCGCACCGGCAATCAGAGGTAGGATCCCACCTCTGCTTGTAGACCGCTCGTCTCCCCCTTTGCCGGCAGCCTGGACCGCGGAGGCAGCACGCAAGTCGCCCTTTAGTAGCCCTGATGCTGAATTACACCTGGCTGTTGGAATGGCTGGTGGAAAAGGTGAGCAGCGGGATGGGAGACCACGAGCCGGCTGTTCCTCCCCGAGTGTGCCGCCGAGGCAGGGACAGAGCTCGGGGAGCCGGGAAGGGCCCGGGCGGAGGAGGAGGAGGAGCCGGTGGAGGGGAGCGCCCTCCGCCAGGCAGGTGGGGCCGAGAGCCGGCCGGCCGGGCGGGCTTTGCAACCGGGCGCCCGCGGGGCTTTGCGAGAGCAGCTGCTCCCTTTGCAAAAGAGCCCCGGGATTGGGAAGGCTTGCCAAGCATACAACCCCCCGCCCCCCCGGCTCACTTACCGGCCAGTCTCCCGCAGAAGTGCTCCCCGGACCCCGAGCAGGCAGCGGCCAGGAGGGGAAGGTGGGCAGGGAAGGAAAGGAGGGAGGGACGAAGGGAGGGAAGGAAGGAGCTCACAGAAGCCGGCCGGGCCTCCCCGCCTATCGCTCGGCGCTCCTCCCCAAGGTAAGGTGACCAGATGTCCCGATTTTGAGAGGGCCTGCTGCTGCTGCTGCTGCCCCTGCGGCTGGGCCCAACCTGGCCGTCCTCGAGTGCCTGCAGGCCGATTTTTTGAAAGAATGCCCTAGTCGGGCATTGTTTTAAAAAATCGGGACTTTTTAAGAGGGCGGGCGGGACGCGGGACAAATGATTAAAAAGCGGGTCTGTCCCGCCAAAATCGGGACGTCTGGTCACCTTACCCTATGAGTTACTGTGGCATTGTAAGACCTACATTTTATCTGGGCTTTGGACTGGTTTCTCATTGTGACCATTGGGAAAAGGCTAAATAAAAAGCTGTAGTGTTTAATGTATGGTGTCTGCTATCTGAGGGCAGTTTTCAAAATTGAAGGTTTATTGTGTATCTACAAAGTGAAACTACTATATTTGATGATCAGGTAAATGCTGTATGCTCCTTCTTATCCATGTTGCAAAGCTTTAATTAGTTTAAACATGCAATCAGAAATCAAAGATGAAGAACAAAGGGAAAGCAGCAACATATATTCTTTAATGCAATATCTGTGATGGCTTATAACCTAGCAGGGCATCTAATGAGGTTGTAAGGGTTGAGAGGAGGGAAATTTAAGGACCCATCTAGGCTCATCTCAAAGTGATGGATTCGCAATGATTATTAAATTACAGCTTCTCTAAAAGAACGTCTCCAGTTGGAGTCCTTCAGTATGTTGGGATTATAAACTTACTTATTTCTTTTAAGATTTATAAGGTTCATCAACTCAGAAAGCATGTCTCTAGCCACAGGTCACAAACCGGTGGTCCGTGGACCACTGGTGGTCTGTGAGAAAATTTTGGTGGTCTGCGGCGCACCCGGGTGGAGGAGCTGCTCCGGGGTGACTAATGGCCAGTCCTGTGACTAGAGCTTTGGAATATGGGACTGGCCAGGCAGCTCATGGTGGGGTTGGAAATCTCCGCTGTAGAAGGAGCTACATGAAACTTGTAACTTTGCAGCGTAGCCCTTGCTGGCCAGAATGAGGTAATGGTGCAAGGGGGGGCGGCGCAGGCAGGCCGAAGAAATGGGTGTCAGCAACCTGTGGCTCGTTCTCCCCCCCTGCTGTGGTTTCCTGGCGGCTGAACCCACCAGTGGCTAGCCCACCCCTTGCCCTCCCCTCCCAGTCACTCCTCGCCTGGCCTGAGAAGGGAAGGGCAGGGGATGGAGTTTTGCTCCAAATTCCAGAGCGGGAGCAAAACTTCATCTCTTGCTGGGTCTCGTGGGCATTTCTTCCGGGCCTTGTTGGTGCTCTGCGCACCTCGGTCTCTCAGGGAGATGATCAGCCCTGAGACACTGGCCTGTTTCTCTCCGCCACTGCTGTTGCCGCCTCCATGGCCTGCCAGCTACTTTTGCAGTGCAGTTAAATTTAGTTCACTTCACAATGGGGGAGACGGCATCCCTTCTCCTCCTGGAGTCCATTATGATGCAGAGTATCGGCTACAGCCAGGTCGGGTGAGTATTGGGGCATCTCCCCAAGCGACCAAGGTGCATCCAGCACCAACAAAGGCTGAAGGAGCACCCATGAGACCCAGAGAGTTCTGGAGAATCAGAATGAGGGAGGGAGGGAGGGAGAGAGAGAGAGAAAGAGACAGATTACATATATATATATGAGGGGGGAGTGAGAGGGGAGAGAGATGTGAGAGAGAAAGAGAGGGGGAGAGAAAGAGAGAGGGGGAGAGAGAAAGAGATGAGAGGGGGAGAGGGGGGAGAGAGATGTGAGAGAGGAAGAGGGGGAGAGAGAGGGGGAGAGAGAAAAAGAGAGATGTCAGAGAGAGAGAGAGAAAGAGATGAGAGAGAGACAGAGAGAGGGAGAGGGAGAGAAAGAGAGGGGGAGAGAGAAAGAGAGGGGGAGAGAGAAAGAGAGATGTCAGAGAGAGAGAGAAAGAGATGAGAGAGAGACAGACAAAGAGAGGTGGAGAGAGAGATGAAAGAGAGACAGAGAGAGGGGGAGAAAGATAGAGAGAGAGGTAGAGAGGGGAGAGAGAGATGAGGGAGAGGGGGAGAGAGGAGAGAGAGAAAGAGGGGGAGAGAGAGAAAGAGGGGGAGAAAGAAAAAGAGATGTCAGAGAGAGAGAAAGAGATGAGAGAGAGAGAAGGGGGAGAGAGATGAGAGAGAGAGAAAGAACAAGAGAGGGGGAGAGAGATGAGAGAAAGAGAAAGAGGGGGAAAGAGAGGTGGGGGAATAGATGAGAGAGAGATGAGAGACAAAGAGAGGGGGAGAGACAAAGAGGGGGAGAAAGAAAGAGGGGGAGAGAGAAAGGGGGAAAGATGAAAGAAAGAGATGAGAGAGAGACAGACAAAGGGTGGGAGAGAGAGAGAAAGGGGGGAGAGAATGAAAGAAAGAGGGGGGAGAGAGAGAGAAAGAGGGGAGAGAGAGAAAGAGAAAGAGAGGGGGGGAGAATGCCTGAAGGACCCCATCCCGTCACTGGGAGTCCAGGTGCTTCAGCAAGTGGCGCAGTGGATTTGTATTAGTGGTCTGCGGGATTTAAAATTATGAATGTAGTGGTCTCTGAGGTCCAAAAGGTTGGGGATCCCTGCTCTAGGCTGTGTACAACATAAACACACCATAAATAGAAAAGAACAAACAAAAATCTAACAACAACGTATAAATATAAAATTGTAAAATGGCAACCAAGCATATAACAAAACAGTTATGGGGGAAAGTGGGAGCACTCCCTCTCACTCAGTCTGTCCATAATGCCTGGGGGAAGAGCCAGGTCTTAACAACTTTCCTAAAGTTGAGAAGAGTTGGGACCTGTTGTGTCTGGAGGACGAAAGGACGACAGAAGACTGGCTTAGAATGAATAGCCTTTTATTAAGGCAACAGCAAACAAGCAAGCACAACAGGAACTCTGTAGGAACTAAGCGGCAACAGTCTTGCCTCAGCCGCATTTGACAGCTCTATTTAAGGCGGCTGTCAAACGCAGCGGCCAATCGACAGGCTGGATTCTCCCGCTCGGCAGCCCGGCCAATCAGCACCGCTGGCGGCTGTTGCCAATGTCCTGAAGAGGAGGATGTAACAGGACCAGAGGTGGGTTGCTCCCAGTTCGGACTGGTTCTATAGAAACGGTAGTGGGAATTTCCCCCCGCTCGCCGAGCCGGGAGCAATCGCCAGCTGACCACACCCCCAAACCGGCTCACTCGGCAGCGCTGTAGGCACCGCCATCTTGTTTTTTGCTTCTGCACACATGCAGAAGCTGTTTTTTGCTTCTGCGCATGCGCAGAATCTTGGTTTTTGGCACTGCGCATGCATGTGCACGTGTGCAAAGCACACGCGTGGCTGCGCGGCGAGCAATGCGCGCACACCCACACAGCATGGGAGGAAGCGAACTGGCAGCGAGGTAAGTTAGAACCCACCCCTGGTTGGGACCTATCATATATTGGGGTGGGGGGAATTGTTCCAGAGACCAGGTGCAATCACAAAAAAAGAGCATGCTGTCTAAGTCCCATAAAATGGCAAGACTTAAAGGAAAGAACCTAGAGCATGCCCTGCCCTCCCTGTAGGAACATGTGGGGTAGGCAGATGTTCTTAGGAGAAGACAGCCCTTCAAGTAAGCTGTCCTTATGCTATGTAGGGCTGTAAAGATAATCTTGAATTGATTATCTTTATATTGTGTCCAGAATCCTATTGGGAGGGGGGCAGTTCAGCTTGCAGAGTAGTGGCCAGCATAATAAGATGTGCCCATAACTACCTGCATTGCTATAATCTGGACCAACCAAAGCTTCTGGATAGATTTCGAGAGCAGCCCCATGTACAATGCACTGCAATAATCCAGGAATGAGTGGAACTGGCTCACAAGACACAGTTGTAGAAAGGTTCTCCTGGCCACAGTTGCCATCAGCTCTTTGAACAGGAGCTGTTAATCCAGGAGAAACCTCAGATTGATTGGATTTCTATCCTGTCTTTCATTTAAGAGCTCGAGCCAGCTTCCTCTTCTTATGCTGTCTCCTGTTTTCTGGCCCATTGATTCTGTGTTCTGCTTTCTTGAAAGTCGTACTGAACTCCATAAGACTCAGCTCTGATTATGCATGCATAAGATTGTATGATTCCACTTCTCCTGTCTCTTGTCTCCCACCTTAATATACTTTATAGTATAATTTAGTACAATTTGAATAAGGTTAATTTGGTGTTTGGCAAAGCATTGTTATTTACTTTAATACTTTGTCCCAAACTTGACATATCAATACTGTTCCTTTTATTTTGAGTGTTACAACTTTAAAATGAACCCATCCTTGATTGTTTGGATCTGGATGGATTCTTTCAGTCCTTACAGCTGGCTGGTGGCTTTTCTGAATCATTCTTCTAGTTATTACAAGTAGACTTAAGGCATCTTCTAGACAGCGTTGTTCACACTGAACCAAGTATTTGATTTACTGCAAGCTAAATTCCTAATCGGTTAAGTTAGAGTGGTGCTTGAATAGGATGCAGTTGATTTATTGCTCAATATGCCGTTTTAATGTTTGGCATTGGATGTCTGCTTTGGGCTATACTTACATATACCTATTTATACACTCATGCACCCCTGTGATGATACTTTCACTTATATTACCACATTTCTGTGGGGAAAGAGAAACCTCATTTCGAGACTTCATTCTGGCAAAGTTATTTATTTATTTTTACTAGCTGTACCCGGCCATGCGTTGTTATGGCTCAGTCTGGTTAAATGGAGAAGAAAGAAAAGAGAAAGCGCATGTTTTTAATATGTTTAATTTCACAATGCTTGTGGGTATACAATATTTTTTGTTGTTCCATTGTCTGTGCAGATATAGAGATTGTCTGGTTTGCTGACTCTAGAGCACGCAACATATAATTGTCTATATGAGAAGCAATCCGTGTCTAGATTTAAACCGCACAATTCTAAAGACTGGCCCTGAACTTTGTTGATGGTGATTGCAGACGCCAATCGAATTGGGAATTGCAATCTCTTAAATTGAAATGGCATATCCGTTGGAATGATAGGAATGCGAGGAATGCGGACATCTTCACCTTTGAAAGGTCCTGTGAAGATTGTTGCTTCTACAACGTTGGCCATTAATTTTTTTACTGCAAGCCACATACCGTTGCAAAGCTTTGGCTGGTTGATATTTCGCAGCATGAGAATTGGCATGCTGATTTTCAATTGCAATACGTGCGGTGGCATCCCTGGCAGATCGAGTGAATTCAAAAATTCTGTTGGATAATTAACCGCTTCATCTGCTTCCACAACAGTGTCAACGGACTTGTATGTGTCTGCCTCGCTTTGAATGTTAGAGTGAATAATATTGTTAAGTTCGTAGACGTCTTTGTTCTTGGCCGCAATAATAGCTCGTTCACTCAGCCAATCGTGATTCTTATAATTGGTTTGAATATTGGGAAATACTTTTTCAACCAATTCTTCTTTTGACGTCACTAAATTGCAGAAGTTATGAGGCAATGAAATTTGTCCTGCAAAATATTTAGTATAGCCTGTGTTGCTTTTAAGTCCAACAGATGGCGCTGTTTTTCCAAAACACATGTTTTACCTGTCACTGGTGTGACATCTATATAATATAGGTACATGAAAACATGCGTGTATTCGAATGCAACATTGTGTCAAAATTTCAAAGCAATCAGTGAAGAACTTTCAGAGATTTAAGATTTTGAACAAACGAACATTTACATTTTTATTTATATAAATTTTATTTATATCCCACTTTTCAGAGGTGGGATTCAGCAGGTTCTGACCAGTTCTGGAGAACCGGTAGCAGAAATTTTGAGTAGTTCGGAGAACCAGTAAATACCACCTCTGACTGGCCATGCCCCCATCTATTCTCTGCCTCCTGAGTCCCAGCTGATCAGGAGGAAATGGGTTTTTTGCAGTAATCTTCCCCTGGAGTGGGGTGGGAATGGAGATTTAATAATAATAATAACAACAGAGTTGGAAGGGACCTTGGAGGTCTTCTAGTCCAACCCCCTGCTTAGGCAGGAAACGCTACACCACTTCAGACAAATGGTTATCCAACATCTTCTTAAAAACTTCCAGTGTTGGAGCATTCACAACTTCTGGAGGCAACTTGTTCCACGGATTAATTGTTCTAACTGTCAGGAAATTTCTCCTTATTTCTAAGTTGCTTCTCTCCTTGTTTAGTTTCCACCCATTGCTTCTTGTTCTACCCTCAGGTGCTTTGGAGAATAGTTTGACTCCCTCTTCTTTGTGGCAACCCCTGAGATATTGGAACACTGCTATCATGTCTCCCCTGATCCTTCTTTTCATTAAACTAGACATACCCAGTTCCTGCAACCGTTCTTCATATGTTTTAGCCTCCAGTCCCCTAATCATCTTTGTTGCTCTTCTCTGCACTCTTTCTAGAGTCTCGACATCCTTTTTACATCGTGGTGACCAAAACTGAGTGCAGTATTCCAAGTGTGGCCTTACCAAGGCATTATAAAGTGGTATTAACACTCCGCATGATCTTGATTCTATCCCTCTATTAATGCAGCCTAGAACTGTGTTGGCTTTTTTGGCAGCTGCTGCACACTGCTGGCTCATATCTAAATGGTTGTCCACTAGGACTCCAAGACCCCTCTCACAGTTACTACTGTTGAGCAAGGTACCACATATACTGTACCTGTGCATTTTGTTTTTCTTGCCTAAATGTAGAACCTTACTTTTTTCACCATTGAATTTCATTTTGTTAGATAGCGCCCAATGTTCAAGTCTGTCAAGATCCTTCTGTATCTTGAGCCTATCTTCTGGAGAGTTGGCCATTCCTGCCAGTTTGGTGTCATCTGCAAATTTTACAGTATCCTTCCCCTGCCACGCCCACCAAGCCATGCCCACCAAGCCACACCCACAGAATCGGCAGTAAAAAAAAATCAAATCCCAGTAAAAAAAATTGAATCCCAGCACTGCCATTTTTATTATTTTTGTAAATGCCTCAAGGTGGCGAACAGACCTAATAATCTTTCCTCCTCCTATTTTCCCCACAACAGCCATCGTGTGAGGTGGGTGGGAGAGAGTGACTGGCCTAAGATCACCCAGCTGGTTTTCATGCCTAAGGAAGGGCTGAAACTCACAGTCTCCTGATTTTTAGTCTGGTGTCTTAAGTACTAGAGCCCCTGAAACACCAACTAATCCATTTCGGTAGCTGTGGACAAGCAGAAATGGTTTCTTCAGCCCCAAAGAGAGAGTCCTCAAGCCCATTATATTGGATAAACAGGAGGGGGGGGGGAGGCAGAAGGCTCAAACCTTGATCCACTTCATTTGAAGCACAGCAGTTGCTTGAATTCCTTCATAACTGCTTCATTAGTTCTTGCAATAAACGTAGGTGGGGGGTCCTTGGATGCAGCTTCCATTTCCTGTGTTTGTCAAGAAAGCCTGATCCCCTCCCCATCCCTCCCTGCTGATCCTGCTTTTCCAGGGTGCATGGAACAGCATCTACCCCAAGATTGTAAGAGAGAAGTGTAAGGGTAAAAGCGATCCTTCCAGCACTTAACTGAATCAGGAACATTTGGTTCATGGTTTTCAAGAAAGGTTCCTTGCAATTGTCAAAACAGTGCAAGAATGCAATTTTAAAAAGGCAGTTTAAGGCTTTTTTTAAAAAAAAGGCACAAATGTTTCAAGATAGCTCCATAGGCAGCAAATTGAAATAATAAAAACACTTCAGTTAACTGTCACCATCTAAAGTTTAGGAACCCAATGCTGACTGAAATGCCTACAAAATTGCAGGATAAATTTAAAATGTACTCGGAGAGAGCATGTCATCACAATTTTTCCCTCTCAAAAAAGGGACACAGAATAGTACCTGAAGATCAAGATTTCTTTGACAATCATAGCAAATGCATAAGTTCAAAATGGATGACTGTTGTGCACAGAATACAGCACAAAATGTGCTGTTGAGCACAAAATACAAAATTCTCTTTTGTTCGTGCCATAGTTTGATTCAGTCATAACTCCACAGACCATGAACCTTTGTATTGTCTGTCTGTCCGTCCGTCCCTCCCTCCGTCCTTCCCCCCCCCCACTCTCTCCCCCTCACTTGGAGAACCAGTCACTAAATGTCTCCACATGAATAGCAGAGTGCAGATGTAGAAAACGAATGGAGAGTCTCTTACCTTCACATTTTATTGTTTGATTTAAATTTGGCATGTACCTTGGTTTATTTGTATATGTTACCTATTCAGAAGAAAGCTGTTCCAGTTTGTGGGAATTCCATTTTGTGACGGTTAAGGATCTTCACTGGTTACTCTTGCTCAGGAACAGTATCCCACCTTCTAAGGCTGGGATGAAGGCAGTGAGAATCGGTAATGGGTCCATCAGCCCTTGCACAAACTGGTGGCAGGCCTAAGATCCCAACAACTGGACTCTCCAACACATTCCTAAGACTACATAGGCAAGGGTTTCTTGCTACCATTTCTCCTGCAAATTCAAGATATGAATTCTAACGGACTTTGGATGGTAGGGCTAGAATAAATGAGAATGCACACATGTAACATTAATGAAAGTGATTGTCAGTGATAGCTGTTGAAGTTGAAGTTCCAAACTTTTTTGGTTAAAAACAAATCAATAACAACTGTGTATCCCTAGCAAAGGGAGCTCTATGTCAGCTACATCAGCTTTCTGGTGGACACAGGGATTTAATTTTTTGTTACTTCTCATACTAGTGACAGGGTCTGAGAAAACATAATTTAAATTTGGCTAGACAAATTATCTGAATTATGTACTATTAAAAAAAGAGAGAGAGAGACTAAACTTATTTACTAGGTGATCCAGGATTCATTAAACTAAGATGCAGGGCTGTTGTGAGCACAAAACACAAAATTCTCTTTTGTTCATTATACTGAGTTTAGAGGATGAACTGTATGCATAAATGATATAAATACATCTAGGATAAGTACCATACTAGCTTAGTAATTCAATAATAAAAATGGATAAGATTCCATTAAATATCTTTTGTGTGACAAAATAGGTCAGTGAAGTGGTAAAAACTGGCAATGTTATTACAAAAATTTCTAAAGTATAAATTAGTTGACTGTATCTCCTATTTAGAGTCCTTGAGTGTTTTTGCCATTAAATATGGAATAGAAAAATAATTACATTATTGGAATTGTTTCACTGGAGGTAAGCTCTTTGAGGAATCATATTTCTTGTAGGCACTTTTTGAATCTTCCAGAAAGGAAAGTAATTTAGTTTAGATTGTGAGCTCCTGCCCCCTTTTTAATAAAGTTATCCAATTGAGGATATAACAGGCAAAAATAATATATTCCAGGGTTATTTTTTTTCTGCTGCATTCCTTAGATGACTTAAACTTGCTTTATATAGGTCTGCGGTGGCTGGCATGATTGGTTGATTCTTCTGTACCTGTTCCTATATTAAGAAATGTAAAAAAAATCAGAGTATAATATTATAGAAGGAAATGCAAGTGATTTATGGATGAGACAAAGAGCTTGATAATCATTAAGATAATATCCTTTTTCCAGGAATCTAAAATTCCAAAAGGGGGCAGTGTTGCACTCTGCCAAGGCAATACTGTACTGAACTTCTATACTAAAATACTTTACATATATCCTTACACACACACACATATATATATAGGCTAAATCACATCAGTTTAGCATCAGATATCTTCTATCCATATTACATTGTTCAGATTACCTTCCCCCCCCCAGAATTATAACCCAGGTGGAATGTATTAATTGTTCTAGCAGAAGTGTAAACAAAAGATAGAGTTCTATCAAATAAATGATAGACGTTGGAAATCTAACCAAATCATTTGATTCTTAGAAGAAGAAACCATAGTCCTGCTCTCAGAAATTCAGGCAGCAATCATTTCCTTATGTTTCCTTTTGTGATGATGATCCTTAACATCCTTATAGAAAGTCTGCTGATTCTACTGCACCTATTTTCTATTGAATACATCAAGTTTTCTTCTTTAACTGGCAATTAATTACAGTATATTACATAAATCACAAACAAGGTCAACCACAACCTTTCCATGTACTGTGTACTAATTTTCAGAAAGATACTCTCTCTCTCTCTCTCTCTCTCTCTCTCTCTCTCTCTCTCTCTCTCTCTCTCTCTTTGTGATGTAACAAAGTTGCTCCCCCTCACATCAAATGAAAAGGAATGTTGAGAATAAAAGATGTAGATGAAAAAACAATCCCTGAATTAAAACAAAATAGTCTGAACATGATCGATCCAATTTACAACAACAAAACAAGCAACAACAACAAAAAAGGAAAATAAAAAAAGATCCCAACATGAAATTTTATTGCAAGCTGGAAAATGAGTATTAGAAACCTATCATTACTAATGTGGTCAGGCAGAGAAGATAGAAATGAAAATGCTTGATCCAGTTCCAAAATGACAAGAAAGATGGATGGGTATATCTTTTTATCATTATGCTCTCTGTCTTATTAAAGAAACAAAAGGGGGTGGGAGCAGATCTCTTGTGAAAAGTTGGACATTGTCAGCCTCAAGGAACCAGAACAACTTCGTGAATAAGCCAAAGTAGTTTCATTATTGTTATTCCTCCATTTACAAGAATCTTGCCAGACTAACTGCCTTCTCTTGCGAACAGGCAGATAAAGGCTTCAAGAGTCTGTAGCTTCCTCCTACAGAGTGACTCCAAGCTTGATGGTCTGTTTACTTCCCCTTCTACTCTAGCTGGAGATTCCACCACAGGTTGTCATACAAAATGAATCCATACCATGCATTTTTTTTTCATGCAGTAATTAATAAGTGCATTGGCTTAATTCTCTCTGATAGAGCCCACCAGACAAGACAGATCTCCATGCTATCTCAATTCAGTGATAAAAGATCCCTTTGCTTACTGTTTCAGCCATTCACATTACTAAACATAAACAATCATCTATTATTTCATTCCATCAGTGCTCACTACATCAGAGAATGAATATTTTATTACAATGTACTGCACTTCCCCCATCCCCCCCCCCATTCCTCCACTCTTCTACTCGCAACAGAATTCCTTATTCCACCAGTCTTGAAATTTTAGGCTTAGACAACTTAGAGCTATGTCGCCTTCGATCTGATCTAAATGTAGTTCATAAAATTATCCGCCACAATGTCCTACCTGTCAATGAATACTTCAGCTTCAACCGCAACAATACAAGAGCACACAATAGATTCAAACTCAATGTAAACCGCTCGAAACTCGACTGCAGAAAATACGACTTCAGCAACAGAGTGATCAATGCCTGGAATGCACTACCTGACTCTGTGGTTTCTTCCCCAAACCCCCAAAACTTTAACCTTAGACTGTCTACAGTTGACCTCACCCCATTCCTAAGAGGTCTGTAAGGGGCGTGCATAAGCGCACCATCGTGCCTACCGTCCCTGTCCTTCTGTCCTATTGTCTAATTTTTACCTATACATACTTTGCTTTTGTTTATGTTTATATCATACCTGTTATACGTGTTGACAAAATAAATAAATAAATAAATAAATAAATAAATAAATAAATAAATAAATAAATAAATAAATAAATAATAATAAATAAACAATGTACTGTACTTCCCCCATTTTTTCCTATGACAGAGATCAGATTTTTGACTCAACCAAAATGGAATAAAACCACAATTGCTCTTGCAAATGGGGTTATGTAATTGGGGTATAGAAATGTTTGGGTTTTAAAAAATTTGGTAAAGGAAACAATCCACTTAATGCATCAAGGTTAAGAAATGTGAATTGGATCAGTCCAATGAAAAAGGCAGACAATTTTTTTTCAGTTTGGTTAGTGAAATTTGATAATTGCACATTCCTCTGTAAAATGATCTGATCTGCACCTTTAAATGAACTTGCAATCTGGCACTTACCTATCTACTGGGTTTTACCTTATGCTGAATGATGCGACACCATTTCAGCTGCAGAAATAGAATTCTTTAATACATTGTGAGGCATAGGAAAATACAGTTTTGAAAACATTAGCAAATATATTGTATTTTATTATTACCCTAGTGCTCACTGCTTTATGAAAAAAAACATTCATGCTAAGTTTCAGTCATATTGATCTGTGTTGTTATTATTTTTCTGCTGCCTCATCTGTGTCATACCTGTAGTACAGTAAGTCTAAAACCTGGTAGAGTCTAATACCCGTCTCATACTTGGTAGAATGTGTAGTGGATGTGCAGTCTCAACATGATTTTAATCACAGCAAAGGATTCTTTTCTTAAATATAAGATACTAAAAAATAAAATCAAACAAATATGAACCAATTTTTTGATTATGATTTTTCTGTTCAAGCCTGGATTACTAAAATCCTAATAGCACATAGAATTTGAAATGATAACATTTACATACAGGAGATAGTGTGACTGCTATTCACCCATCTGATAGCTGAATTGGGAAGATATGGGAGATTTACAGAAATAATTTCCAAAACCTTTGTGTTTTGACCATCCAATTAGTGAAGAGACATGGAGTTAACTTTTGATTTGGGGATCTGTATCTATAATCTTTTGATAAATTATCCATTGGATTTCTTAGTACAGAAGTCTTAGCAATGCTAATCAGAGGAACAATCAAAAAATTGTTAATCAGTGGAACAATAAAAAACAAATCAAAACATTAATCAGTGGAACAACTTACCTGTTGTGGGTGCTCCAACATTAGAAGTTTTTAGAAGAGATTGGACAACCATTTGTCTGAAATGGTATAGGGCAGTGATGGCGAACCTTTTTTGGTTTGCATGGCAAAAGTGGATGTGCGCGCGCTAGCATGCACGCCCATTCCCACACCCATTCCCTACCTCCATGTATGCGTACCCCCCCCTGCGCTGCCTACCGTGCATGCGCACAATCCCCCCGTGCGCATGCACACAGACCTCACCGAAGCCTGGGACTATGAAAAAACGGCCCAACGGGCAAACCGGAAGTTCGGAAAAACAGACTTCTGGTTTGCCTGTTGTGCTGTTTTTTGCACTCCAGTGGCTCGAGGGAAGCTTCCTGAAGCCCCGGAGTGCAAAAAACAGCACAACGGGCAAACCGGAAGTGCATTTTCCGAACTTCCAGTTTGCCCGTTGTGCTGTTTTTCGCACTCCGGGGCTTAAGGAAGCTTCCCTGAAGCAATCGGAGGGCGAAACGGCCTTCCCCAAGGCCGAAAATCAGCTGGCCAGCGTGCACATGTGTGCTGGAGCTAACATAGGGCAACACCTTGCGTGCCCTCCGCTATGGCTCCGCGTGCCACCTGTGGCACGTGTGCTATAGGTTTGCCATCACGGGTATAGGGTTTCCTGCCTAAGCAGGGGGTTGGGTTAGAAGACCCCCAAGGTCCCTTCCATCCCTGTTATTATTCTATTCTATTCTATTCTATTCTATTCTATTCTATTCTATTCTATTCTATTCTATTCTATTCTATTCTATTCTATTCTATTCCTATTCCTATTCCTATTCCTATTCCTATTCCTGCCCTGCCCTGCCCTGCCCTGCCCTACCCTACTCTCTCAAGTTTCCAGATGAAGTTGAGTAGTTTAAGGCAAAGTTCTCCTTTGAATGCAAATTGTCATTTCTCCCTTACCATAGCTCCCTTATGTATACTCATCATGGAACCTAGAAGCTGAATTTTTTAGTTAGGATTCCTAAACATGGGAATTGTAGAATGCTGTGGTTGGGTTTTGAATTCTGTTGTTACTCTGAAATGATGCTGGTTGTCAAGGTAAGGACAGCTATATTTTAGCCTTTTCCTCTCTCCCTGAAATTATTGAAGTTAGGGACATTTCCTTGCCAGTGCCAGATCATGGATTGAAGTAAAGGAGTATCACCAATGCAAATGTAATGCTGAACTTAATTTTTAATTAAATTTAATTAATTTATTTTCTTTTGTTGTTGAAGAGACTGTCTCTGACATAGGATTCGGTATAATGATCTGTTCACAAGGCAAGAATGTTGGAAACCATCTTCTTCCATTTATGGCTTTAAAGTTAATTCCTGCTTTTTGCTTTAAATCAGGAAGGAAATAAGGACTAGTGAAAAATCACTCATAATTGGCTTAATGCACACAAACAAGGACATGTCAGGCAGATTTGAGATAACCAGAGCCTGTGAGTTCTAGACATGTAAGCTGGCTGGATGACTTTGAACCATTGAAGGACAATTGGTATAACCAAGACCTCCTGAGTATTACAGGACAAAGTTTGATCTACCTATATCCCTGGATTCATTCAAGAGCAGTATGACTCTAACATAACTGAAACTCATTTAAGCATTGCCATCTTCCAGAATTCAATTTCAGGTTTTGGCTTTCTTCCAGCTCATTTCCATGTCTAGACATCACTTCAGCGTCTTCATAGACTTGCTTTATTCTGATAAAAACTATTTTTTTTAAAAAAAAGACTTGCTTTATTCTGATGATGAAATGTGTAGGGATAAATGGATCTGTCTGGGTATCTCAGTCTTCTTTTTTTGCATCAGTCTGAAGGATCATTTTAAAGCTCACATGAATACTTGTACACATGACTTGAGCCGTGGTGGCACAGTGGTTGGAATGCAGTATTGCAGGCAAACTCTGCCCACAGGCAGGAGTTCAATCCTGACCGGCTCAAGGTTGACTCCGCCTTTCATCCTTCTGAGGTCGCTAAAATGAGGACCCAGATAGTTGAGGGCAATATGCTGACTTTGTAAACCACCCAGGGAGTGCTGTAAACATACCGCTGGGGTGGTATATAAGTCTGTTATTGCTATTATTATATGCATTTCTGCTAATATTAGCATTTTGTATATCAGACATGAGGAATTTTCAGTTAATAGACCTAGAAGCTATCCCCTTTCTAATCCCTTTCTTCCCCCCTCTTACCAAGCCTCCCCAGTTTAGACCATCTATTCATCCTTCCTGCGAATTTCACCCACCGAGTACTGAAGGCGAGCACTTGAGCCAGCAGCGTAGAAGTGAAACTCACTGCTTAGAAATAATCTTGCTTCAGAGGACCAAGCAGGCACAAGGCTTTCTTTCCTTCTTCTGCAGAAAGTAGAGGCTGCTGTTATTTATGCAGAGACAAACTGACTTTGATAGTTCTATGCTTCCTGCCTACAGAAGGGAAATTGATTGGGAGGTGGGAATGGATGGGATTTCCCCTTACGTGGCATCTGATATAATCCCTTTGTTAGGATAGTGACCAATATGTGCATTTTTGTGTCCCATTTTCATAACTAGTGGCTTCATTTGTTGTTGTTGTTTAACCACTAAGTCATGTCTGGCTCTTCATGGCCCCATGGACCATAGCACGCCAGGCCCCTCTGTCCTCCTGTCTCCTGGCGTTTGCCCAAATTCATGTTTATTGCGTCAATGACAGGGGTGGGTTCCTACTGGTGCGGACCAGTACGTGCGCACCGGTAGCAGCCCACTGGTGATGTAATGTTGTCTGTCCTGGTCCAGGGGCGCTGCCATCTTTTTTTCAGAATTTTTGGCAATTTTTTTGGGTTTAGATGGCTTCTCCTCATCCTCTGCTTTGAAAAAATGCCCTCCCGCCCGCTCCCAGTTTAATACTGACCTTTATTTCTTCATCCGAAGCACAGCTGAGCAGCTCCTCAGCTGTGTTTTGGGCTGAAACATCCTTCTGAGCATGCGTACTCGGTGGGTGCAATTCACAGGAAGGATGAATAGATGGTCTAAAGCAGGGGTCTCCAACCCTGGCAACTTTAAGACTTGTGGACTTCAACTCCCAGTGATGCGCACTGGTAGCAAAGGTAACTGGAACCCACCCCAGGTCAATTACATTATCTAATCAGCTCATCCTCTGCCATTCCCTTCTCCTTTTGCCTTCGGTCTTTCCCAACACCAGGGTCTTCTCCAGTGAGTATTTATTTATTTATTTATTTATTTATTTATTTATTTATTTATTTATTTATTTATTTGTTTGTTTGTTTGTTTGTTTGTTTGTTTGTTTGTTTATGTATGTATGTATGTATTTTTTTATTTTTTATTTTTTATTTTTTATTTTTTATTTTATTTATTTATTTATTTATTTATTTATTATTTATTTATTTATGTCAAGCATATATAAGATTACAGTAAAAGTATAAACATGCATACATGAGATGGTTTTGAGTACATGGGAACATTACGACAGGGACGGTAGGCACGTTGGTAGGAAAATGGTTGTAGGTAGGAAAATAGTTCTCTATTCTCATTTAGTAGTTGAGCTTCAGCTTCAGTGTCTGTCCTTCCAAAGGACAACCAGGGTTGACTTCTTTTAGGATTGACTGATTTGATCTCCTTTCAGTCCAAGGGACTCCAAAATCACAATTCGAAGCATACTGTATGTAAGGAATGTCTTTCCAGCCGCAATTAAAGTACGAACTTCTGAGTCAGTGTTCTCAAAAGGATTCCTTTATTTTGCATCTGTATAACATCCATTCGTTCAAAGCAAAGTCTAAATGCCTTCAGGCAAGGCAAGCATATTTAACCTTAATGCCCCACCCCATTCAGCATAATCAATCCACAAATGTGTGACCAGATGGTTACGTTCCCAGCCTCTCTTCCATTCAAACTGACTTGCAATTACCCCTCATAAAACCCTATCTTAAGATGAGAAGGCTCCCAGGTGTCTGGGATCCGGATATGTTATAACCTTTTGATCAAGCAGAGCCAAGACCCCCCTTCTCCTTTTGAATGGCAGAGTCTGGTATCTTCATAGAGATATGAAAAAAGTAGAAGGGTGGTGGAAGGGGAAATAAAAATCTGCAGGTATTCCACAACAGAAATCTCTAGAATCAAACAATACATATGTGAAAGCAGAATTCTGCAAATGGGGAGCTGTTTTTGATTTCATTTCTGGCAGTGGGTATCCAGCAGGGTGGTCAAAGATATATCCAAAATCAGAGCTGATATTCTATAAAAATGCATTGGAATAATCTTTTGTATCTAAGAGTGACAGGAATTGAAAATTAATCTATTCTGTGCCCATCCCCTTTCCAGGTTATTTGTTATTGTGGAATAATTAATACAAAATCCTGTGTCATGACATTATCATCATCACAACAGCTGCCTCCCCCAGTAAGCCTGTGTATTTCCAAGATCAATATTATCAAATGAATTATGAGATGGGCAAGAAGCCATAAGTACTTGGATTGATGCCCCATTCCCTCCAATTGCCATGCATATATCTTCAACACACAGAAGCTAAAACTGTTCCTATATAAGCAGGCTCTAGACTGCTTTCTTGCTCTTAAACCTCTACAGAATTGGTTCCAACAATGGTGTCAAGACTGGAACAAATATGAACCATTTTATCCATAAAGCGTTGGGCCAACTAATCATAGCAGGAGATTAAGTGCTTATTCAACATCTACATGAAGCCGCTGGGTGAGGTCATCCCCCAGACTGGGGTACAGTATCAAAAATATGCTGATGATACTCACTTATATTTTTGAGTATATAGTGAGGCTTTCTTTCTTTTTTCTTTTTTTACAAAAGTTTTTTTTTTAACATACTCCACATAAACATCAATACATATACCATAATATCTTATCAAGTGTTAACATAGATTATATATTATTATCCAATAAACAATAAACAGACATAATAATCTTACATCTATCATTACCAGGTTGCCCATCTGTTTTCCCATATCACATCATGTCACTCCCCTCCCTCTATCTCCCTTCCTTTTTTCTACCTTCTTTCTCCTTCTCTCCCTTCTTCCTACTTTCCTCTTCCCCTTACTCCATCTTTCTCCTTCTCCACCTCAACCTCTCCCCTTACTCCATCTTTCTCCTTCTCCACCTCAACCTCTCCTCACTTCCCTCTTCTCCTCCTCTCCTCCTCCTTCCTTCTAACCTCCTTCTCTTCTACCTACACTCTTCCTTCTCTCCTCCTCTCTTCTACTTCCTCTTCCTCCCTCTTATTCATTCCCTGAGTATATCCATTTTAACCTATTTTGTGGTTAACAGACAAGCAACACATTTCTCTAACTTCCCTTAAACTATGGTACAACTATTCATCTGAAATCTTTTCTATGTCAATACTTCTATACATATCGATCATTCTAGGTATATTTTTATACTATTATAATGCTGCCTCCTTAACTACATAATTTTGTCACCTGGGTCTAACAACTTTAACTTTTCATTTTCCTCCCATTTTAATTGGTGTAACTTATCTTCTATCCATATTCATTTTCCATCCATTCATAAAATTTTCCCCAAATATTATAGTATTCTGAATCCTCCTTTTCTTTAATTATCATTGTCATCTATTCATCTCCGCACAGTCCAATATTTTCTTAATTACCTCCCCTTCAGAGGGAACTTTTGTTGCTTTCCAATTTTGTGCAAATGCAATTCTATCTGCTGTAATTATATGAATAATTAAATATATATTTTCTTTGTTATATTTCTCTGGTAAAATACCCAACAGGAATATCTCTGGTTTCAACTCTATACCATGTTTCAAAATCTTTTCCATCCACATTTGAATTGAGCTCCAATACACTTTAGCTTCAGCACATGTCCACCACATATGATAAAAAGAACCAGGTATTTGGTGACATTTCCAACATTTCATAGATTTATCTTTAAACATTTTAGCTATCCTTTCTGGTGACATGTGCCATAGTGAGGCTTTCAAAGTCCTGTCACAGTGGGTCTGGATGGAGAGGAATTGTCTCAAGTACCAAGATAGATGGTTGTGAAAATTAGGGTCACCCAGATCTGGGGATATTCCATTTTTATCCTTGAATGGGGTTTCACTTTCCTATTCAAAGTGGTCAGTTTCTGGTGATCATCTTGGACTTACTGTTTCTGCAAGCCCACTGTAGGAGATGACCAGGCTGAGTCTGAGGGAAGGGTCATATGTCTCATCAGTCTCGAGTCCCTTCACACCCACAAGAGATCTAAATACAGCCCACCTTGAATTCCATTGACTCTTATCTACTGCCAATTTGCTTTGACTATTAGTAGTTCAGATTTTTGTAGAGAGCTTAAGTTTGCAATAAACCTATAGATTCATTTGAACTCCCTGGACTCCTGATTTCCCGGTGCTTGACACCCATCTGCAGCACACATGCACCCTGCCCACTTTCCACTGCAGCCCCCCTCCCCTTCCCTGCCAACCCACACTTGCACAGCTGCATCCTGCATCACTTGCCTGCCTGCCAACCCAGCTTGCTCACCTGAGACTTATGGCTTCCTGCCAGCTTCCCCATTGACTTCGCTTGAAGGAAATCGGCAGGAAGTTTCAAGTTACAGTTACATGCATTCCCCGCTTAATGACTTGCGATCCTTAACAACAAGGACTCCTGGGTTTGTCGTCGCTAAGCAACATGGTCACATGATGTTGTGCTTTACATCTACTATACATCACTTAGCAACAGAAATTCCAGTCCCAATTAGTGTAGTGAAGCAAGGATTATCTGTAATATTAGAGCTTTAAAGGACTATTAGCCATTTTTCTTGGCAGCTTCCTGAGAATATTTAGGAACCTGTTGGATTTCCTAGATATCTGAGAGTGGATCATCTAGTTAAGGTTTCCATGAGTAACCCAATTTCCAAGAGTAAAACCCAGGTTACATTGATTTCTGTAAATTTTGTCTATTTATTAATGTTAATCCATGATCTCAAATACTTGCTCAAGTCTAATTTAGGTTACCGTATCTGGGCTGGAAAAATTCAGCTGAACTCTAGTAGGGTAGGCAGAAGATATAGAACACTATTTTTTTTGCTGCCACCCACTCTTTGTCTGGGTTTTTTCAATGAATATTTGAAGCTGGAAGTTGTTTCCCATACTGTAATTCCCATTATTTTTGTCAGAAAATTGCACAGCAGGTGTCCAAATGGAGTCAGAGACTCTGACACGAACTTGTAGCTTTATATAAATAAATATATTTAACATCTATATTTACAGCAGAGAGTTGGGCACATCACTACATCAGGAGATAAATCGTCAGGTAAATCAGAGAACAGCATACAGAGCACACAGAAGAAAAAGGCGGGAAAAAGAGAAACACCCCTTCTCACCCAGCAACCAATCATAATGTAGATTGCCTCATGCAGGAGCCCATACTCTCCAACCAATCACGTACAACTGTGTGTTATGGCACATTACACACTTTATTGTTCCAGCTATTAAATCACAATTTTGCTGACTGTTGTGACTGGATTTCTGGAAACCAAGTCATTTGGCACCAGATGCCTCTCACAGGCCCAGGATGCCTCCCACAGACCCAGGATTGTCCCAGTAAACTGGAACATCTGGTCACCCTTTCTTTAAAGGGACCCTCCTGCTCCCACACAAAGCAAGAGGATGCTGCCTCATCAGGAAAAGAAATGAATGAGTCAGAATAACAGAGTTGGAAGGGATCTTAGAGGTCTTCTAGTCCAACCCCCTGCTCAGGCAGGAAACCCTATACCAGTGATGGCGAACCTTTTTTTGCTCGGGTGCCAAAAGGGTGCATGTGCGCGCGATAGCGTGCACGTGCGTGCCCACACCCATAATGCAATGCCCTCCCCCTGCGCATGCGCGCACAACCCTCCATGCTGCCCCCACCCCGTGCATGCGTGCAGGCCTCACTGAAGCCTTTGGACTTTCGGTAGGCCTGTTGGGCCATTTTTCACCCTCCCCAGGCTTCAGGAAAGCCTCCGGAGCCTGTGGATAGGCTCCGGAGGCTTTTCTGAAGCCTGGGGAGGGCAAAAACGTCCTCCCCTGCCCTCCGGAAGGCCGAAAATCATCTGGCCAGCACACACCAGTAGTGGGTTCCTACCGGTGCGCTCTCCGCTGTTCTTCGCCGCCGAGCCGAAGACGCTGGCGGCGTTTGCGGCGCGGGGCTTCCCCCGCCCGCTTCCCCGGGACGCCGGGATGCCGCCATTTGCGTTCTTCTGCACTCTGCGCTGCTTGCGCAGAGTGCAGAAGAACGCAAATGGCGGCATCCCGGCGTCCCGGGAAAGCGGGCGGGGGAAGCCCCGCGCCGCAAACGCCGCCAGCGTCTTCAGCTCGGCGGCGAAGAACAGCGGAGAGCGCACCGGTAGGAACCCACTACTGGCACACACATATGCACTGGAGCTGACATAGGGCAATGCCTCGCGTGCCCTCAGATATGGCTCCATGTGCCACCTGTGGCACGCGTGCCATAGGTTCGCCATCACGGCCCTATACTATTTCAGAGAAATGGTTGTACAATCTCTTAAAAACTTCCAGTGTTGGTGAATCCACAACTTCTGGAGGCAAACTGTTACACTGATCAATTGTTCTGTCTGTCAGGAAATTTCTCCTTAGTTCTAAATTGCTTCTCTCCACAATTAGTTTCCACCTATTGCTTCTTGGCATACCCTTAGGTGCTTTGGAGAAGAACTTGACTCCCTCTTCTTTGTGGCAATCCCTTAGATATTGGAACACTGCTATCATGTCACCCCAGTCCTTCTTTTCATTAAACTAATCCAGATGTTCTTCCCTGTACTGCCTTTCTCACTTGTGTTCTTTTTATGCTGTTCTGATACTATAACATCATCAGTGGAAAGATTCTGCTCCTAATATATTCCAAGACATATATATTGCTCTTCCCCCATAGCTTTTTGGTCATAACTACAGCATTTCTCACATTTGTTGGAACAGCAAGTGTTAGGTTGCGCGGGAATGAAGAGGCGAAACATAGGAACAGTTCAGCACCTTTATTTCTCCATAGCTGAAAGTAATACAGAATGCTAGCAGGCTGCAGAGAAGCTGCTTTTAAGCTGCCGGCCACTGACAGCAGTTTATTTCTCCCGCCACTAAACTAACCAGTCAGCGGCGACTATGCAAATCCGTACTACATACAACCGTACATAACACCCCTCCCCTCTTAGTTTGTGGATATTCAAATGGTCTCTGTATACAAATTACGTAGTCATGCAGGTAGGCGGGGCGCCGTACAGTCCTACTGGGCCTGCACGATTCATTATTCCCTGGGAACTTGTTGGTGGTGGACATGCCGTCTGCTCCTCCTGGCCCTGTCTGTGGAATTATCTGGAACTCGCTGCTAGGCATGGCGGCTGCTGTCCCTGGGTCATCGACCTCCGGTCCGGGATGACTTCGCTGGACTCCGGCTGAGTCCGGTAGGTGTCCGTTCATCTTCTCTGGGGTTGAGCATAGGGATTCTTGGTGTCTGGTAGTCAGGGCTGGTCTGTCTCATAGAGCTTCATGCTCGGTTGTTTTGGAGGCCCCACAGGGCAGAGACTCTGGCTGCTCCGTGTTTCCTAGAGGCTGGAGCTTGTCTGGTTGGCAGAGCCACGAATTCTCCAGCCTCCTTCTGAGCTGGTTTATATGTCATCTCCACACCCGTCTGTCCTGTTCGATCTGGTATGATTTTGGGCCACTGACTGTGATTACTTTTGCCTTCACCCACTTCACCCACTTAGGATCAACCATATAATTTTGTGCAAAAATGAGGTCGCCGGTTCCCAATGACCGAACTGTTTTACTAGAGTCCAAGGGTTTCTCTGGGTGATAGTTGGGGTTCAATTGGTCTAGTTGCGACCTTAGTTTATGGCCCATCAGCATTTCGGAAGGGCTTCAATTCGTGGCCGCACATGGGGTGATGTGTTGGGCCAGCAGGAACTGGTGGATTCTCTCTTGCCAGTTTCCCGGACCCATTCTGGTGAGTGTCTCTTTGGTCATTCTTACCATTCTTTCCACTTGGCCTGGAAGTTACTGGCTGGATTGGATGGCGAAATGAGGATGTGCCTTATGCCCATTTTGGCCAGGAATGACTCCATGTCCTTAGCAGTCAGTTGGGGCCCGTTATCTCAAATGAGGACATCTGGAAGGCCGTGGGTTGCAGAGATCTGCCTCAATGCTCTGGTGGTTGCTTCTGTTGTTGTGGTGTGCATGCTCACGACCTCCAGCCATTTAGAATAGGCATCCACCACGATTAAAAAGGTTTGCCCTGCCATCGGTCCCGCAAAGTCGATATGGATTTGGGACCAGGGTGTCCTTGGTATTTCCCATTCCAGTGGGTTTGTGTGAGGAGGAGCCGGTCTTGTTTCTTGGCATACAGGTTGCCACCCATTCTGTGATGTCTTGGTCTAGTTTGGGCCACCACAGATACTGTAGCTCCTGGCCAATGCCTTCATTCGTACTATCCCTGGGTGTCCTATGTGTAGAGTGTCTAGGACCCTTTTCTGCAGGCTGCGGGGTACTATGACTCTTTCCCCCCAGAGCAGACCCTTCAGCACCGACAGTTCCAATTGTTTATTTAAAAACGATCTGAATTCTTCCCCCATGTCTTCCTGTGGCCATCCCCTTAACACCCAGTTGATGACTCTTGACAATACCTTATCTTTGGCTGTATGGTCTGCGATGTCATGTGAAGTGACTGGGCTGGACTTTTCAATGTTGATAAGCAGGATTTCGGCCACAGGTGTGGAGTCTTTGACAAGGTCTGGTGTGGGGCAGCGGCTGAGGGCATCAGCGTTGGTTATGCTCTTCCCTGGGCAATGAGACAGTTTATAGTTGTAGCCGGATAGGAAGATTGACCAGCGTGTCATCCTGGGTGACATGTAGGTTGGTGTTTGCTGGTTCCCCACAAGGAGTCCCAGTGAGGGCTTGTGGTCGGTTATTAATTTGAAATGCCGGCAATAGAGGTATTCATGGAAATGCTTGATGCCTGCCACCGCTGCAAGCGCTTCCTTGTCTATTTGGCTATAATTTCTTTCTGCCCGGGACAGAGTCTTAGAATAGTAGGCTATTGGAGCCTCGGATCTGTTTGGAAGTTTGTGGCTAAGGACGGCCCCCACTCCAAATGGAGATGCATCGCAAGTCAGCAATAGGGGGTAGGTTGTCGTTATACTGGATGAGGACACTGTCTGATGATAAAAGCTCCTTTGTGGCTTGGAACGCGATGGCCTCTCTCTGTTCCCATGTCCAGGTAGCTGACTTCCCCAGGAGCTGATGCAGTGGCTCAGCAACTGTTGCCTTCTGTTTAAGGAAAATTGTGTAAAAGTTTAAAAGTCCTAGAAAGGCTTGCAGTTCAGATTTATTAGTCGGGTGGGGGCATTCTTGATAGCTTTGATTTTACTGTCCATGGGCCGAATGCCAGATCCATCAATCAAAAATCCCAAGAACTCAACTTGTTTTACACCGATCATGCATTTTTCCTTTTTTACTTTGAGCCCTTGTGTCTGAAAACATTGTAGGGTGGCCCTTAATCTGTTGAAAAGTTGTTCCTCATTTTCTCCCGATATGAGGACATCGTCAAAATAAGGAACCACCCCTGGGAGGCCCTGCAGTAAGCATTCCATCATGCTTTGAAAAAGCCCCGGGGCAACGCTTACTCCAAATTGCAGGTGGTTGCATTTAAATGCCCCCCTATGGGTTACTATTGTCTGGGCTTCTGCAGTGGCAGCGTCCACCGGCAGTTGCTGGTAGGCTTGGGCCAAATCTAATTTAGCAAAAATTTGGCCGTTGCCTAAGGAATATAGCAGACGTTGGACCACAGGCACTGGGTATAGGTTTTGTTGTAGCGTAGTGTAGGTCTGCCCTTGATGGAAACCACAATATGGAACTTGTCCTCCTCACCAGCATCCGAGTGGCCCACTGTCATGTGGAATATTCCTCTATTGTCCTGGTATTGGCCATCTCTGCATCTGTTTCATGGGCCCCCTGGACTGTTTTGTCCTTGCCACCCCAGACCCATGGATGGCTTAGGGGTATATTGGGCTGGTTGGTAGGGGGTTGGTTGGGTAGCCCTGCAGGCCTCTGCAATGTGCCCTTTTTTGTGGCACCAGTGGCAAATTGCCTCTTTAAAACGGCAAACCACTCTGGCATGGCCCCCTAGGCAACCCGAACAGCCCGAGTTTGGCAACAAAGTCATTGATGGATTTACCATCGTGTTGGCGGTGATGGTAAAACTCATTCCTGCTGACCATCGGGGTTGCTGTAGGGGTGTAGTGTTCTTTTAGCATTCTCTGGAGTGTTGTCTAGGAGATGGACTCGATGTCTGTGGGTGCCACCAGGGTTTGAGCCATTTTAAAAATTTTAGGGCAACAGTAGGTTAGGAAGAAAGCCTTCTTCCTGTTGTCTGGTGGATCCTGGAAGTTGTTGGCTTCCAGGAACATGCAAAAACTGCTCATGTATGTTGTCCATTCTTCGGTCTTCGGGTTGAAGATTGCTGGAGTGGGATATGTTTGAGTAGCCATCATCAGGTTTGACCGGAACAGGTCGATGCTTGCTTCTAAGATGGCCACGATGCCACGAGTGCCTTTGTCCTGTTGTCTTCTTCAACCACCTTCGTTGCCAGTGTTAGATTGCGCGGGAATGAAGAGGTGAGACATAGGAACAGTTCAGCACCTTTATTTCTCCGTAGCTGAAAGTAATACAGAATGCCAGCAGGCTGCAGGGAAGCCGCTTTTAAGGGCTTCCCTGAAGCCGGCCGGCCACTGACAGCAGTTTATTTCTCCTGCCGCTAAACTAACCAATCAGCGGCGACTATGCAAATCCATACTACGTACAGCCATACATAACAGCAAGGCTGTCTTCCAATCCTCCCAGCTCCTTAACAGGTAAATCTTCCAGGTATGATTAGGCTATTAGTTACTCAGTGCTTACTTTAGGCAGGCTTATAGCTAAACACTCTCTTTCTACTAGGGCAGGGGTAGGCAAAGTTGGCTCTTCTATGACTCGTGGACTTCAACTCCCAGAATTCCTGAGCTAGCATGATTGGCTCAGAAAGTCTGGGAGTTGAAGTCCACGAGTCATAGAAGAGCCAACTTTGCCTACCCCTGCACTAGGGCAATTTGCTTGGATCCTGGGGTTAGTTGTTGACATAACAACTTTAAACATCTAACTGCAGATATGGCCACAGACCATTTCTCTGATAGTAATTTCTAGAGTCTGTAATGTGATCATGGAAATTGCAGTAGGTCATCATTTTTAACACGTTATGTTTATACACAGTGTGGGCACCTGACCACAATCCATCAGTATAAAATACAGTGTGTGACCTGGTTGTTGGGACATGAGGGTGTATGTGGGTGGGTGGGTATCTTTATTTCTGCTTGACAACAGAAAAAAAAGCCGCCTCTATTTTCATGTTTTGTTTCCTAGATGAAGCTGAATTAATTATAGAGAAGACGAACAGCAAAGAAATATTAGAACTGCTGTAGATCATTTTCTGGGGTATTTGACGAAACTACTAATATCAGCCTCCAGGCATCTGCTGCTGATCTTTTAAATTCTTGAAAGCATAATCTTAATGGCTATGTGGAGTAATGTAGACCAATGATAGCTTGTTCAAATATGCTGCACCAAGATTTGAGAGTATCAGGACTAAAGATTTCTCAGTCCTGGGCCAATTGCTATTTCATACTCAAAAGGTGGTGAAGAGGATAAAATGGGAGAAAGACAAAGTCATGTATGCTATTTGCATTCCTGGAAGAAATGTGGGGTATATTTTATCAATATGGAGAATCTGCAGGATCTGATTTATTATATTTTTTATCTGACCTTTACTACAAGTACCGTAACTCAAAGAGGCACACATTTGTAATACACCTTCCTCCTGCTCTTTTCCCCATAACAACAACCCTGTGAGATGAATTAAGCTGAGAGAGAGTGATTGGTCCAAAGTCACCAGCCTGGTTTCATGCCTTAGACGGGACTAGAACTCACGGTCCCAGAACTCATGGACTAGAACTCACGGTCCTAGAACTTATGGTCCCTTTCTAAGCCAATATCTTAACCACTGCACCAAACTGGCTTAGCTGCACATGACAATATATTTAAGATAAATCTTAATACATAAATAAATGTCATCAAAAGCAGCAATATGCCATCACAATGTAAGCTCCTCCCTTTCATACAAGTGTTATGAAGATATATACAAAAAGGGTGTGGTTTGGATCACAATGAGGCAGCAGTGCTTTCATCATCTGACCCCTCACTTGAGATTCCTTCTGACACTTGTCTATGAGGGACACATCTATAAATAAATATGGTATCCTTGCAATATATTCAGCTATCGATCCTGTCATCCCCAGCCATCTTCTCCTTGCCTATTCTTTTACTCACTTATTATTACCTGTGGCAATTATACATCATCTGTAGCCAGAGATACACACATTCTTTATAAAAGTCATTATAAATCAAAGTAAACATGGAACAAAGGTTTACAGTACTTCCTCCTAGGGTTTATTTTTCTCTTTAGGACTGTGGAACAACACTAACTTGAGATTGGTATCATTTGACAGCCAAAAGAAAATTCAGAGAGGCAGCCTGAATTTCCCTTGAAGCTCACATCTAAAATAATTTCCCTTTCTGCAGATATTAGTGCCTGATAGGATATTTTGAGAGCACCTCAAGAGACACTAATTCCCGGTGCTGTGTAGCTGAGAAACCTCTACAAAGCTAGTTCTCTCTGTATTTATTTGACTGCAAATCCTATCAGACTGAACCACTGACCTTCTGGTTGGGAAATACAGATTTAAAATAATAGATATATGAACCTTTTATCTAAATAAGGCTCCTACAAACACTTTCAGGGCAGAATATCATCTTCTTATCCAGTAGGATTGTATTCATAATTGGGATGGAGAAATAAAGAATGTGTTGAATGACCTAGAAATCAGAGATCACATACAGCTCTTTAAGAAAAGGTTTTGGGTTAGCTAAAATGTTCAAAAATACGATTATGAAATGTTGGAAGTGCCAGCAAATACCAGGTACTTATTATCATATGTGATGGACTTGCACAGAAGCTAAAAAGTATTGGACTCGAGTTAAGACTTGGTTAGGAAAAATGCTGAAACAAAATATAGAGTTGAACTTTCTTGTTGGGGATTATACCAACCAAATTTAGTAAAAAAGATACTTATTTGATTATACATTTGTTGACAGCAGCTAGAATTGCATTTGCAAAAAAATGAAAAGAAACCAAGATTCCATCTGAAGAGGAATTAATTTAAAAAATTCTGGACTGTGCTGAGATGAACAGAGTGACAATGAAAATTAAAGACAAAGAGGACTCAGATTATTATAAAACTTGGATGAAGTTTTATAATTGGTTAGAGAATGAATATAATTGAAAGTTAAGATTGTATTTAAAAGATAAGGAAATGAACTTGGATAACCTAGATGGAAAAATTATAATAGATAAGGAGGTAGCAATATAATACTATGAAAATATACCTGGAAATAATAAATTTGAAATAGATTTCTAATATGGAAGATATAAAAAAGAGTAAATGTTAAATGCAAGTTAAAAAGATGCATTGCTTATCTGTCTTTTAAAATAAATTAAAAATGAATACCCTCAGGAAAGGAGAAGAAGGAGGAAGAGGAAGTAGTAGTGGGGAGGAGAGAAGGAAGAATGTAGGTAGAGAAGGAGAATAAGAGGGAGAAGGATAGAGGGAGAAGGGGAAGTAGAGAGGGGAGAAAGAGGAAGAAAGTAGGAAGAAGAGGAGGATTGAGGGAAGGGAGTGATTGGACTGAGATAGTAGGACAGACGGGCAATTTAGTAATGATAGATATTAAAATGTTATATTTGAATTTTGAATACTAGATATATAATATACAATTTATGCAATTTTTGATAATATATTATGGTATATGTATTGATGTTTATATGAAGAATGTTAAAAAATAAAAAAACTTTTTTCAAAAAAAAGAAGAAAAGGTTTTGGGTTTTGTTAGCCAGCCAGCCAGTTTATTACAGTTTTAGACCAGTACAAGCAATGTATCCATTATACTGTGAGTGTTTATAAATCTATCTTAGTAAATAAAATTTAATACAAAATTAAAATACATTTATAAGACAGCCTGACCAGAATCTGTGAGTGAAGTCCAAAAGAAGAGATCCATGTCTAGACCAGAGATCTTCAAACTCGGCAACTTTAAGACTTGTGGACTTCAACTCTCCAGCTGACTGGAGAATTCTGGGAGTTGAAGTCCACAAGTCTTAAAGTTGAAGTCCACAAATCCACAAGTCTTAAAGTCCACAATTCTGGGAGTTGAAGTCCACAAGTCTTAAAGTCCACAAGTCTTAAAGTCCACAAGTCTTAAAGTTGCCAAGTTTGAAGACCTCTGGTCTAGGTTATAAAGAAATATCTAAAATTAAATTAAATGTGATAACATCGAAATTACAAAAATGTGAGGTTTTGTTCGTTAGGATGGTGAGATGTAGATCAGAACATAGATGCTATGCATTTAGCCATAGAGACGTCTGCATGGGGTGGAGTTAAAAAACTGACATGGAGGTCACGATCACGTAGTCAAAGTTTTATTTGGATAGATGTACTATTTAGTAGTTACAGGCAGTCCTCGATTTACAAACACAATTGAGACCAGGATTTTTGTCGTTAAGCAAGACAATTGTTAAATGAGTTGTCCACAGCCTGGAGTTTGATCCTGACTGGCTCAAGGTTGACTCAGTCTTCCATCCTTCTGAGGTCAGTAAAATGAGGACCCAAATTTTTGGGGGCAATATGCAAATAATGTTTCTACATTGTACACTGCCCAGAGAGTGCTGTAAAGCACTGTTGGGCAGTATATAAGCCTAAATACTATTGCTATTGCTAAAGAGTAATATTGTGCATCTTATTGGAGAGAACATGGATAGGTGATCTCTGTTAAGTTGCTAACTGTAATTGGGCAAATGCCGACCCTCTAATCCCTCTTCTAGTGGTTCTTTTTCTTTAAATGAGATATAGATGCAATAGGTTTTTTTAAACAAAGGATGCTTTCAAATGGAGGAGAGTCAAACACAAAGCTAATTCCTACCTTCTTCCTCACTTTCTTCTCCCTAAGCATGTATTTCTCTTGATTTTAGGGGAGGCCAATCCTGTCTTTTCTTCCCAAAAACCAGAGTAACAGAGTTGGAAGGGACCTTGTAGGCCATCTAGTCCAACCCCCCGCTCAAGCAGGAGTCCCTACACCATTTCCGATAAATGGCAGTCCAATTTCCTCTTGAAAGTCTCAAGTGTTGGAGCTCTCATAACCTCTGAAGGCAAGCTATTCCACTGGTTGATCGCTCTCACTGTCAGAATTTTTCTCCTTATTTCCAGGTTGAATCTCTCCTTGGTCAGTTTCCATCCATTATTCCTTGTCTGACTTTCTGGTGCATTGGAAAATAGCCTGACCCCCTCCTCTCTGTGGCAGCCCCTCAAGTATTGGAACACTGCTATCATGTCTCCCCTGGTCCTTCTCTTTGCTAGACTAGCCATGCCCAGTACTTGTAACCGCTCTTCGTATGTTTTAGTTTCCAGCCCCCTAATCATCCTGGTTGCTCTCCTTTGCACTTTCTCTAGAGCAGTGGTTCCCAACCTGTGGTACGTGTACCACTAGTGGTTTGCGAGGGCCTTCCAGGTGGTACGCGAACACTTTCGGGGTCATGAACGATTTTTAGTTAGTTATTTTTTACTTCACAAAAATGTTTACTGACTAACACAACTGTTGCCACACGCCACCCACCTGGTCTCAGCGGCCCGAGAATCCAGTTGCTGGATGCGCTGGGCCAAAAAAGGAACGGTACAATTATGGAAATAAAGTGATATCTGATCGAATTTAGTTTCTCTGGAACCAGGTAGTACGCGGCGACTGTACGGGACCTCCAAGTGGTACTCGATCACAAAAAGGTTGGGAACCACTGCTCTAGAGTCTCGGTGTCTTTTTTATAGTGTGGTGACCAAAACTGGATGCAGTACTCTAGGTGTGGTCTAACTAAGGCTTTATAGAGTGTTATTAGTACCTCCCTAGACCTAGATTGTATCCCTCTATTAATGCAGCTTAGGGTTGCATTGGGTTTTTTGGCTGCCTCTGCACACTGCTGGCTCATATTTAGCTGGTTGTCTACTAAGACTCCAAGATCCCTCTCACAGTCACTGCTATTGAGTTTGGTTTCACCCAGTTTATATGTATATTTTTGGTTTTTCTTACCTAAGTGTAGGACTTTACTTTTCTCTGCATTGAATTTCATTTTGTTAGACAGGGCCCAGTGTTCAAGTCTGTCAAGATCCATCTGGAACTTGAGCCTGTCCTCTAGGGTGTTAGCTATTCCTGCCAGTTTAGTATCATCTGCAAATTTGGTTATTTATTTATTTATTTATTTATTTATTTATTTATTTATTTATTTATTTATTTATTTATTTATTTATTTATTTATTTATTTATTAAATTTCTATGCCGCCCAACTCCCTAGGGCAGTGGTGGCGAACCTTTTTAGGCTCGCGTGCCAAAAAGGGGGGGGCGCTCGCGCGCGCTCGCATGCCCACACCCATTCCCTCCCCCCCACGCATACGCACAACACCACCTCATGCTGCCCCCTGCGCATGCGTACACCCCCCCACCCCCGCGCAAAGGCCTTACCGGAGCCTGGGACGACGAAACCGGCAAACCGGAAGTGCGGAAAAAACGCACTTCCGATTTGCCGGTGAGCTGTTTTTTGCACTCCGGAGGGTTCAGGGAAGCTCCCTGAAGCTCCGAAATGCAAAAAACTACAAAACAGACAAACCGGAAGTGCGGAAAAGTGCACTTCCGGTTTGTCCGTTTTGTAGTTTTTTGCATTCCGGAGCTTCAGGGAGCTTCCCTGAACCCTCCGGAGTGCAAAAAACAGCTCACTGGCAAACCGGAAGTGCGTTTTTCCGCACTTCCAGTTTGCCGGTGGGAACCCTCGCGTGCCGGCCGCTATGGCTCCGCGTGCCACCTGTGGCACGCGTGCCATAGGTTCGCCACCACAGCCCTAGGGACTCTATTCCCTCATCTAGGTCATTTATGAAGATATTCAAGAGTACTGGGATTAAGATGGAACCTTGTGGTACCCCACTGCTTACTTCTCTCCATCTTAGACCCATTGAGGACTACTCGTTGAGTACGGTTAGTCAGGCAGTTGTGAATCCATCCGGTGGTGAAGCTGTCTATCCCACTTTTTTCTAGCTTACGAAGAATCTGTCTTCCTTGGCATACTTCATTGCCATTTTTTTTACAATGCATCGCCCAAAAGGTCTTAGTATGTAGATATGGCACCTGTGAACACCACAAAGCAGATGGTAGCCACTGTGCCATTTGTCTATCACCTGGTTAATGTAACTCTGCCAGTTTGGCACAGTAGCAGCAGAAAGACCTTTAGGTCTTCTGGCCATGTGTTGTGTAGAAGGCAGATCAGACTGACAAAGTATATTAGGCTAAGCCCTTGCAGGTTTATAATATGAATCAACTATTCATGATCATAGCAATAGCAATAACACTTAGACTTATTTACTGCTTTACAGTGCTTTACAGCCCTCTCTAAGCGGTTTACAGTCAGCATATTGCCCCCAACAATTTTGGGTCCTCATTTTACCCACCTCGGAAAGATGGAAGGCTGAGTCAAACTTGAGCCTGGTGAGATTTGAAATGCCAAATTGCAGGCAGCCGGCAGTCAGCAGAAGTAGCCTGCAGTACTGCACTCTAACCACTGCGCCACCATCCTGCTATCCCAAAGGTGCTTTTTCAAAAGGCAACTGGACTTTTTTGTTTTTTTTCCTTGAAGACATTTTGCTTCTCATCCAAGAAGCTTCTTCAGTTCACTTTTCCAGTTGCCTTTTGAAAAAGCACTTTTGGGCAACCATGACCTGGATGACCGAAAATCTCCATTAGACATATAATCCTGCTCTTTTCTACTCTTAGCCTTGGTCCATATTAGTTTTATGTTGAGCATTATAAAACCACTTTGGTTAACTCCGGCTCATGATGAAAAAGATGGAAATTGCTCTGTTTATATTTCAAGGTGTTTATTCTAGATTTCTACCATTCCCTTGCCCCCCCCCCCCTTTTAAAAGCACACTTTTTCATATTTTTCTTTTATTGTCGTGTTGAAAGCATTTGAAAGGCAAACGGGAATACAAGGCCACTGTTATTTTAAATGGGTATTGCATTTGTCTCCCCAACATTCTGGTTCCTTAGTGCTGTGAATGGCATAGTATGGAGCCAGCCTATTAAACGGCCTTTTATGCAAGGAAATTCTGAGTCCTCCTGCGATATTCTGTTGCTTACTGTGTTCTTCCAATACGCCTGGTATTCCTTGGCCTAAATGATCATTTGTTGAACAAATTCATGTTTTTATTAGTCAAAATATAGAGAAAACAGAAGCCCCCCTATGTCACGATATTTGCTAATGCACGGTTAATTATCACATCTCCCTTTCTATAATTCATTTTACAGGGAGACCTCCTGCAAGTTACATACTCACAGTTTATGAAGCAAAATAACCTCACTGTGGATTAAGACTCTTTCACTGCTGGTCAGACAGTTGGGACTGCTAGGCCTTCTCCTTTCACCTTGCTCATTCGAACAAGGCTTTATTTTTGTATGGGTCCTCAGCAAGACTGTAGCAGGGTTGTTCAACCTCTCCCAGACCTAATTAGAGCGGCAATGCAAGCATTCATAATGAATCGTGTCCCGAGTTGGAAGAAGTAGCTGAAGGGCCATGGTAGCTTTCTGGCAGACAGTTCTGGTCACGCTAAGGCCGGGCTTGTGGCTTGCTCTATTAAGTGACTGTTGAAATGTGTGGACTCTGCTGCGGAATTACGTGTCGAGATGACAACAAGTTGGCACGGTTCATTGAGAGTCACAGCAAACGGGCCCATCTACATTTTTATTAGGAGATCAGAGGGATGAAAAATGGAAAAAATGGACAATGTCAAGACCTATTTGTTTTGATGGGTATATGTTTATTTAGTATGTTTATTTAGTATGTTTTGATCAGGGTTGGGGAACATTGGCGCCTTTATGATTTGTGGACTTCAACTCCCAGAATTTCTGAGCCAGCATGGCTGGCTCAGGAATTCTGGGAGTTGAAGTCCAATAAGTCATAAAAAGGCCAAAGTTCCTCACAGTTGCTGTAGATAATAGTGGCAATATCAGTCATCTGAAATGACAGAATCTTTCCCTTCTTTTATCCCCACCATATAATAATGGATGTAAATGTTATCAGTTGTGCATGAAAATCCTTTGTATTGACCTTAAGTTTCATGCAATGCCCATCAGCAGCGGTGGGTGGCTCCCGGTTCGGACCGGTTCTAAGAATCAGTAGCGCCGGCAGTGGGAGGCTCCGCCCACCCACCCAGGATGCTTCTGCGCATGCGCAGAAGCGTCACGCGTGTGCAGGAGCACGCGCGCAAATTGGTAGTACAGGGTTTTAGAACCCACTACTGCATTCCAGGTATCACTGTAAAGGGACTGCAATCTGAGGGGACATAATGGAAGAATGATCAGAGGGCAGGTTGTGTTTTTCAGGCTTGTGTTGTGTTACGAAGCCAAAAGTGTTTGCACAGGCTGTCTTGAATTTGCCTCAGAGACATAGTCGGGGAAAAAGTGTCTAGCAAACTTTTCCTTGCAAATGATTCAGCTGGCACCCTGGATCAGATTGACTTGTTGTTGATGCTCAACAAACTTTTCCCTTCTCCATTTTAATCAAATAATTGATTAAAATGTCAGAAATAGTTATAAAGGAGGTTGCCCACTGTTGAAAATGAATGAGAGATTACCCAGTTAGTTGGCTTTTCTTTTAAATTACAGTAGGTTTCATTTTGAAGTCACAATAATCTTCTTTATTAATATTTCTAGGCAGTGTTGCATGGAGAGAGAAAAAATAGGAAAGAAAGGGGGAATTTTTTACAGCATTTCCTGAAGGTATCAAACCGAAAGCAATTTATATTTCCTTTTTTTTAAAAAAAAGCACATACTTGTTAATTTAGCAACTAATTCCCTGCTTTATAGTTTATCTCTATCATTCTTCATTGCAAGTCATAGAAGCGTTTATGCAAAGCCCAAGCAGCATTGATTGGTAGAATAGGAGCCCTAAGCAAATATGAAATCCAACAAGCAGTAAGAAATAGGGCACATCATTATTTACAGCTTAAGCTTTTCCTGCTCTGTGCTCATGTCAGCCTGACTCTAGCTAGGTTTTTTTTTTTTTAATTCTGCCAGACGGAGACACTTTAGCAATAGTTTATAAAATATTGAGTCCAGACTGTAAGCAACCAAGTCCTCCCACTGGACAATCCCCCTGTTTACATGCTTTCCTATGTTTCACTTCCAATTGCTTTCCTTTCTGAGGTCTACTTACATACATTTATGTGTGTATGTATACAGAGAGAAAGAGAGAGAAAGAGATTTACTGTATATATATATATATATAGTGTTCAAAGAGTAGTACTTCCACGGTTCTCCTCCAGGGGTGGGTTCTGTTTTTCTTCGCTGCCGGTTCGCTCACTGACACGCCCCCCGCGAGGGGGCGTGCTTTGCGCGTGCATGCGCAGTGCTAAAAAAAACAGTTTCTGTGCATGTGCAGAAGCTAAAAACAAGATGGCGCCCCCTATGGCGCCACCAAGAGAGCCGGTTCGGGTGCGTGGCAGGCCTGGGTCACTGCAGGTTCTAGCGACCCAGGCCGCCAAGTTACTACCGGTTCCATAGAACCGGTCTGAACCGGGAGGAACCCACTTCTGTTCTCCTCCTTTCTCAAGGGCTGGTTCCAATTGGTATCCAGGCATTAAGCCCAAGTCCTCTACTTTATGGGGTGGCTCAGGGCTTTATGCTCTCCTTGCCAGGGGTGAAATTCAGCAGGTTCTGACAGGTTCTGGAGAACCAGTAGTGGAAATTTTGAGTAGTTCGGAGAACCGGTAAATACCACCTCTGGCTGGCCCCAGAGTGGGGTGAGAATGGAGATTTTGCAATATCCTTCCCCCAGAAGTGGGGAGGGAATGGAGATTTTGCAGTATGCTTCCCCTGGAGTGGGGTAAGAATGGAGATTTTGCAAAGTCCTTCCCCTACCATGCCCACCAAGCCACGCCCACAGAACCAGTAGGGAAAAATTTTGAATTTCATCCCTGCTCCTTGCTCCTATTTAACATCTACATGAATCTCTTGAGAGAGGTCATTTGTCAACATGGAATCATCATGTGGTTTCATCAGTATTCTGATGTTATATAGTTGTACATTTCTTTCCTGGGCTGACCAGGTGTTGCTGTTGAGGTGCCTAGAACCTGTGTCAGTCTGTATGGGAGATAAGAATCTGACTCAAACCTAATAAGTGGCTGAGGGTTTTAAAGCACTCTGGCTCTGGAGACATTCCATCTTTCACTCTGCCTGGTCAAAATTGGTAGTACAGTTTGGGATCCTCATTGAGTTATGGCTCCTGCTTTAAAGAGGAGCATCAGCTCCCATGCTGTCAGGAACATTTGTTCAGGTCTGTCTTGTGCACCAACTGTGCCCATTCCTGGAGTGTCAGGCCAGCTGAAGTGCCTCATGCATCAGTCACCCTCTGATGGACTTACTGTAAGGTACATTGAGCTGTCTTTGAAAACATTTGAAAGTTGCAGCTGGTCCAGAACGTAGCAGCCCAGATCGTTTTTGGTGTTTCTTCTCCTACCCACACTATTTATTTATTTATTTATTTATTTATTTATTTATTTATTTATTTATTTATTTATTTATTTATTTATTTATTTATTTATTTATTTATTTATTTATTTATTTATTTATTTATTTGAGGTTCTTCTATGCCGCCCTACTCCCTCAGGACTCAGGGCGGCGTACAACATTTTAGGGAACATCAAACAAATCAATTAAAATCAATTAAAATCAATTAAAAAAAACATATAACATCATACATACATAGGGGAGACGTCAGATGGGAGGTCGTCTCAAAATCACCCCGCCTGCAGGAAGACCCATGTCTTAATGGCTTTTCGGAAGGCTAGCAGGGTGGGGGTGATTTGGATCTCTGGGGGAAGTTGGTTCCAGAGAGCAGGAGCCCCTACAGAGAAGGCCTTCCCCCTAGTCCCCGCCAGTTGGCACTGTTTGGCTGATGGGACCTGGAGGAGACCCACTCTGTGGGACCTGACCGGTCGAAGGGAAGTATGAGGTAGGATGCGGTCCCGGAGATAGCCTGGTCCTAAGCCATGTAGGGCTTTAAAGATGATGATCATCTTTAAAGCATCAATACTGCTGCTCCACAAGCTGGTAGGCTTCCAGGTGTTGGTTCTCTCCTATCAAGACCTACATGAAGTGCAAGTAGTCCTCAGGTTACTAGCATAATGGACCCTGCCCATCATGGCCATAGATTAGGATGATTAGTCACATGATCAACCAATTTTATGATTTTTTTGCAGTGGTTGTTATATGAATGCTATGGTATTTAAATGGTTCCTACATGAATGCTATGGTATTTAAATGAATCCTTGGCTTCCTATGGACTGGTTTTGTCAAAGACCAGAAGTAAATGCCAGCTTTCTACAAAACCATTGTGAAATGTGGTCCCAACCATGGGACAATGCAAATGGCTGTAAATATGACCAGTTGCCAAGGGCAAAAAGTGCAGTCAGGTATTCCAGGGTATCTGTGTGGCTGCCTCTCTCCCATTGTTTCTGTTCAGCCCACCAGATGTAACAAAGAGGGGTCAAGTTCCTTCAATCAGAGTGTCATCTTGTTGGACCTACAAGTTGTGATCTCTCTGTGTCAGTGCCTGCATTGTGGAGCAGTGTTGCTCCAGAAATCTGGATGGCTTTGATCTTGTTATCCTTTTGTAAAGCACACAAGACCTGTGAGGGATAGGAATTTTCCTATCAAAGAGGTGATATAGGATCTTGCTTCCCTGAAGTCATTCGTACTTAGAAAATAAAACCAAGATTCAATTCTAATTAACAAAATATTTGTTTTAGTACAAAAGTAACAAAAGAATATAAACCTAAAATAAGCTACATTTTCTCAGCTAAGAATTCACGTCTGCCTCAGGCGAGGCTTCAGGAGAAGAAGTAGGAGGAGACAAACTCCTGGAATGCACACATGCGTAGTAAAACATATCACATGTCTGCTTGATTAGGAAATACAGTAAACCTAGAAATAGTAGAGATGCTCAACTGGCAATATTTGACATCGTGACAACCTGGCTGTTCCACCATTTGTTTGGACCAGGAGGGTTAAGTTTGCTGCTATCAGTGTGCTGTTTTTACAAGTTGGGTTTATTGTTTTGACCTCTGGCAACGTGGTGGTTAATGGTTGTTTTAACCTTCACTGTTGTGAGATGGATGGCCATATAAATCATATAAATAAAGCATCAAAATATACATATACAACAACAAAAGCCTGTCTTACTACAGATAGTAGTTGGTTAACAACAATAATTGAGACCAGTTCTGGTTGTGGTTATTAAATGAATCCCACACAGTTGTTAAATGTAATATCATGTGATCACCATTTGCAACCTCCCGTTGGCTTCCCCAGCAGTGAAGATTGCAAATGGCAATTATGGGACCATGGGATTCTGTGATGTTGTAATTGTGAACCAGTTGCCAAGCACCAAAACGGTGTGATCACCTGACTGTGGGGACGCTGCCATCGCAATAGCAATAGCACTTAGACTTATATACCGCTTCACAGTGCTTTACAGTCATCTCTAAGCGGTTTACAGAGTCAGCATATTGTTCCCAACAATCTGGGTCCTCATTTTACCCACCTCGGAAGGATGGAAGGCTGAGTCAACCTTGAGCCGGTGAGATTTGAACTGTCAAATTGCAGGCAGCCGGCAGTCAACAGAAGTAGCCTGCAGTACTGCACTCTAACCACTGCGCCACTGCCACAACTTCGCAGGGCAGCTGTAAATCTCCTTTAAGACTTTTTTCTTTATCCTGTCTTCAACATGATTGTTGGAAATCTTGTCAGTGTGCAGATTTTCTAGGTACCGTTGAAGAATTATTTGGTATGACACCCAGTGGATAACCATTGGGAACACCAGAGCTGGCTTATGCAACAATTTTTCAATTTTGATTTTCAGATACCATTATTATACTGATGTTTATACTGGATTTGGCATTTTTATTCATTTATTGAGTCCTTCCCAAGGACCTGGAATAGGAGATGTTGTTTGATGGTGTATCATCGCAGGATGTAAGCTGTTCCAAGTAAAGTTGCCTTTTGCAATCAATTATTTTTATTTTTAATTTATTTAAGGTTCAGTCACCTTAGATCAGTGATGGTGAACCTTTTCTGCACCAAGTGCCCAAACCGGAATGTGTGCATGCATGCGTGCTGGAGCGCCAGAAACCCGAAGACCAGCTGGCGCACCGGCCAGCTGGTCTTTGGGTTTCTGGCATGCGCATGTGTGCTGGCCAGCTGGTCTTTGCACGTGCTGGAGCACTGGAAACCCAAAGACCAGCTGGCCGGCACGCATGTGCGTGCTGGAAACCAGAAGAGCAGCTGGCGACAGTGCGCGTGCCAAAGAGAAGGCTCTGAATGACACCTCTGGCACGCGTGCCATAGGTTCGCCATCACGGCCCTAGATAGAAGAGTCCCCATCTCCCATATAGCCCATAGAGCCTGATTTTACACACTATTCAGTGGACTAGCAGCAACATTATTCAGCAGTTAAATAATACTGTATGTGTCTAATTCCAAAACTGTAATCCTATATATGTTTATTATTTTTTATTTACTATTATTTATTATTCATCTAGCTCTGAGGTGCTTATTCCTAAATAAATATATAGATAATGTCAGTCTGAAGATATACATTTGCATTTGTGTGCATGGATGCTGTTGTTACATGAGATTCTTTGTTCCATTATGGGAATTAGCATAACAAAGCTGAATAAAGTGACTGTTAATGACAAAAGTGTCCCTTTTAATTTAATTAATTAGACAAATGGGTCAAATGAAGAGTCAAATATAGAAAAAAAGACGTCTGAACAGATATATGACTGAAAGAAATGCTTTCTACACATGTACAAGTATTTTGCATTTAAAAAGTGCCAAATTATTGTGTAAAAACCCAGTGCATCTAATTTCATGCCAAAACACATTAGCAACTTTCCCCCTCTTAAAACCTGTATCACACTGAGTATAAAATGTGATTTTAAATGTGCTTCACATAAGTGTAAACAAGATAAATAGGTCTATGATGTGCATAGAAAGAGAACTAAATTTACTGCATGGCTGATGTATTGTCAGATGTCACAGTTTAGGAACCGAAAAACAGTCTTCAGAAAGAATTTTCTTTCTTCACCTGTTCTGAGGGTAGCAATTTTCTGCTCTTTGGAAAAAGTGCACCAACTATATAAGTCTGATATAAAATCAAAAATGTATACCGTAGTTAGTACATTTCTGTAAAGAATATCAGAAGCCACTTTTTAATATATTTTATCTTTCCTATTTTTCTTAAAACTATTTTTTTATTTTATTGAACTTTTGTCTTCTCTATGATTTTTTCCCCTTTTTTCTTCCTTCTTTTATATTCATTTGGATTAGTTTTTATCTTTTTTTAAAGTTTCAATTAAAATCATATTTAAAAAAGAAAACAATTCTCAAGAAGGTTTATAATAGCCCAAAACAGGGGTGGGTTCTAACTTACCTCACTGCCGGTTCGCTTCCTCCCGTGCCACATGGGTGCAGTGCTGAAAATCCCCAAAAAAGCAAAAAAAAAAAAAAAAAAAAAACCAACAAAAAAAACCCCGAAAACAAGATGGCTGGAAACTGGGCTTCTGTGCATGTGCAGAAGAAAAAAAATCAGATTTTTTTTTTAAAAAATAAAAATAAAAATAAAAAAGAGATGGTGGCGTCCACGGACTGGCACCGACTGAACCGGCTCCATGACGTCACCAGCGGTTTGCTACCAGTTCTATAGAACAGGTCCGAACCGGGAGGAACCCACCTCTGGCCCAAAATCATAAAAATAAAAAATGGCAATAATTAAATTCATGTTCAAACACAATATGAAAATGCACAATATAAACAACAAAGTAGTAACAAAACAACAACAACTCAGCACTGGTGTATATGCATGCTTGGAAGCATTAATATCACATGGCACCAGTAAGGCAATAAAGTTAATGCCAGTTGCACCATACTGGAGAGAACTTTTCAGGAGGAGCTACTACTGAGAAGGCCCTGCCCTAGACACTATTCACTGCACCTCAAAATTGGAGGGCACGATCCTTCCCATGCCTTTCATGAGATGACATGCTTCTTTTGAAATTTCAACACTCGCCTCTACTGTTAAAGAGACACATTGCCTTCTCATTCAATTTTCATAATCTTTCAATCTGATTTGGAGAAAGGGCGGGGGACGAACAGGTGGTAGAATGCACACACACACACACACACACACACACACACACACACACACACACACACTACAGCCCATTTAGCATTTGGCTCCTAATTCTGAAAATAATTTAAAGTTCTCTGGTGGTCTTTGAGTCATAATTTAAGAACCTGTGGTTTAAGAAAAAGGGCCCCACTGTTATTTTGTTAAATAACAAGACAGGCTTTTATGTACTTTAATTGCATTACGTGTTGGAGGTTAATAAGTGAATTATGAGTTTTGGAATCAGACAAGAATTATTACACCCAAAGTCTCACTTGGGACATGATTTTGCTTGAAAGTCTGAGCAAACAGTAGCTTTAGACTCAGAACCACCTCCACCCCCTACCCTGCAAAGTATTCTATTTTTGTTTTTAAAAATATCCACTAAAAAAAAACCCTTGACTGACATCCCTTAATGGAAGGCTGAATGAATGCATGCAGAAATACTAGATTTATGATCCTGCCTCTAAAGCAATGCTCCCAGCATTTATAAAACTATTCCATCAGAAGACACATTATTGTTAGAGGGGAAAAATGTGCCGATCATATTCATGCATACGCATGTATGTAGGAGAGTGTCACATCTCATCCAACATTTGTCTGCCCTGACTCCACTTCAGTGAATGCCACTCATGGAGACTAGGGAACTGCTGAATATAATATTGTCCCACAATATATATATATATATATATATATATATATATATATATATATATATATATATATATATATATATATATATATATATATATATATATATATATATATATATATATATATATATATATATATATATATATATATATATATATATATATATATATATATATATATATATATATATATATATATATATATATATATATATATATATATATATAAGGAGAGAAGCAAACACTATACATTGGGGGGAATGAAAGACGTGCTTGTGTGCTTCATAATTTGTTGTTAAACCTTTGAGACTCCCTAGTTTGGTTCCTCAACACTGGCTCAGCTCTGAAGTGCTGGTTTCCTGCTCCTGACTCACTTCTGACAACAATGTCTCAGTCTTTTCCCAAAGAATGCTTAGAACAGCGGTTCTCAACCTGGGGGTCGCGACCCCTTTGGGGGTCGAACGACTCTTTCACAGGGGTCGGGAGACTTCGCCCGGAGGCCGCCATTTGGGTTCTTTTACCCTCTGCACATGTGCAGAACGCTTTGCAAATGCGCAGAGAGTAAAAGAACCCAAATGGCGGTGGTGGGGCAGAGGTCGCGGTAGCAGGCGTGGCGGCGGGGTGGGTCACGGTGGGGGCGCGGGGGTGGGGTATTTATGGTGCCTTCGTTATACTGAAGGTGAAAGAAGAGTTCTGTATCTGTATGGGAGCACACTAAGGGACTCTAACCTGAGCAAGGTGCACTGAAACAGGTCTTGTAGTTATAAGAGAAAGAGTGAATCAGAGGGGAAAAAATTACAGGAAAAGGCAAAGCCTGGTACCTGGTTAACAGCATCCTGACAGAAGGAGAGTCAGAGAGCATGTGCTCCAGTGGTGGGTTGCTGCCGGTTCGGACCGGTTCTTTAGAACCGGTAGCGGAAATTTACCTCAGCTCGCTGAACCGGCAGCAATGACCGGCGGTCCAAGCTCCCGAACTGGTCCTGCGGTCGCCGTGGCTTGCAAAAAAACCTCCATCTCTGCACATGCCCAAAGGCTTCTGCGCATGCGCAGAGGGTCATTTTCGGGTGTTTTGCGCTACGTGACGTGACAGTCGCGATGCGAACTGGTAGGGAAGGTAAGTGGAACCCATCCCTGATGAGCTCTCTATGTGTGAATCTGGCAAGGGAGGCTGAATGAAGTGAACAAGGTCTTAGATAAGGAGTAAGCAAAGGGGCAAAGAGTGGAGACTGTGTCCCTAACTATTGAGGTTCTTCCCTCACCCTATGTGGTCATTTCATGCTAAAGAGTTGGTGGCACTGAATTCACAGTACCAACATGCTTTTCATAAACTTCTGTATGAACCAGAGACCCTGGCTTAGTGCTCTTAAACAGACCAGATTCTGCAACGAAGAATTGTATAGTGCTAATAACGACATTAGGTGAACATGCAGATTTGTGTTTTACAGATATACTATATAGAATTACAGACATGCGCTTTTAAGAAATGTATGCTGCGGTCGTGGCCAAATTAACTGCTTTAATCAAAGAAAATAATACATTCAGTTTCATTTCCACTTGAAAACTGCTTCTAGATCGTGTGCTTGGGACAGAAAAAATGAAGCTGACTTTTGGGTTTGCTGATTAGATAAGTTTGTTGTTATAGAAATTATTAGCATATACTAAATCAGCAAGTACTAAGTATGCAAAAGTAAAAAGTTGAGGCTGTAATGTTACTAGCCTGTTTCCCCCCAAATAAGGCATCCCCTGATAATAAGCCCAATCGGGCTTTTGAGTGCATGGCAATAAGGCCAAGCGCTTATTTCAGGGTTCAAAAAAATATAAGACAAGGTCTTATTTTGGGGGAAACACGGGTACCTTTATTCTACTGCGCTGAAAAGACTTGGAAGTTAATGCTCTTTTTTCTCCTCCCTTTCTCCCCCCCTTCTCTTTTCCCCATTCCCTTCCCCCACTTTCTCCACTGTATTTATATTTTGATAAGTTGATAAATGAAAATTATATATTAAAAAAAAGAAATACACGTTTGCCCCATGGTCCTTGTTATACATCTTAAATAAAAATGTATACACTGATAAACAAGTTAAGATTATTCTTTGACTATCTTACAAAATACTGCTGTCAAAAGCAGTACTTTCTTAATTCAAACACCTACTGGCTTCCTTATTCATGTGACATGGATAAGAGACGGTAGTGGTTATTCAGCAGCACTCTGAAAGCAAATGTTCTTTCCGGGGGTGGATTCCGGTTTTCTTTACTGCCGGTTTGCTCAGGTACGCACCGCGTGCATGCGCATGACACTCCGTGCAAGCGCAGTACTTAAAAAAAGCTTCTGCGCATGCACAGAAGCAAAAAAAAAGATGGCGGTGCCTATGGTGCCGCCGAGAAAACCGGCTTGGGGGTGTGGCAGGCCTGGGTCGCTGACGGTTCCAGCGACCCAGGCCAAGTTACTACCGGTTCTATAGAACCGGTCCGAACCCACCTCTGGTTCTTTCTAGGAAGGCAATCAAACGGCATTCTTGAAAATCAATTACCATTATTAACTGGATCCCTAACGCAAGTTCAGTTTCTCAAATAAGTTGACAGCTGAAAGGGACATATTATCAGTTTAATTTTATCTTATTTTTTGATTAAGATTCCAGTGTTGTTATTCTTTGTAGTCATCAGGAAGATATTCATCTAATTTTAATGGCCCCTTATAGGAGAATTTTAAAGAAGAAATTGGTGTGGATGAGCATATATCAATAGGTAATAGCTAATAATTATTATATAATACATCAATGGCTAAATCGCTTACATAAATACCATCATTTTGAGGAAAGCTGTTTTTTGTAAAGCAAAAGTGTAGAAAATAAAACCAACCAATCAAGTAAAAAAGTGAGAGATAAGAAATGGAAATACAGATACATATATACAGCTGAACATACTGCTAAGGCACACAAATGAATCTCTCTAGTCCCCCCCCCCCGCAATGTAATTATAATTCAAAATTGTCTATTTCATTTTCTGTGCCAAAACCAAATTACCTTGGTTTTATATATATTTATTTTCAGGTCCATACTCCTACGTAACATTTGGCACAAGTTACTCTAGTTCTCAGCCAGCAAAATGGCATCATCTTCCCCCAAAGTACTGTTGTGTATTTCCTGCTTCCTGGGTCATCACCCAAAAAAATAGTAAATGAGCTGAAGGAAATTTGAGAGGGTTCATATACACCATTTTAGGAACTCCCCCCCCCAAAAAAAATTCTGGCAACTTATAAGAGTTAAACCAAGAGTCAAAGGTTCTCAGAGCAGAAATATTAGTTATGTCAAGAACTCAGCTTTATTTATTATATTTACAGTCATAGACCAAAAGAATAAGGAATTAGATGCAACACATAAAACAACAACAGTAGGTTGGAAAATGAATGTAAAAAGTAAAGAAGGAAGAAAGCAAAATAATGATAGTAACATTAATAGCAAAATAATAATAACAAACAAACAACAACAACAACGTAGCCAGAGGTCTATGGAGTTTCATAAGTTAGTGTGGGAATTGTGGACCCAAGTAATCAGAAACAACATCTTCTAACTGTAGTTCTCTAGTTTGGCTTAATAGGAAAATCACACTTTCTGATTAGGGCCAGCCCAAGCATTAGCTGAAAATTGGGGAGATTAACACAAGGTGTGACATATGTGATACAAGGACCACACCCAAATAACATGTGATGGACTCAGTCTCTGAACATATGGAGAGGGGGTGTTAAGAAGGCGTGCTGTGAAATCTCCCCTCCATTCCTTTAGGGCAGTGGTTCCCAACCTGTGGTACGTGTACCACTAGTGGTATGCGAGGGCCTTCCAGGTGGTACGCGAACACTTTCGGGGTCATGAACGATTTTTAGTTAGTTATTTTTTACTTCACAAAAATGTTTACTGCCTAACACAAGATAATCTGGCAACGATTTGCAACTGTTGCCACACGCCACCCACCTGGTCCCAGCGGCGCGTGGCCAAAAAAGGAACAGTACAATTATGGAAATAAAGTGATATCTGATCGAATTTAGTTTCTCTGGAACCAGGTGGTACGCGGCGACTGTACAGGACCTCCAAGTGGTACTCGATCACAAAAAGGTTGGGAACCACTGCTTTAGGGCATCTACTCCTACCAAGTTAAGTGCCCTCCTCTGTGGGACTGAGATAATATTTTAACTATATTTGGGGATAATATAAGAAACCCTGTTAAAGGTGTTATAGTGGTGAAATGATGTCCTAGCTCTATCATTTTGAGACACACACTATCATTTTGTTTAACTTCAGCCATGGCTTTTTTCTAAAGCCAGGATACAGTATGTAAGGCATGAGTCTACACTAAACCATATCACTGAAGCATTAAAGCAAAGAGTCCATGGGAAGGGAACAAAAGCAAGCAGAAAAAACACTACATATTCAAACAAAGAAATAAAGGTAGTTTTCAACTTACAACAGTTCGTTTAGTGACCGTTCGAAGTTACAACGGTACTGAAAAAAGCGATGTATGACCATTTTTCACACTTATGACAGTTGCAGCATTCCCATGGTCACGTGATTTACATTCAGACCAGAGGTGGGTTCCTGCCGGTTCGGACCGGTTCTATAGAACCGGTAGCGGGAATTTCCCCCCCCCTCGCTGAACCGGCAGTGATGGCTGGCTGGACATGCCCCGAACTGGCTCTCTTGGTGGAGCCATAGGTGCAGCCATCTTGTTTTTTGCTTCTGCGCATGCACAGAAGCTGAATTTTTAAGCACTCGTGAGCAGGGCATGGGGCGGGTGGCATGGGGTGGGAGGGCCGCAAGATGTGCATCTTACCGGAGACTCGCAGCTCCTGATCTTGCAGCTTTTTTGGGATTTTCTTTAAAAAACCGTCTCTCCAGCCATGTTTGAAACCTTGGTTTGGGAGGGGGCAGTCGGGCAGCATTCCCCCCCCTCCCCAGGCGCCTGCATCCTTGGAGCCTGCATCCTTGGAGCAACTCCTGGCCCTTGCACAGTAAATAAAAACTTCTCGCCTGTGCGAGAAGTTAATTGCCTCACACTCACAAGTTTTTCTGTTAAATTGTGGGCAAAGATCGCAGGAGACAGACTTCAGAACAGCTCTTTTATTAGCTCACTCAAGCAACCAGCACTTGCAGTCTGACAGATAGCCCTTTTATAGGGAGCTGTCAGACCCAACAACCAATAGCGTATGAGCATTCAAACACATGATCAGGGTGACAACAAGAGTTCAGGTAAAGTTCAACTATAAACATAACAACAACAGTTCAGTCAGAGGTCGTCTAGTCAAAACAAGTTCATGGTTCAGTTATAGGTCAGTCAGAACACAACACCCCTCCCCTTCTAGATGGAACAGTCTGACAGACATAGTCGCACAGGTAGGCGGGGCTTTTGGGAACCCTCCCTGACCTGCGCAGTTCAGACTCTGGTGAGGCAGCAGCCTGTTCGGACAGGTCTGCTGTTGCTCTTGGGGTGGAGCATGGAAGCTCCTGGAATGTATCGGGCGTGGCCTCTGCGACTGGTGGAACCGGTTCTAATTGAGAATGCTGCTGGACTTCCACTTCCTCAGGGCTTAAGGTAGCTAGGGGAAGAACACAGGGCGTTACCTTTTGAGGTTTGTTAGGTTCCCCTTTTACTCGGTTGTGTAGCTGATCTATGTGCCTCTTCCAGAGGCGTCCGTCCTGGAGGCGGACTTCGTATGTTAGTGGACCCAAGATTGCTTCTATGACCCCAGGTAGCCACAGAGGGCCCTCGGCATAATTTCAGGCGAATACCGAATCTTCCAGGGAGAAGGTCCTGGTTTTTTGTGTGACCTCTGGTTTTGCCTTAGTGGCATACTTTGGGTGTAAACGGTCTAGGACGGATCTAAGCCTGCGACCCATAGGAGCTCGGCCGGGCTGCGGCCAGTGGTCGCACTTGGGGTTATGTGCTGAGTACTCAGAAATTTATCGATGCGGGCCTGCCAGTCCCCTGGGCCCAGTCTTCCTAATGCTTCCTTGGCTGACCTTACGAATCATTCAACCAGTCCATTGGTCGCCGGATGGAATGGCGAGGACAGGGCATGGTGAATTCCCAGGTCAGCAAGGTACCCCTCGAAATTTGTGGCCGTAAATTGGGGACCATTGTCCATTACAAGGATGTCTGGGAGGCCGTGTGTGGCAAAAAGGTGTCTGAGCACCTTAATAACCGCCTCAGTGGTGGTAGAACCCATTGGAAATATTTCGAGCCACTTTGAGTAGGCATCGACAATTATTAAAAACATTTGGCCGTGGCAGGGGCCTGCAAAATCGGCATGTAGCCGCGACCAGGGGCTTTTTGGTTGTTCCCAGTCATGGACTGGTGCTTTGGGCGGAGCAGGCCGCGACTCTTGACAGGGTTTGCATAACCCAACCCAATTTTGGATTTCTGCATCCATATTTGGCCACCAAACGTACCCCCTAGCCAAGGCTTTCATCCGGAAAATCCCCAGATGGCCTTCATGTAAGGTCCTAAGTATTCCAGCTCGCAGGTTGGTATGACCACTCGGTCGCCCCAAAGGAGGCAACCCCCCTGCTCTGACAGTTCATGCTGTCTCTGTTCATATGGTTTAAGGTCAGGCTTGACCAGGTCCTTTGGCCATCCCCTCTACACCCAGTTCAACACAGTTCTGAGTGAGGGGTCCTTGGCCGTGTGTTTAGCCACCTCAGCAGAAGTGTTCAGTCCGGAATCAGCCAAGTCAATCAAGAGGATTGGAGCTTCCGGGACAATGTCTGTAAGGAGGTCGGGCAATGGGCACCTGCTCAAAGCGTCCGCATTGCCCATGTCTTTTCCTGGCCGATGTACCAGGCGATAGGAGTAGGCTGAAAGAAAGATGGCCCACCGGCCGAAACGGGGGGATAGGGCAGCCGGAGTGGGGTGGTCCCCCGCAAGAAGCCCCAGAAGCGGCTTGTGGTCCGTAACCAAAACAAAATCCCTCCCAAACAAATATTCGTGGAATTTTTTGACACCAGCAACTAAAGCCAAGGCCTCCCTGTCCAGCTGGCTGTAGTTCCGCTCTGCACTGGACAGAGTCCTTGAGTAATAGGCCACAGGGGCCTCTGACCCATTTGGAAGCTTGTGGCTGAGCACAGTGCCGACTCCCACAGGGGAAGCGTCGCACGCCAGGACCAATGGCAGGGTATTGTTGTATTGTATTAAGAAACTGTCATTGGTTAGTAGTCGTTTGACAGCTGCGAAAGCTGACGCCTCCCTGGACCCCCATTTCCAAGGAAAGTTTTTGGCCAGCAGCTTGTGGAGAGGCTCGGCTATGGTGGCTTTGTTTTTTAGGAAAAGGCTGTAAAAATCTAGGAGCCCCAGGAAAGCTTGGAGTTCTGTTTGGTTTTTTGGGGCAGGAGCCTTATGGATTGCCCTTAGCTTATTTTCTGTGGGGTGGATACCTTGGCCATTGACTCGGTACCCTAAAAATTTGACCTCAGGCACCCCCAACAAGCATTTGCTGCATTTGGCTTTAAGCCCAGCAGCATGCATTTTTGACAGGACCATTCTAACTCGATAGCGGAGCTGGTCCTGGTCACAGGCAGAGATCAGGACGTCATCAAAATATGGTATGACCCCAGGGATGTTCTGCAACAGATGTTCCATTACACTCTGGAACAACCCCGGGGCTACGCTGACTCCAAACTGCAGCCTGTGACATTTAAAAGCTCCCCTGTGAGTTACAATGGTCTGTGCTTCTGCAGTAGCTCTATCTACCGGCAGCTGCTGGTACGCCTGCGCAAGGTCTAGTTTAGCAAACAGGCATCCAGGACCTAGGGAGTGGAGTAGACGATGCACAATTGGCACCGGATAGGCGCTCTGTTGCAAAGCCTTATTGATTGTGCATTTGTAGTCGGCGCAAATTCGAATACTGCCATCCCCTTTAACGGGGGTCACTATGGGGGTCTCCCATTTAGCATGGTCGACCGGCTCCAAAATGCCTTGTTTGATGAGCTTGTCCAGCTCTTTGTCAATTTTATCCCGTAGTGGGAGGGGGACCCGTTGCGGCTTAAGGCAAATGGGGGCGACATTAGGATCAAGGCTAAATGAGATAGGATTTCCCACATACTTGCCCAAACCGTCACTGAAAACGTCCTGGAACTCGTCAAAAAGGTCATCCAGGTTCGCGGCTCTGATGGCGTGGATGCCTGTCACCCCTAGGCCGAGCGATTCAAACCAATCGAGTCCTAGGAGGCTCGGAAGGCTGCCGTTGACTATGGTGAGCTGGAGAGGTCCGTCAAAATTGTTGAATCTGACATGGACCCGGGCTTTTCCAAGGACAGGGATCCAGTTTCCCTGGTAGTCAGAGAGGCGGATTGAGGATTCCTGCAGGCGGGTAGACTGGAAACTCGGAAGGGCGAGCTTGAGTGTCTCCCAGGCGATGATAGACACTGCAGACCCGGTGTCGACCTCCATTTGGACCGGTGCTCCGTCGATGGAGACGGTGACCATGATCTTCCTTTTGAAAGGGCAGCTGGCTCTGGCAACCCGCGTTTGGTTGGTTTCTGGCTGCCTGGCGAAGGCTCTCTGGCGCGGTGTATGGTTTTTCTGCGCATGCGTGTCTTTCGGTGGCAGAATGGCATGGCAAACTCGCGCCAAATGTCCTCTCCTTTCACACCGTTGGCAGATAACGTGCCTAAATCTGCATGATATCCTCGGGTGTCGCCCCCCACAGCTGGCACAAGCAGTCAGGAAGTCTTTGGGAGGCGGAGGGCACTTCTGGTTGGTGCGGCAGACCTCGTCGTCGCTGCTTACAGGCTCCTCGACAGAGCCCATGTGGACCGCAGAAGGAGGCTTAGTGTCCTTTTTAGAGAAGGCGAAACGGTGCAGAGATTCGGCCGCTTTGGATGAGGACTCAGCAGCTCTGGCTTCGTCCAGGGCAGCAGCCAACGTGAGGTTGGGCCGAGCCAGGAGCCGGCGTTGCAAGCGAATGTCCTGCACGCCACAGATGAGCTGGTCAAGCAGGATGTCATCCAGGTCGCGGAACTCACAGTGGCCAGAGGCTTTATGGAGGGCAGCGATGTATTGGTTGATGGTCTTGCCCTCCTGCTGCAGCCGCTGGCAGAACTCGTAGCACCGGACAACCTTGGATGGGGTGGGTGCGTAGTGTGTCTTCAGCGTTGCTTGGAGTACCTGCCAGGACACGGTGTGAACTGGGGTTGGGGCAGACAACGATTCTGCGGTGTCAACCACCTCTGGCCCGCAGTGACTCAGAAACAAAGCTCTTTTTCTGTTGTCAGCCAGCCCCAGCAGATCATTGGCTTCGAGGAAGCACTTGAAACGCTGCATGTAGGAGTCCCATTTTTCCCGGGCAGGGTCGAAAAGCACCGGCGGGTGGAAGGTGGACATCCCGATGAAAGAAGGCAGATGTGGCTAGTGCTGCCTGGCTGGTTGCAGCGCTTGAGGGCTGGTCTTCGTTCTCCTGGTCCCAAACCCTCGTCGCCACTGTTAAATTGTGGGCAAAGATCGCAGGAGACAGACTTCAGAACAGCTCTTTTATTAGCTCACTCAAGCAACCAGCACTTGCAGTCTGACAGATAGCCCTTTTATAGGGAGCTGTCAGACCCAACAACCAATAGCGTATGAGCATTCAAACACATGATCAGGGTGACAACAAGAGTTCAGGTAAAGTTCAACTATAAACATAACAACAACAGTTCAGTCAGAGGTCGTCTAGTCAAAACAAGTTCATGGTTCAGTTATAGGTCAGTCAGAACACAACATTTTCTTTACTGTGCAAGGGCCAGGAGTTGCTCCAAGGCTCCGAGGATGCAGGCGCCCAGGGAGGGAGGGAACACTGCCCAACTGCTCCCTCCCGAAGCAACCTCCCCCCCTCTCTCTCCCCCCTTTCCTCTGTCAGAATCCCAAAAATTTTCACCACCGTTTTGGTGGGCGTGACTAGGTGGGGGGTGTCATGTGACTGAGTGTGTGTGAGTGACATCAAGTTGGCATGCCCACTCAGTCACATGCCCCCACCTAGCCACGCCCACAGAACCGGCAGTAAAAAAATTTAGAACCCACCCGATTCAGTCGCTTGGCAACTGTTTCATATTTTTGATGGTTGCAGTGTCCTGGGGTCATGTGATCACCTTTTGTGACCTTCTAACAAGCAAAGTCAATGGGTAAGCCCGATTCACTTAACAACGAGTTACTAATTTAAGTGATTGTAGTGATTCACTTAACAAATGTGGCAAGAAAAATTGTAAAATGTGGCAAAACTCCCTTAACAGATTTCTCACTTAGCAACATAAATTTTGGGCTCAATTGTGGTCATACGTTGAGGACTACCTGTAAGGTAGTATTGAATTATCTATGTATATAGTTTTATTAGTATATAATGTAACATACAAAGAGAATACAAAAGCAAATATTAGGGAAATTAGGGAAGGGAAAAGGGAAGTGAATAGTGGGGGAAAGGAAGGGAAAAAGAAAAAAAAGGCATTTACTTCTGACTCCTTTGGTGCAGTTGAATAAGGCATTAAGGACCACTCAACTCTTTACTTTTTCATAATAATAGAAACTAGCCATTTCTGTAACAACAAATCTATCTAATCGGTAAAACCCAAGGTCAAAGTTTCATCTTTTTCCACCTCAAGCACAAAGTCCAGAAGTGGTTTCCAAGTCGAAGTAAAGGTGTTTGTGTTGTTTTCTTTAATCAGAGTGGTCAATTTAGCCATCAAGGTAGTGTTGAATTCTCATACCAATAGAGGGAAATCAACTTATGGCTCCCCCCCCCCCCCAATTTGCAATAGAGATTCTTATCAAGATTTACTGTTTTGAGTGTGTCAAGTATTTTAGCCAAGTTTCAGCTTTGTTAAGGTCTGTAAAGTAAAGCCAAGCCTTGGTACAGTCAAAGCGACACAGTGTGAATTCTTGGTAAAGAACTATATTCCTTAAATTAACTTAAATCTCTTGGGAAGAAATCAGGAAAGGATCTAACTATGTTGCTCTGCCAAGTAAGCAACTCTTCCATCTGCAAATCATCCCCAGTGTGCCTCAAAAACAATCCGTATTTATTTCACATCATCCCCATGATCTCTGGATCTTACATACATGTGATATGGGTCTTGACCTTGCAAGGAGACCTTTCAGCCAATTATTGCTCAGTCTATCTATTCAAATACCCAGCTCTGAAAAAGACTGTCAGTCACTGGGATTCTCATTTCTTCTTTAAGTAATCCCACTCTCGGAGCCCCTAAACTTCTTGGGAAACACAAGAAAAAGCTCCAAAGCCTTCAGTTCACCATGATACAATTCCAACAATCCTAATGGGTCACAGTATCTAAGTAAATCCTGATATAACTCAGTCATTAAAGCTTTCCATATCTATATCTATATCTATATCTATATCTATATCTATATCTATATCTATATCTATATCTATATCTATATCTATATCTATATCTATATCTATATCTACTGTATATCTATATCTATATCTATATCTATATCTATATCTATATCTATATCTATCTATATCTATATCTATATCTATATCTATATCTACTGTATATCTATATCTATATCTATATCTATATCTATATCTATATCTATATCTATATCTATATCTATATCTATATCTATATCTATATCTATATCTACTGTATATCTATATCTATATCTATATCTATATCTATATAGCAATAGCAATAGCACTTAGACTTATATACCGCTTCATAGTGCTTTACAGCCCTCTCTAAGCGGTTTACAGAGTTCAGCATATTGCCCCCAACAATCTGGGTCCTCATTTTACCGACCTCAGAAGGATGGAAGGCTGAGTCAACCTTGAGCCTGGTGAGATTTGAACAGCCGAACTGCAGCTAGCAGTCAGCTGAAGTAGCCTGCAGTGCTGCACTCTAACCACTGTGCCACCTCGGATCTATATCTATATCTATATCTATGTCTATGTCTATGTCTATGTCTATGTCTATGTCTATGTCTATGTCTATGTCTATGTCTATGTCTATGTCTATGTCTATATCTATCTATCTATCTATCTATCTATCTATCTATCTATCTATCTATCTATCTATCTATCTATCTATATCTATATCTATATCTATATCATATATATATATATATATATATATATATATATATATATATATATATATATATATATTCTATATATATATCTATATCTATATCTATATCTATATCTATATCTATATCTATATGTATATGTATATATATATATATATATATATATATATATATATATATATATATATATATATATATATATATATATATATATATATATATATATATATATATATACAGAGAGAGAGAGAGATGATTGATATATCTATATATCTATATATCTATACAGATATAGGCAGGCGGCCCAGGTTCAAATCCCAGTAAGGGTATGGCTATCTGACGAGAGCTAAATAGCTCGAAATAGATCTATAATAGTCTCCCTTTATTTTCATTTATCAGCAAAAAAATGCTACACATATCTATATATCTATATAGATATATAGATATATAGATATATATAGATATATGTGTAGGATTTTTTTGCTGATAAATGAAAATAAAGGGAGACTATTATAGATCTATTTCGAGCTTATTTTGCTCTCGTCAGATAGCCATACCCCTACTGGGATTTGAACCCGGGCCGGCTGCCTTGCAGTGCAGCAACTTAACCATTAGGCCATAGGTTCTGTTCCCAATCAGCTCTTTCACCAGGAAAGGGTTATATATGTTTTTCTGTCGTGTTATCCTGGTGTACCCAAATATGGGAGAGAAAGCATCACAGCTTCCAGGATAACACGACAGAAAAACATATATAACCCTTTCCTGGTGAAAGAGCTGATTGGGAACAGAACCTATGGCCTAATGGTTAAGTTGCTGCACTGCAAGGCAGCCGGCCCGGGTTCAAATCCCAGTAGGGGTATGGCTATCTGACGAGAGCAAAATAAGCTCGAAATAGATCTATAATAGTCTCCCTTTATTTTCATTTATCAGCAAAAAAATTCTACACATATAGATTAGTGTGTTGGCTATGTAAAAAACTGCCTGGACGGTCCCAGTGAGGGGCTGAAAGGCAAAAATGGAAGCTGTGATGCTTTCTCTCCCATATTTGGGTACACCAGGATAACACGACAGAAAAACATATAGATATATATATATATACACATACACACATACACACACACACACACACACACACACAGAGAGAGAGAGAGAGAGAGAGAGAGAGAGAGAGAGAGAGAGAGAGAGAGATTGAATCTCACAATAACTTAAAAGAGCAGGACAAATGAGTCAGAATAACCTACCCTTTAAGGGCAACCTATCACAGTAAATCATTCTTCAGCAGCACCCTGACTGTCTCTAGATCCATTATCCGTTCCCTCTTGTGTGCCACTGAAATTCTTGAAAAGTTGAACTACATAAGATCATTAATTGCAGACTTTATATCTAGTTGCTCCCTAAATAGGTGGGAATCATAATCTTTCTAAAAAAGCTGGATGAATAATACTACTGCTTTTATGCAATCATTTCTATTATAGAGAGGTTACTTTGTTCTTGCTGAGAGTAAAATTATTTTTGTCACCAATCAGTGGGTTTCTAACTCACATGAGTCCAGCAGCATCGTTGTAAACAGGGTTATATTATTTCCCCATGAACAACATGGCTGTCTCGAGCTTCACTTCATATTGAGGTAAGAAAAATTCCCACAGGAAGGAATTATGTCCAATGGTGATTTGATCTTTGAAGAATATATTTTCCCCAAGCTCTGAAAATATCTACTATTCCCAAAGCTAATTTTACCATCACAATAAGCCCTAATAGCAGAATAATGTTTAAAGTAACCATTTTAAAAAGCAGGCAGCTGTTTGTAATTTAACATTATTAATCTACAAGGCAATTATTCATTGCCTGTAGGCTTTTCTGAAGAAACTCTTTTTTTTAATGATACATTGGAAGGACCATTTCAAAAGCATCAAGGTAAATCTCTCTTGGAAGGGAAAATAAGATGAAGCCAAAATGGTTTTGCATTTATTATATATATACTCCTGCCTTACAAGCAGACTGTCTAGGTTCAAATCCCACTAAGGGTATGGCTATCTGACGAGAGCAAAATAGCTCGAAATAGATCTATAATAGTCTCCCTTTATTTTCATTTATCAGCAAAAAATGTTACACACACACACACACACACACACACACACACACATCCTTTCATGTGATGACAAGCCCTGAATTATTGAAACTGTATATCCTGTTATTCTGAGTAATATCCAATAGGTATGTCTCACAATTAACATGTTTCCTCAAAGTTGGAATCCCATCAATACCCATGGCAAATTTATTTTCCTTAGATAGTACATTCTTATCTATTAGATCTGGATAGTGGAGGGCTGGGGAAAACTGTTCCAGTGGTGGATGAGGCAAACTCCTTCAAGGAAGGGAAAGAAGATTTTGATTAAAGTGCCTTAAAAATTTTCAGGATTCTGGCTTAAAAGCAATAATGAATAAATTTAAGCTGGCATATTAAACTGATATGTGTATAGATCTGCCCTCTATACAGCACTGTATAAAGGGCTTAGTAATGTTATCCTGATTTTGGGGAGTGAATAGGAACGAGTTTGGGTTAATTTATCTATTAAGGAATTGTTTACTGAACCGATTACTATATAGGCTTAAAATTAAGTCATAATTGTCAGGGTGATACAACATTATTCTCTGACCTGGTTTGACTTAGACCCACTCCTAATCCCTAGGAACCTCACTGGGTAGCTTTGAGACGGGGACATTCTTTCTAACTAACCAACATCACTGGGTTGTTGTGAGAATAAAAGAGGTGAATAGATCATATATACTGCCTTTGGCTTCCTGGGAAAAGAAAACCTATGGTACTTTATATTTATCCGTTACATCTGTCAGGATTTTCCTTTTGCATTTTATTCTTCAGGAGTACAAGTCATGTGAGAAATAGCTGTACATCTCAAGGGAACCAGTGTTTCTCTGTGACATTGAAATGATGATGCCACGCTTTGCAAATAAAAGGAGAGAGACCCTTTTTTCCCCCTGCAAGGGAGTCAACTTGCTGCACCTGTCACTGCTCAGAACCATTTGTCCGACTAAATGCCAGCTCCCTCACCTCCAGATTGACTAAAGCTGGCATAAAAGCTTAGCCTGAAAGCCAAGTTTCTCCACACGTCTATTAAAGAAAAAAATATTTTAAGTCCTGGATAGGCGAAGGTGTCATGAGGCATTAGCATAGGAATGTCAAGTTTAAGGCACTCACAAGCCTTCAGGAGAGCCTCATGTAGGGCTATGACATTATTAATGCTAGTTTCTTCTCACACCCATGCCCACACACGGTTAGAAATCACCCAACAGCGTGAGTGGAGTTTATTTATTTACTTTAATAAACAAGCAGCGGAGTCTGCAGAATGAGGCTATGGAAAATCACATTAAATTGCAGCTTGGGGTGGACCTGTCAATCAACCTTTTCACTACCGATGTCTGTCTGCTGTTTATTATTCAGGACAAAGACATTAAAAATAAATATCTGTCTCCAGGTGAAAAATTTAAGAAACTAAAACATGACTGTATAACTGATCTAGAGAAGACCAAGCTAGGGCGGGGGGGGGGGGGAATGCACACACTACAGTCTCATTGATGCTAACTGCCTGTGGGAAGCAGTCTTTAATTCAAATAAAGAGGAGTATTGTTTACATGTTCTGACAAGCTAGCATAGGTCCTAGAATCACACCGCCCTGCCTTCTACACCTTGTGAATGGGTAGAAGGGGAAGTGGGCAAACATAGCTTGCTAGCAGGCCAATCTGGGGAAGGGGATTCGGTAGCCAAATAGTGAATACTGGTAGTTGTTTTACTAGCAAAATTCTTGCAAAAAGGTTTGAAGAATAGCAGAGCTGTCCCTTACCATTAACATGTGTTCTCAATTCAAGGAATTGGTTCGATACACCAGTTCTAGACATGGTACTGTATCTCTCAGTCTCAGCCACTTCAAGATGGGGAGTTCAGCTCCCAGAATTCCACAGAGTTTGAATTGGCTGTGGTTGAAAAACATTTCTCTAGCTGATTGGCAGGCTGATGAATTGCAGGGCATGTACTTAAACCATGACTTTGGTTTGGTGTTCTGACACTACCAGAAGTGACATGAGTTCTTTAGATGGACTTTGACACTCACAATAGCCAAGAGAGCGGGATTTATGGGAACTATAAAACAAGGTATAGTCAAGATGTGAGAAGGCTGTGCTCTGTGTTGTTTTCCTGCTGAGGATTTGAATTGTGGGAGTGGCCAATATTCACAGTAGTCTAGGAATTAAGCTAGTTTTGAGGGCCAAAACTATTGGGACTGAACCTTCCATGTGTTTTTCTAATTGATCATGCATCCCAGGAGGCTGGGAGCTGGACCAGTCTTGGATTACAACATCCAACCTGCCGATAGATAGATAGATAGATAGATAGATAGATAGATAGATAGATAGATAGATAGATAGATAGATAGATAGATAGATAGATAGATAGATAGATAGATAGATAGATAGATAGATAGATAGAAAGAAAGAAAGAAAGAAAGAAAGAAAGAAAGAAAGAAAGAAAGAAAGAAAGAAAGAAACAATTCTTTATTGGCCAAGTATAATTGGACACCCAAGGAATTTGTCTTTGGTACATACCGTATTTTTTGGAGTATAAGACGCACCTTTTTCCTCCCTAAAAGTGGCTGAAAATTTGGGTGCGTCTTATACTTCGAATGTAGCTTTTTTTCCCAGCCCTAACTAGGTGCTAACAGATCTTCCCAGCTCTTACCTTGCAGGCTTTTTCATTGTTACTCTCTCCAAAGAATGTTTTTCCAGCCCTAAGTCTTTGCAGAATTTTTTTTCATTGCTCTACTTGCTCTGAATAAGTTTTTTTCTAGCCCTAACCAGGTGCTAACTATCTTCCCAGCTCTTACTGGCTTGCAGGCTCTTTCATTGTTATTCTCTCAGAAGAAGGTTTTTTTAAGTCCTAACCAGGGGATAAAATAATGTGCTGAAGCTGCTCCGAATAAGTTTTTTTTTTTAGCCCTAACCAGGTGCTAATGATCTTCCAGCTCTTACTGGCTTGCAGGTTCTTTCATTGTTATTCTCTCAGAAGAAGGTTTTTTTAAGTCCTAACCAGGGGATAAAATAATGTGCTGAAGCTGACCAGAGTAAGGATTCTAGCCAGATGAATACCTGGTAGGCAGATTGTTTTCCCCTATTTTCTTCCCCAAAAACTAAGGTGCATCTTATACTCCGGTACGTCTTATACTCTGAAAAATACGGTATGCTCTCAGTGTGCATAAAAGAAAAGATACATTTGTCAAGAATGGTTGTCATAGGGTTCAAGTAAGCAATCAATGTATATATGTATATAACGAAAAGATAAGCCATGATATATTTTTTTAAATCATCTAAATAACCCACGGCAATAAACATACCTAATACTCCTTCCTCCTCTTATTTTCCCCACAACAACTCTGTAAGGTGGGTTAGGCTGAGAGAGAATGACTGGCCCAAAATCACTCAGACAGCTTTCATGCCTAAGGTAGAACTAGAATTCACCATCTCCCACTTTCAAACCTGGTTCTTTAACCACTTTACGTCTGTCGATTTGCCACAGACAGCCTTCATGCAGCATGTTAAGTCCTGAACCATGGTTTACTAGCCTTGACGGCTTAGTAGATTGTATGGACCTAGCATTCTTGCACAAGGATCTTGTTAAAATGTTCCTACAACAATGTGGATGGTTTTGCTTGGTGAATCAAAATAACACCATGTAAGTCTGAGTTGCTTTGCCACCCCTTTCTACCCTTCTGCTCTTTGTTTGCACAACAACAAAGTAAAACAAGTGCCAACTATCAGTCCTCTAACAAAGCCAGCTCCCAATGTTTAGGGCATGCACCAGGGAATAACTAACAGATATATCTCCTGAAACCACAGTCTCTCTGCAAGCCTAATTAAAGAATACATCAGATTTCAAAAACCATAACCACGATTTCCTCCTTGAACACCACCCAGTTGCCTCCTTTCCCTTCTGACTCTGCCGTTGCCGTTTGCAGTACTTGAAAATCAGATTCGACAGTGAGGCGGCCGTTCTTAAACAGACAAAGGGAGTGGTTCCCTAGCAACCAGAACCAAATGAAAGCTTTTCTCCTCCTTATGCCTTTCGACTTAGCATCTTTGGCACAGCAGCCATGCATTGAAGAGATCTGGGTGGGCTTTCCCAAATGCAGGAATGAAAAAGTTTGGGTCATTACAGTTCACACCTCTCTCTCTCTCTCTCTCTCTCTCTCTCTCTCTCTCTCTCTCTCTCTCTCTCTCTCTCTCTCTCTCTCTCTCTCTCTCTCTCCCCCCTCCCTCCCTCCCTCCCTCTTATATTTAGTATTGGAACAAATGTTGTAATTACAATGTCTTGGCTAAAAAGTTTACATCTTTGAAATGCAGGAGAAATAGTTAGGAGATCTAATGTATATCTGTCTCAGTCTGATCAGCCTTAGCAAACCAGCAGCTTTTTAAATTGGAGCTTCAGTCGCATCATCTGTGAAATGGGTATTGTTAGCTTAAAAGCCAGGTTTGTTATGTATCATTTTATACCATTTAAATTCACTCACGCTTCAATCCTCTGCATTCCTAACAAGAAATAAACCCTAGCAGGGCAGTGAGATTTATTTCTGAGTTAACATGCGAATTAAATCATTGTCAACATATCCAGGGAACAGTTGAACTATGCTATGTTACACTATATTTAACACGGAACAGTTGAACTATGCTATGTTACACCTATAAAAAATTGATTTGAAAATGTGGAGAGAGAAAGAGTTGTGTAGTCATGACCTTTTTGTAGTTTCTTTTTTTAATTTCTTGTGCTTGGTCAAACACAGTTTAAATGTTTTATTTGCCAGGCTCTTATTGATTCTTTTTGCATTATTACTGGATTTCTGTCTCACTGGTTATCTTAGGAGAAGACAATAAGGTAATACAAGAGATCTCTGGTTAATTGAATGATGTGTACAAACAAATTGCGCCACAGCATTAAGGCAGCATTAATGATTTGAGGAAATCGTTTGGGAATTATACACACACACACACACACACACACACACACACACACACACACACACACATGTAAAATTTTTATTAAATAATTTTTAAAAGAATAAAAACAATGCAAATTTTGAAAAAGAAAAGTAAAAAAAGTAAATAAGTAAGTGACAAAAAGTGTAAAGTGAGAAATAGAAAACACAAAGAAAAGGATAGAAAAAGTTATAAAGAAGAGAAGTCTGGTCTTCTTAATAGCAGTTACATTAATATTTTAGCCTCTTCTCTACGGTTACAAGTATTTTTCCCCTTCTTTCCATAGTCTACCCTTTCTAATCATCAAATCCATAAATCAATTTTTTTTCAGCAAAAAGTCCAGAATAGGTTTCCAATCACTTATAGTTATTGTCCTTTCTCTAACCAAACAAGTCAATTTTTCCATCATTGCTACTTCTGTCATCCTCACCAGCCATTTTTCTGTTGTTAATTAATTAATTAATTACTTTTTATGCTGCCCAACTCTCCTATAAGGTGATTCTGGACTTTTGTGCATATAATAATCTTGCAACAACAGTATATACAAAAGTTTTCCATTTCTCTAATTGTCTATCCATTAGTTCCAAACCAGAAGAATTCTGGTTTCAACTGAAAGTTAATCTTTAACATTCTTTGTTTCACTGTATGTATTTGAACCCAAAATTTTCTGGCTTTTTTTTTTTTGCAATTTCTCCAGATTTGATGAAAGGACCCTTCATGGGTTGCATATTTCTAACATAAATTTTAAATACATTTATATACATTCTAGATAGGTTTTTTGGAATTATGTACAAATGGTACATCATTTCGTAAAAAAATCTTTTAAAATTATAACATAATGTAAATTTAGTCCTTTCAGCCACATATTTTCCCATTGTTCCATTAGTATATTATGTCCAAAATTTTAGACCATTGTATCATAAACTGTTTTACTTGTTCTTCTATTTCAAATTTCAACAAAAATTTAGTAACTGCAAATTCAGCATTTGTACATAATGTAGTTCAATTTCAAATTCTGTCTTGTGCTGTTCAATTCCAAATGAATTGTTATCTACCTTAAATCTTTCTCTTAAGTGTGCAAGTGAAAGCCATGGAAAACTAGATTCCTCTCCAGTCAATTGATCTCCTGATTTTAATTTACGGTATATTGTCCAAGGTCTTGTTGTAGCAATTCTCGATACGGTAACCATCTCTCTTTGCTTACTGTTTCTTTTCTATGCAATACTTCTTGTGCTGAGACTCATAAAAGCATTTTTGGGCACAGTCTGGTTTATATCTATCTCATATTCTCAATGTAGCACTTCTAATATAGTGATTTTAAAAATTATGTTAACCTTAACTGTATTGTACCACAGAAACCCATGCCATCCAAACCTCAGATGGGGCTCTTCTAATTCTAAAATTCTCTTATTTCTCACAGCACCCACTCCTTCATCCAAACCAAGCAGCAAGCTATAAAATACATTTTCAAATCACGTAGTCCCAATCTTCTCCATTTCTTTGCAGGAGAAAGGATATGGAAGCTGCTTGAAACAGAGTGAAACAAATTACAAGTGCCACAAAAATATGTAGGTCTTGATATATTCAGGTCTTTTCCCATGTAAGATAAAGAGTATCTTGGCGACGTTTCGATGAGGTCACACTCGTCATCTTCAGGCTGGTGTCTTTGGCTTCGTGCTGCTGCGAACAAAGCGTGGTTGGAGCTGCCGTTTTTCTATAAATAGTGGTGTGTGTGTGTGGAATGCTTGAAGATGACGAGTGTGACCTCGTCGAAACGTCACCAAGATACTCTTTATCTTACACGGGAAAAGACCCGAATATACCAAGACCTGCATAACTATACCCATGAAAACCTTATATATATATATATATATATATATATATATATATATATATATATATATATATATATATATATATATATATATATATATATATATATATATATATATATATATACATATACATATATATATATACATATACATATACATACACACACACACACACACAATTGAGTCAAAAGAACGTTTACAATTAAAAGAAATAGTAACTTCAATGGCAACAAAAACTTGCTTTAGAAGTTAATGGAAAAAGCTAAATAAGGAGGTTCTAACTAACAGATTGAATAGAAATATAAAAATGTTAAAACTATTTGGCAGAAAGGTGGAAATAATATTTTAGGTATTTGTATGAGAATGATAGTGTAATTGTTAAGGAATTAAACTGAAATGAATGCTATAAATACTACAAGAATGTTGCAAAAAGGTAAGATATTGGCATAGTTACTGCAACTGGAGAGATGTTAAAATGTGGATATGGCTTGCTTATGGAAGGACTATGCACCTGTTTAATGTGTGTAAATAAATACTATATTCATATACATTGATTGAAAGTTATTTGAAGTGCTAGCTGCTCATGCATTAATTTATGTTAATTCTTATTACAGTGTGCTTCTTTGATAATGAAAACTACATTAGCTTTATAGGTAGTCTTCACATTATGACTCTAATTGAGCTCAGAATTACAGTCGTAAGACATTGTGGTCTCCCTTTGAGAGATCACTAGTACTTTGAAGAAAGTAAAAAAAGACCAGTTTGGACTACCTAAACCAGTTTTAGCATAGCATTCATGAGATTATAAACCACCATTTGAAAGCTCACTTCATATGCTAGCCTGAAGGATCTAAATCTTAGTTTCTTTTTTAAATGTAACATTTTCTTTGAAATTGATCATCAAACAATGGATTCCAGTGTCTAACTCACCATTATATTTTGGGCTATAAATATTCATTGAATGGATGCTCTGTTATGCAACAGACAAATTTTCCTAAAATGGACAAGGCTGTTGCATCTGATGTGACGTGGATGTCAGTGCATATTGATATAATCACATAAAGGACACATTACATCAGTGGTACAATGAGTTTGTTATACAAATGGCACATTGATGCAACTGATGTGTTTTTGTTATTTTCGTAATGTCATCATAACTTAAATTAGATTAGTCATCATAGCTGAGGTACTTGCAGACATAATAGATATTCAGCAATAGCAGCCTCTCTTTGATTCCCACTAGTCTGTTAAATTTAAATTTACTGAAATCGGGAACTGTAATTTAGGATGAACAGGGCTGCAGTGTAAATTCTTGGTAAATAATTTTCTGTTGTTATCAGACTCTTGGCAACCAGCTTTACCAAGATTCTGACAAAGTCATCTTGGACAAGATTTATGAAGAAGAAAAGAGAGTAGGTTACAGAAGCGTCAACAACATTTTAGAGTCCAATTCATCTTTAAATTGGTTAGAACAGAGGCTTCTCCAATCTCTTTCTAATATAGAATAGAATAACAGAGTTGGAAGGGACCTTGGAGGTCTTCTAGTCCAACCTTGTGCTTAGGCAGGAAACCAGGGGCGGGTTCCTAATTTTTTTACTACCACTCTGTGGGTGTGGCTTATTTTGTGGGTGTGGCTTGCCAGCCATGTGACCAGGTGGGCGTGGCTTCTCAGACTGCTGAAGGGAGGGGAACCGAGATAGGTCCTGCCACCCATTCCCCCTCCCCTCAGCAGCTCGAGAAGCCTCAAACATGCAAAAATGCCTGGGATCATCACCGCGCGTTCGTGGCTTCTCGGACTGCTGAAGGGAGGGGAATGGAGATAGCTCCTGCCGCCCGTTTTTTCAGCGTCTCACACGCTCCCTCAGCCATCCTCCCCTGCTTGGACTCACTGTGGGGTAGGAAGGCAGCGCATGCACAGTGCCGGAAGCTCGGCTTCTGGGCATGCGCAGAAGAAATTTTTAAAAAAACATTTTATTTTATTTTTTAAAAAATGGCGGCACACAGGCACCGGCAACCAACCGCACCGGTACTGTGACATCACCAGCGGGCTGCTACCGGTGCTATAGAGTGGACCGCACCTGTAGGAACCCACCACTGCAGGAAACCCTATACCATTTCAGACAAATGGTTATCCAACATCTTCCAGTGTTGGAGCATTTACACTTCTGGAGGCAAGCTGTTCTGCTGATTAATTGTTCTAATATCCTTTTACAGCAGATTAACTTCCAGATTCCCAAACAACTATATACATGTCTGTTTTCCACCAATTCTTGATTTCTTACCAGGCCATGGACATACCATTACACTTAATTATGGCAGGGAATCCATGATTTTTCATTTAATGCCAGCTTATTAAGTGGAAGCTTAAACCATGATGAAATGGAAATATCAGAGCCTAATTAGCAAATTAATATTAAGGGAACATTCACCATTTTGAATGAAAAGGGATACCTTGGTTTGAAATTCTTAGGGTGAAATGCTAAAGCCAGTACTTGAAAAGAGTAATAAATTATAGAGAGGATTATGTTGGTTCCCAGTTGTTTTTTTTAAAAAAACACCACCTTAAATGCTGGTTTATGAACTAGAAGTTTTTCATCTGAGATTTGCCACTTTTATTGTAGAACAAACTTAAAGAATATTGAAGATGAACGGCTTTGAAGAATAGCCTTATAATTATATGTTTTTTTCTGACCTGAATGTTGAAAAATTCATGAATGTTATTTGAACATTCTTTTTGTTTTAAATGAAGTCTGCGGACTAGAAAAATTATTTTAAAGATGTTACCCCCTGCTCTGCCCTTCCAACATCAGATGAAACAAATTCTATCTCTGACTGACAAAAAATGACATTTCTATAGGTGGCTGGAAGCCAAAGAATTGGAGAATTTGCAGCCTAGAAGAAAAGATAATGGTTTACAGGCCTGTTTTCTGGCTTTTATCACTAGTGAATGGTAGTGTTGTCATTGTTTGGTGGACTTAAAGATCAAATAATTAACTATCTAGATTGAATTTATCTTTTGAAAATATACACGGTTTCCCCAGGACTCATAGTAGAACATACAGTATAATAATGGGGACAACAGCCGAAGAAAGAATCAGGCAAACGTTTGGGTCTCATCAAAAGCAATTATGATGCAGTAGCAATCTCTTTTTTAGTTGGAGGGTGAAGAGGTGCAGCTCAGTTGGGAACTATTTTTTTGTATATACCGTATTTTTCGGAGTATAAGGCACATTTCCCCCCCCCCCCCTTAAAGAGGCTGAAAATTTGGGTGCGTCTTATACTCCGAATGTAGCTTTTCCGAAGATTTTTTTTCCCAGCCCTAAGGAAGTGCTAACGATCTTCCCAGCCCTTCCCGGCTTGCAGGCTTGTTTTCATTGCTACTCCCTCCGAAAAAGGTTTTTCAGCCCTAACGAGGTGCTAACGATCTTCCCGGCTTGCAGGATTTTTTAATTGCTACTTCCTCCAAAGAAGTTTTTTTCCAGCCCTAAGTCTTTGCAGGTTTGTTTTCATTGCTACTCCCTCTGAAGAAGATTTTTTCCAGCCCTAACGAGGGGATAAAACAATGTGCTGAAGCTGACCAGACTAAGGACGCTAGCCAGATGAATACCTGGTAGGTAGATTTTTTTCCTATTTTCCTCCCCCAAAACCTATACTCCGGTGCGTCTTATACTCCGAAAAATATGGTAATCTGGCAAATTAATGCTGCCAGTGCTGTTGGATACTGTGCTTGCTATGAAGTAAATCCTTTTTGCTTGGCTAAGGCAGGGGTGTAAATCAAGGCTCAGGGGCCGGATCCGGCCCACAGGGTGCTTAGATCTGGCCCATGGAGTGAAGCAGTGGAAACAGTGAAGGACCGGCCCGTGGTGCCTCTGCCAGCTAAAACGATGCTCAGGAGGGCCGCCTGCAATACTACATTCTAACTACTGCACCACCACGAATCACAGCAGTTGTTAAGTTAGTAACATGGTTGTTAAGTGACTCTGACTTTCCCATTGACTTTGCTTATTAGAAGGTTACAAAAGGTGACCAGGTGATCCCAGGACACTGCAACCATCAGAAATATGAACCGGTTGCCAAGCATCCGAATTTTGATCACCGCGACCATGGGAATGCTACAATGGTCATGAGTGTGGAAAAAACGGTCATAAGTCACTTTTTTCAGGGTTGTTGTAACTTTGAACAGTCACTAAATGAACTGTTGTAAATTGAGGACTACCTGTATTCCATCATTCAACTGTGCACACTTACTTAGAATTTTTATTAAGTTTAAGAGATCTTACTCCCAGATAGCATAGATTGCAATGGAATTTCAGTTAATAAGGGAGCTGGGAAAAACATACGCCCGCCCTCACTTCAAAATAGCAAAAGAAACTTTATAAAATCAGTGGGTATCTCAACATTTCATTGTGGAATAGTGAGAGATGATTTTTCTTAAGGCCAAATGGAGCAGTGATTCTCTTCCAAAATGCCACTTTCCGAGCAGGTTTAAATGTAGCCTGCACATGGAACACAATGAGTCTCTTTTGCAAGGATAACAGAAAGTTCTCATCCCTCCAATCCCTTCTCATTAGAACAGAAATGTGTAGACTTCAACTCCCAGAATTCTCCAGCCAGCAAGAGAATTCTGGGAGTTCAAGTCCACACGTCTTAATGTTGTTAAGATTGAGAAACACTGGATTAGAGGGAAGACTTTGGGTATGCTTTGCACTGGGGAAAAGAAATGAAGGCCAGCGTCTAGTCCAGGGGTCGGCAACCTTAAACACTCAAAGAGCCATTTGGACCCGTTTCCCACAGAAAAGAAAACACCGGGAGCCACAAAACCCTTTTGACATCTAAAATGAAGATAACACTGCATATATCATTTTTTTACCTTTATGCTATGTATCAAAAAAACTATAGTGTGTTGCATTTATGAAATCAATGACCTGCTACAGAGAAAACACATTTTTATTTCTGCATGCAACAAAAACATTTTGAATTCCGGAAAAAAAAGATGGGTCGAAAAGCTCAATAAATCACGTGCCGGCAGGTGTCGCGCATTGCCAGTTGTGACACATATTTTGACAGGGAGCCACAGCAGAGGGATGAAAGAGTCACATGCGGCTCCAGAGCCGCAGGTTGCAGACCCCTGGTCTAGTGGAAGATCTTGGGAGAGGCACCAAGGTCATTCTGAGCTGTTTTCAAGTTGGATAGGAATATACTACATTGATCACAGGCTTGAAATTCAACAGTCTTGGTACAGAAACTGCTGCTTGGATCTTGGAGAGTCTATATTTGCCATTCAGATTGAGCAAGACATTTTATTATATTTTATCTTGTGTTTTGTTTTGTTTTGTTTTTTATTCCCGTCTTTATTACTACATAAGTAATTCAAGATGGCAAACATGCCTGCTTCCTTCTCCTATTTTCCCCACAACAACATCCCTATGAGGTGGGTTGGGCTGAGAGAGAGTGACTGGTCCAAAGGCACCCAGCCAGCTTTGATGCCTAAGGCAGGACTAGAACTCACAGTCACCCACTTTCTAGCATGGTGCCTCAACCACTAAGTCTAATTGGCCCTCTCATTTTGGAGTCAAGTGACTACCTATCCTTGGTTTTTACTCACGAGCTAAGACTTCTGAGATGGAAAGGGGGGAAAAAGCAAGTCAGCCGTGTGCCTGCTGAAGAAACAGAGCATATGAAAAGTCCTCCGAAGTCAGGCCTTGTCTGTAAAAAAAAGGAAAGCCATTGCAATCCAGGGTTTCTATGCCAGCAGAAGAGAAGAAAAGATGATGTATTGAATAATTCACCTCACAGTTGTCTCCGTGTTTGTTTATTGAGTTTTCTTTCAGAACTCTTGTCAGACAAAAGTCCTTCAAAGCCACTTACATAACATCTGAGAATTTAAATCTATTTATCTATGATAAAGTAACAGCAATAAGGAAATGCTACAGAAGAGCAGAAAAAAAGAAAACAAAAAGAAAACCAACCCCTGAAATATGGAAAAAGCCTGGCCCTGAAAAGAGATCCAACAGCTCAGTCAAGGAAAGCTTTTTTGGGGAAGAGTGTTTTAAATTCAAAGAGCAATCCTGTCACAGGTCACTACTCTGTCCTGCCTTAGATTAACGTTTCCCAACCTTGGCAACTTTAAAACTTGTGAACTTCAGTGCCCAGAATTCCCCAGCCAACATGCTGGCTGGGGGACTCTGGGTATTGAAGTCCACACTTCTTAAAAATGACTAAGGTTGGGAAACATTGATCTACAGCAGGGGTGTCAAACTCATGTCATCACAGCAGCATCATGTGACGTATCGGGACTTTTCCCTACTTTGCTAAACCGGGTGTGGGCGTGGCCAGCGCGTGACACATCTGGCCCACGGGCCGGGAGTTTGACAGCACTATCTGTCAAACTCTGATCTACACTATCTATCTCTCACTCATCTTTGAGTCAGTCTTGATTGCTGGTGATTCTCTGGACTTGTCGTTTTCTTGCCAACATTTTTGGAAGTGGTTTTCCATTATTTTCTTCCTGAGAAAGAAAGAGTGACGTACTCAGTTGACTTCCACCTAAGCCAGGACTACAACTCATGATCTCCTAATTTCCAGCCTGATGCCTTAAACCACTATAACAAACTGGGTCTTGAGATAATGAAATGTATCCCCCAAACTATAATTGCACGTGGCAGATAATACTCAAACAGTCCTATGGCACCACCTACTGTACACATCACAATGCCAGGCTCTCCACAGCTCTGAAGCATGTTTGCATTTTCAAAATTGTTGCCTTCTAAATGAGTTTGCCTGCCTGAGTAACTGATTGCTCTGTTAACAAATCCTGTAGTCTCTGATTCTCAGCTTCATTATGTGTGGACTGATTACACTGGGGAAGCCTTTCTATATTGGGGCAACTTTAAACGTATTTTTCTCAATGCTAATTCTATCACAGTTCATGCCCATCTGTAATTTGGCAATTTCAGATAAACAGATCAGATTGATAGGGAAGCCACTGCCTGTTGGAGCTTTAAAAAAAGAAGCTTCTTCCATTGTTCTAGAGGTGGTCTGAGTCTTTATTTTGGCCAAGAATTTCTGTTTTAGAGAAATGACTGCTTGTGGTGATTGACAATCCTTTTGTTCCGAGGGTTCTTACAGCCATGAAATGGACAGGGTTAGGGTTAGGGATACTTGACATGAGTAGAGAGGGATCCGTATGCATATTAATTTTAAAAAGTGGATTTAATTACAGAATCAGGATCTTGTGTATTAATTTCTTCTGATTCCAATTCTGTTATTAATGGGAAGGCAACAGAATTGGAATGGGAAGAAACTATTACTGAAAACAGCAATAGCTAGCTACTTCACAAACCCATTCTATATTACAAGCTGGCTAAATTCATATTACAAGATCATATTACAAGGGAGGTAATTGTGTATATATATATATATGAAATATTTATTTCCTAATTAGATATTCACTATGATGAGCATTTTATTCTCTATTGTTATGCAGTACTGTTTGTCTGGTACAGAAGATTTTTTGAAGAAATTCTTTAAAAAAAATGTAGGACTCAGCATGATGCAACACTGCTGAGAATAAGAGGAGTACATATTTCATATTCTGCAAATGGGGCTTATTGACAAGTCGATAAATGTCACACATTTTGGAACACTGTTATTTTCTTTCCAATTCGAAATAACAACATACAATTATTTAGAAAGAGAAATGAAAAACGAGAGCTCGAATTTCTCTAGAATAGTAGTTACTTTTATTTTATCCTCACTGATCATTGTAAATAAATGTGATAACTTGAATTCAATTTCAATCCAAGGTGAGCAATTGGTTCAACACAAGGATACGTACCCAATATATCCTCCCCCCTAAAAATGCCTGATAAACAAATTTGTAAATATATTATTTTGGAGCTACAAATATAATTTTTCTGGCCCTCCTAAAAATGGAAATTGATGTTTCACAATTTTATTAGGAGCTTGATATGTGAGTTTACAAAGAACTTGAAGAAATCCATCTATCCATCAATTCATATCCTTCAGGGTTTTTGTGTTTTTTTAAAAAACAAACATTTTAGATGGGGTTTCGCTTCTTATCGTGATAAGCAATTTCTCCGTATCCATTTGCATTACCATCCTACTCTATTCTTCCCTGGTTTGAAAGAGTATTTGGGGATAAGTCAGTCTTTATCAAAAAAGAGGCACAGCTAGTAAATCATTGACAGCTCTTAGCCACTTTGCTGGGGCAACCCAGGCATTGGATCACACCAAAACTCCAACTTTGATCTTCTAGGGGAAGAATATCTGCTCTGGGATGGGAAAGGCTCCTTCAAATTGACTGAGTGATCCCTGTACCACAAAACCATCAGACTTGCCTGGATTAAATTTCAATCTGTTGCTCCTCATCCAAGCAGCAATCCACTTTAGGCAAGAACCAATCAGGGAACTCACAAACTTAATAAGGATAGAATAATAAGGATAGTGGTGGGTTCCTACCGGTGCGGTCCAGTGCATAGCTCCGATAGGGAGCGGCCAATTGCGTAATTTGTGTGCGACCGCTCCAGTGCTATCTTCGCCAGTCCGTCGTGGGCATCGCCATCTTTTTTTAAGAATTTTTGGGCTTTTTTGCTTTTGCGCATGCGCGGAAGCAAAATCTCACCGAAATCTCGTGAGGGGACACACTCGTGAGAGAGATTTCGGCGAGATTTTGCTTCCGTGCATGCGCAGAAGCAAAATCGCGCGAGGGGACATGCACACGTAGCGAGCACGCGTGCGCACAAAATGTGGAGATGCACGCGCAGCGCACCGGTATCAGTAAGTGAGCAACCCGCCCCTGATGGAAACGTAGGTTCAAGAGCCTCATAAAGATGTTAAATGGCGTGAAGGAGAAGAACAATGCTGCAGCAAAACACGGTAATGACCCTGGACCAGAAGTTTATCAATACTTTCTCAAATCTGTTTTTTTCTTACTCCATATCAATTTGTCTCTTCCCCTAGCTTCATTGTCATCCTTCCCTTGGCCTCTATTCTTTTCCCTTATGCATCTCCCTCCTCTAGTAGAAAAGAAAGGAAGAGAAGGTATATGTACATACTTACATGTTTCTGCACATGATAGCGACTTGCATGTCAGAGGAGAAAAAAGATGGTCTATGCAGACATAAATTAATTGTATAAATTGAGTATCTTATTTTGCAGTCAATTAATTTTCATTTGCAATTATTAGTACATTTACTTTTTTGTCCTTGGCTTGGCGTATTTTGGAGTATGGCTTATGGCAGGTATACACAATTTGTGTGTTTGTGTGTGTGTATGTGTTCCCATTTATTGAGGGGGGAAACAGGGAAATTATCTCCAAGAGTGATTTCAAGATCAAACTTGGCAACTGAAGATTGGGCATTGCCACAGGATTTTGTGTGTGCGTAATTTTTTTTTTGCTGTCTTTGCTCTTTCACATTAGGAGGGCCATCTTGAATTCAGGGTTATCTTTCTTCCGATTATATAGGGCTTAATTGCAATTTGCTTTAAATGCTAGTTTCAAAAGCATGAATGAGGTATGTTTATATTGAAGTGAAAACTGAATTCCTATTCATGATGTACATATCACACTAATTTGTGGTTCCTGATCATTGCACAAATATTTATTATGGCCCATACCATCACTGCATTACTGAAATGGCTTCATAGCTTGTATGTTATGACAGCCCCACAGGGATATTAATACAGCAGCTGGGTAGAGTGAGCAAGTCTTTAGTATCAAATGTGCTGGGTAGCCAATCCACATTAATTGGATGCTCTAGGACAGGGGTGTCAAACTCAAGGCCTGTAGGCCAGATCCAGCCTGCGAGGCTTAGATCTGGCCCGTGGGGCCGCCCTGGAAACAGCAAAGGACTGGCCCACAGTGACTCTGCCAGCAAAAACATAGCTCGAGAAAGCCGTGTGCGGCCCTCCCGGGCTCCATTTTTGCTGGTAGAGAGCTGCGGGAGGCCATTGCAGCTGAAAACGTGGCCCAGGGTGACCATATGTGGCCCTCCCAGGCTCCATTTTCACTGGCAAAGGGCTAGCAAAACAAACTAAAAACAAAACAAAAGGAGAAATGTTTCCCCTTTTGCATTTGAGCATGCAAGAAGGGACGGGAAAGGAGAAAGGGAAAGAGGAAAGACACAGAAAAAGAAGGGAAGATGGGAAGAGAGCAAGGAAGGAAAAATAAGGAAAGAGGGGAAGGAAGAAGAAAGGAGAATGAAGAGGAAAGAAAAAAGAAGAGATGGATGGATGGATGGATGGAAGGAAGGAAGGAAGGAAGGAAGGAAGGAAGGAAGGAAGGAAGGAAGGAAGGAGGGAAGGAAGGAAAGATTATAATGAGAGTGAGGGAGGGTCTGAGGGAAGTCCTGCCTTAGAACTTGGCCACCACCGGTGCCCCCGTCACGAGTGACATCGAGCTGGCCATGTCCACCCCGGCCCCCCGAGGTCAAACACAACCCTATTGCAGCCCTCAATGAAATCAAGTTTGACACCCCTGCTGTAGGAGGCCTGTTTTCTTTGTCATATGGCCACCTTGTATTCTAGCCATGACTATGGACAGAAACAGGCAGTGAGCTGAGAACCAAGAGCAACAAAAAAGGCAGAACGTCCATATGCCCTTCTTTATAAGGGTCTGGATAAGACCCTTTCAGGAACAGGAAATCTGTGGCCCACCTTCCTAACTAGATCACCAGACTACAGTTTTGGGTCATATTCCTCAAGTAAGACTCTTCCCCCGGGCCTCATCTTTTGCATCTCCCCACTTTAGAAACTGGCGCTTCTAAGTTATCCAATTTGAGATGTCCATAATTGCTAGCTTTATTTTAACTTCCTTGCCTTCTCCCTGTCTGAAAAAGAGGTGGGGAAGTAGGCACTGGGAGCTAATGAGCTAATGATGCTGGGTCATCTTCACACTTTCCTTACAGCTGAAGCCAGAAAGAGGTACACTTTCAGGTGCTCCAGAAGTGCACACACTTGGAGCAGATAATGTTGGCTGTGAGGGAGCTAGGACTTGGACAGGCTCCAAGGTCTTCTGTCGCACACTTTCATGAACCCAAGTGGAAAGACCCTACCGCAAACACACAGTAGTTCCCTCCATCGTTCTCCTTATCACCCCCATATGCTGCGGTCATATGCTAGTTCTTCAGAGAAAGACTTTCTGACATAGATATGGAAATTGATATGGATTCTGCAGGGTCCCACTTCATGTATGGTAGGAAACTTACCTAGATACCAGTAACTCTGCTGCCAAATTTGTCAAGGATGGCAATGGACTGGTCAGGACTAGCTATTTTTTCATGACCTTCACATGTTCGTTCACATGTCACAGAAGGCCTCAATAGAGTTTACATGCAGGTAGTCCTTGACTTGCGACAGGTTGCTTACCAATCTTTTAAAGTTACAACAGACTCCCAAAAGCTACTTTCAACCCTGTTTAGAAGTTATGGTTGCTGCAATGACCCCACAGTCATTCGCCCCTACAACTGACGACAGGGACCCTGTAGCACCTCCGAATTATTTCTCCCCCCATCCTCCCCTCTGGGTCCCTGCAAGCCTTGGGGCTGCTTCCCACCCCATCTTGTCCCCCTCCCATTATGCACTTACCCTTCTCCAGAACTCCGGACCTCACCTTGGAGAAGGAGGGCAGGTCATTGTCCTTTAGCATCCCTGGGCTGCATGACTATGTCCCAGAATTGGCCTCCATTTTCAGACCGACCACAATACCTTGCACCCATGCTGAAATGGCAGCTACTTCCGAGATGCAGCCACGTGGCCCAAGGATGAAATGGTTGACTTTGCTTCCCTAAAACAGGGAAGCTCTGCAGAAAGCTCCAGAATTTTATCCAGCTCTACACAGACCTCAGAAGGGACTGCTTGATCCCTTGGCCGTGTAGCTGCATCCTGGAAGAAGCCGCCATTTTCAAAGCAGGTTCCATTAGTCCAGTCCACATGACTGCCTATAATCAGAGGTGGGTTTCAGCAGGTTCTGACCTGTTCTGGAGAACCGGTAGCAGAAATTTTGAGTAGTTTGGAGAACCGGTAGAGGAAATTTTGAGTAGTTCGGAGAACCGGTAAATACCACCTCTGACTGGCCCCGCCCCCATCTATTCTCTGCCTCCCGAGTCTCAGCTGATCGGGAGGAAATGGGGATTTTGCAGTAACCTTCCCCTGGAGTGGGGAAGGAATGGAGATTTTGCCTTCCCCTGGAGTGGGGTGGGAATGGGGATTTTACAGTATCCTTCCCCTGCCATGCCCACCAAACCATGCCACACCCACCAAGCTACACCCACAGAACCGGTAGTAAAAAATGGAAACCCACCACTGCCTATAATGGTATGTGCATTTCCTTGCTTTGCCCTCCATTCCCCATTCTTTTTCTATTTGTGTTTTTTTGGTTAAATTGTAAACCTGCAGGCAGAGACTGCTATGCTTACATACTGTATGTTGCAAATCTGTAGAATGCTTGGGAAATGTTAGGCACAATGGTAGCATTGAAGGCAATGGGAAAGCCATTTCTGCTGTTTGGTGTGCGTTAGAGAAAGGCCTGGTCTTCACCTTGAGGGACCTTTTTAAGATTGCCCAGGCACTTCTGTCTATTTTCTGCTAGAAAATGGGCACAAGATCTAAATCTTTGCATGATTTGCAACACAAAAATGGGATAACTGTATCTCCACCCTATTAAAAAGTCTTATTTGGGACCCAGGGATCCACTAACAGCTATTTTGATTTCATGGAAACAGAACCAAATGGAAGTTGTGAATTTCATGAGGATGGAGAAAAGACACAAATGCCCACCATCAAACAGAATATATTTTATGCAGTTTGACCTTTGAATCTGAACAGTCTGCCTGAACAACATAAACTATATGAAAATGTAACATTTTAAAAAGTACCTTAAGTGGATGAAAACCAATGTCTAAGGATCCCTTGCACTAAATTCAAAGTATGCATCCTAAGCAGCGGTGGGTTGCTCCTGGTTCGGCCCGGTTCAGCGAACCGGTAGCGACGGGTTAGAACCCACTATTAATCCTAAGAAATATTTTGACATTGGATGACAGCAATCAGATCATGGTAATCGACTTAGAATTTCTGCAGGAACTGTTAAAATTTACTACCACATTGAAGAAGAAAGACATTTCATACCTGGAAAACTATATGTATGTATGTATGTATGTATGTATGTATGTATGTATGTATGTATGTTTGTATGTATGTATGTATGTATGTATGTATGTAAATTTTTTGCTGATAAATGAAAATGAAGGGAGGCTATTATAGATCTATTTCAAGCTATTTAGCTCTCATCAGATAGCCATACCCTTACCGGGATTTGAACCTGGGCATCCTGCCTGTAAGGCAGCAGCTTAACCTCCAGGCCACAGGCTCTCTTCCCATATTAGCTCTACACCAGGAAAGGGTTATATATGTTTTTTTCTCTGTCGAATCATCCTGGTGTGCCCAAATATGGGAGGAAGCATACTGCTGCTTCCTTTTGCCTATATATGATGGTTGCAACACCATTGGGGGAAAAAACCATCTAACTTCACTGGATGCTGCCTTTTAGAAAATTCTGTTTCGCTCCCACATAAAGGCAGTCATTCATTTGCCAGGCAGTTGTACAGCTCTGGTTTCATCTTTGTAAAAATGTAGGGTGCAAACAGCCAGATATTGTGGATAAACTGCCTCGGCCAATCAGCTCGTTTAATTACAGCAGTTGATGTCTCCTGTTTAACAGATTGTGTGTGTAGTTCTCTCTGCAGTCCTATCATAAGAAAAGGATAAAGAAATGAGGAACAGGAACATCTTACATGGATAGTGTTCCCTTCTAGCACATCTTAGAAGTGCAAAATAGCTTTTTGAGGCCTATTTTGAAGCACAATGGTTTAGCACATGCTTTGTATTTATACTTAATAGCCTACTACAGCAGTCTTAATTTCCTTCATGATATACTCACTACAGGGATTTGTATCAAGATGCGAAATGGACTCAGTGTTGTGGCCCTGGGCTAACAAACTAGATCTAATATGATACCCAGGGCAGTTTGGCTCAAAATAATAAGACACCTGGGAAAATGCTGCCAAATCGATCAGGAAAATTCTAGGTTAGTCTGACAAATAGTCTGACACGATATAAGCAATGTTTTATGGATGCTCAGAAGACTTAAATCAAATCACAGACAACAAGACCAGTGTTCCCCAAATCTGGTAGTATTTACCGTGTTTCCCCCAAAATAAGACCTAACCGGAAAAATAAGCCCTAATGCGTCTTTTGGAGCAAAAATTAATATAAGACCCAGTTTTATATTGAGGAAAACACAGTAGCATGCAAAACCCAAGAAATTTGGTCTCAGAATTTCCAACACATCTAGAATGTGCAAATTTGAGGAACTTCATCTATCTGAGGAAGAACTTCATCTGTCTGATGAAGTGGGCATTGAACCATGAAAGTTTATGAAATAAAATGCTGATTAGTCCTTCAAATAACTCAAGAGACTTCGTTGAAAAAGCATTTGTATTGGCAACATAGGGAGAACGAATTTCATATTATTAGCATACTAATTACATTGGCTTTAATCTCCGATAGGGTAATATACCCGCTCTCCAGGTGAGCATGCTGTGTGAATATGGAAGCAGTAGCAAACTGAGACAGGCTAAGGTTAGCAGGAGTCAGGCTGAAGGAAGAGCAAGTAGGTGGCTAATCTCACAGATAAAGCCATTCTCTAATGAGTCTGCAAAGAGCAGTTTCAGAACACTGAGAAATTGTCATAAGATTGGATGCCAAAATACTTCATGACTCTTTTTTGGAGTGATGCTTATAAATTGCTTCTCTGCTGGCGTGTCTAATTTTATCATGAAACTGACACAGACTCCCACTCTGCTGCCTGGTATCTGAGTCTGCCCCAATGCTATTGAACCACTTCACGCTGAAGAAAACCAACAAGCAAAAGTTCCCATTTTTCAACCCATGTCGTAAAAGCTGTTTTAAAATATGCTGTATGCGTTGTGGGTAAAACAAATAGTTGGAGTCTCTAAGGTTGAAAGTGGGGAATACGCCATAATTGTTGCATTGTATTGTCCATACAAAATGTATGGGGTACTCTGCCACAGTCTGCCATTGCAGTCCCTGATGGCAAATAGGAAGATTAATGCTTGCAGTTCTAACCACTGTTCATATCTTTACAGTTACACATTATTTATAGGAATCAATTAGCTCTCTGTCTCTGCCGTTTTATTACGGGACTCTATTCAGATCTCTGGCGTGCCCTTTTAAAATGATGATGGATGATGGACTTTCAAAATGAGTAAAACCTGGACAACCCCCAGGGAACAAGCAGAGGGCAGGAGCCTTAAACGATGATAAAGCTCAACCCTGGTGAGACAGTAAGAACCTGTCTATGGAATGAGTGTGATGTTTGTTATGCTCGCAGCTTTTTTCTCCTTCTGCTGAGAAGTCTTAGGTGAGCTTTCATTTCTTTTTGTTTAAAGAAAATGGGAGCAAAAACTTGTCCCATAACATCTGACTTGGAAGAGTTACGCATATGCAGCAGATCCGCATTTCAGTAGGACTCTAGGAAACTTTTATCCCAAATATTAGAGATGGTCTCATTTTACTTGTCTGCAACAGAGTCTAGAAGGATTTGGGTGTGGGATGTGTGTGTGAGCTTAAGCCAGGACATACCTTTAAATGAATTAAAACTCTAACTAACATTAATGTATTAGCTACACTGACTCCTCAATAATTCACCCTGTCCTCTGTCTAAAAATTATAATTTAGAATCAACTTTTGAAGGTTCTCTGAGAATGTTTAGCAATTTTAGGTACTGCATTTTGTGCACCTCTGATCTTGGATAATGCTTGTGTTTTGAGGCTACATTAAGGTGACCAGACGTCCCGATTTTGGCGGGACAGACCCGCTTTTTAATGATTTGTCCCGCGTCCCGCCCGCCCTCTTAAAAAGTCCCGATTTTTTGAAAGGGGCGAGGGAGGGCTGGGGGGCGGGCTCTCCCCTGCAGGGACGACCGGCCGCGGCTCATGGGGGGCGAAAGACAAATACAATTTTCGGCGGGCACGGCTTTGCAAGGGCTCTTCACAACTTTGGCAAGTTTCACAAGAGCCGTTCGCGTGCAGGGCAGTTTATAAATAGCGGCCGCCAGGTAGGGAGCCGGCCGGGGTTGCGCAGGGCTGGGGGAGGCTCGCTAGCCCGGCAGCTCCGGCCGCAGGAAAGAGCGGGGGGGTGCCATACTGGGAAGGGCCAGCAGTCGCCGCCGCCTGAGGGGGCCACCCCCCCGCCCGCCCGCCCGCTTCGCTGCAGGGGACGCTGCACCGGATCCCGAGTCGCGCCGGCTCTCCCGCGGCCACGATGCCCGCCGACCTGATGGAGAAGAGCTCCTCCTCGCCCGCGGCGGCCCGAGCTGAGAAGCCTGCTGCTGTGACTGGGCCCCCAGTCCCGGCGGCGGGAAGGCTGCGGCGGCGGCCCCAGCCTGCTGAGCCAGCGCCGGCCCGAGCCGAGGGCCATGGATGCGACTCCTTCGCTCGGGCCGCCCCGCCCACCGCGACGCTGGCCTTTTCGAGAGGGCGGGGCTGCATCAGGCGCCGGGCATGCACTGGAGGGCAGTGAAGGACATGGTGGAGAGGCGCCTGATGCAGCCCCGCCCTCTCAAAAAGGCCGGCGTTGCGGTGGGCGGGGCGGCCCGAGCAAAGGAGTCGCATCCATGGCCCTCGGCTCGGGCCGGCGCTGGCTCAGCAGGCTGGGGCCGCCGCCGCAGCCTTCCCGCCGCCGGGACTGGGGGCCCAGCCGCAGCAGCAGGCCTCTCAGCTCGGGCCGGCCATTGGTGGCGGGCGGGCGTCCTGCGTTGACTCCTCCGGCGCTGGCCGGGATGGCCGCCGCGGGCGAGGAGGAGCTCTTCTCCATCAGGTTGGCGGGCATCGTGCCCACGGGAGAGCCGGCGCGACTCGGGATCCGGTGCAGCGTCCCCTGCAGCGAAGAGGGCGGGCGGGCGGGCGGGCGGGGGGGGGTGGCCCCCTCAGGCGGCGGCGACTGCTGGCCCTTCCCAGTACGGCACCCCCCCCCCGCTCTTTCCTGCGGCCGGAGCTGCCGGGCTAGCGAGCATCCCCCAGCCCTGCGCAACCCCGGGCGGCTCCCTACCTGGCGGCCGCTATTTATAAACTGCCCTGCACGCGAACGGCTCTTGTGAAACGACATTAGCGGTCTTTTGCCCTCTGCGCATGCACAGCGTTCTGCGCATGCGCAGAGGGCAAAACCCGGCGTCCAGGCGGCCCCGCCCCCCGTCGGTGTCCCGCTTAAAAAAAAAATCTGGTCACTTTAGGCTACATGGAGGTTGTGCTGCAACTAAGTAGACCAAGGATTATGGTTCTATAGAGTTGTATAAAGTGTATTCTCAGGGGTTTTGGATGAGTTGAAATTGTCAGCTGAGAACTGTTCGATTGATTTGTTTTGCAGCTGATCAGCTTCTAGTCTGAGGCAAACAGAGAGATTAAGCCATCATAGTTTTCCCCTGTCCAATCATGTCCGATTCTAGGGGGCGTTGCTCATCTCCGTTTCTCAGCCGAGGGAGCCAGTATTGTCCAAAGACATTTCTGTAGTCATGTGACCAGCATGACTATATGCCAAGGCACATGGAATGCCTTGATACCTATTTATCTACTCGCACTGGCATGCTTTCAAACTGCTAGGTGGGCAGGACTGGGCCAAGTAAAAGGAGCTCACCCCATTGTGCAGTGCTCGGGTGTTGAACTTGGGCTGTCAGCTTTCCAGCTGACAAGCTCAGCATCTTTAACCACTGAGACATCCACATAAAGCCAGGCCAGACCATAGACAAAAGGCACGGAGGGAGCTTTGAGTAGGCAGTCCAGGCCAGGGCTGACAGGTTTACGAATGAGAGAATTGGGAGGAAGTTCCGTTTCTGCCTGAATTTTGATCATATGTCTGAGGATGCTGTGACAATCATAAGTGTGAGGACCGGTCATAAGTCACTTCTGTCAGTGCTGTAACTTTGAATGGTCACTAAACAAATGGTTGTAAATTGAGGACTACCTGTATGTCCCTGTAATCACCAGGAGTCAAAATCCAAATTTCAGCTGTACCTTTTTATAAGCGAAGGTTTGGAATGCATTGGTTGCTTATTGGATAATGATGTTTGCGGTGGGAAGGTTTTTCATTTTTGGCAGTCAAGATACCAGTTGCACAACTGACAGATAAACTCCAAAACTACTACCGATTTTTGCTCTGAAATTGGGTGGATGTGCACTAAATATGCTGAGCCCTTCGTCCTAGGAAATCAACTTATATTCTAAAGTCCAGCCAGCTTGGAGTTTGCAATTCTTTAAATTATGTTGTTGTTGAATTCTCAACCAGAACTTCATTATAAAATCTCTGGGTACTCAGAGATCTCTTGCCTTTGGGCTTAACTGCACTGTCTGGGTGTCCTATCGCCAGAGTAGATAGGTATCTATTACTGCAGGGCAGAAATGGATGCTGCTGCTCTATATTAATCCCCCATTCAGTATCAAAACTACCTCAGTTTATCTATTCTGCTTCCAAAATGCATGTTTCCATCTTAAATCACATTGAGTATTCTTGTCCATTTGGGCTAGAGTGCTTCCAATTTTAGTAGAATAACCTCAACCGTTCATTGTCAGCTATACGGAGAAAGGATTGCTCCTTCAGTTGAATCAATACGCATTCTAATTCTGATAGTTTCTATACCCCCTTTTACCAGCACTACTGAAACAGCACAGTCCTTAAAATCTTTGCTTAGCAGAGAGAAGGCTGCCAGTTTGGAAGGCAGCAAAAACATTGGGGTGTATCATCATTGTTGTCATCATCATCTTCAGTAACAATTTTTATCCATTGGCTTTTTTTAAAGTCCAAGGGTCTATCAATTTACCATTTTTCCAGTCACTTGAAATAAAATGGCATTACCCCAGCTCCTAGAGGATATCCAGTGCTAGAACAACCAATTAGAATGGTACTGTATATAATTCTTTTTTTTTTTTGCAAATTTTTCCCTCCACATTCCATATATATATATATGTGTGTGTGTGTGTGTGTGTGTGTGTGTGTGTGTGTGTGTGTGTGTGTGTGTGTGTTTCTGTTGTGTTATCCTGGTGTACCCAAATATGGGAGAGAAAGCATCACAGCTTCCTTTTTTTGATGCTTTCTCTCCCATATTTGGGTACACCAGGATAACACGACAGAAAAACATATATAACCCTTTCCTGGTGAAAGAGCTGATTGGGAACAGAGCCTATGGCCTAGTGGTTAAGTTGCTGCCCTGCAAGGCAGCCGGCCCGGGTTCAAATCCCAGTAGGGGTATGGCTATCTGACGAGAGCAAAATAAGCTCGAAATAGATCTATAATAGTCTCCCTTTATTTTCATTTATCAGCAAAAAAATCCTACACACACACACACACACACACATATATATATATATCAATACATATACCATAGCATCTTATCAAGTATTAACATACATTTATATATTATTATCCAATAAACCAACATATTAATCTTGTATCCATCATTATCGAGTTGCCCATCTGTTTCCCCCTTGTCATATCATATCATGTCACTCCCATCTCTTACCTCCCTCCCTTTTCTCTACCTACTTTCTCCATCCTTCTCTCCCTTCTTCCTACTTCCCTCTTCTTCCTTCCTCTAACTTTCTCCTCCTTCTTCTCATCCTCTCCCCACCTCTCTCTTCTCTCCCTCCTCCTCCTTCTAACCCCTCTCTTCTCCTACTTTCTCTCTTCCTTCTCTCCTCCTCTCCTCTACCCCCTCTTCTTCCCTCTTATTTCTCCCCTGAGTGTGTCCATTTATATCTATTTTGTGGTTAACAGACAAGCAACTCATCTCTCTGAATTCCCTTAACTTATAATACTAATATTAACCTTAACTCTTTTCTGTGTTAATACAGAGGACTGCTGTGGCCTAGAGGTGGAGCTCTTGCCTCACAATCAGGAGGTTGTGAGTTCGATCCTAGGTAGAGGCAGATGTAGGGTCTCCTGCTTGGGCAGGGGGTTGGACTAGATGACCTGCAAGATCCCTTCCAACTCTGTTAATCTGTCAAATCTATACTTGTAAATCATTCTAGGTATATTTTTATACTAATATAATATTGCCTCCCTAACTACAAATAATTTTGTCACCTAGGTCTCATATCTTTAACTTTCCATTTTCCTTCCATTTCAATTGACGTTAATTATTTTCTACCCATCTCTTCCTCCTCATTTCTATATTATGAACAAAGTGTTGTCCGGATCTCTTCTTGTACCTCATTTCATGCTTATCATCCATATACATCCCTTTTCTATTTTTAATTTTCAGCCATATCCTCCCTTCCCTTAATTTTTATCTTTACTCATTTTATTCTTATTCAATCATCTCTAAATGCCCTTAATTTCTAATCTCTTATACCTTTCCAAGTCCCCCTCTCACCTTTATTATTCAGTTCTTCACATTTTAAATCATCCTCAATATTGAACCAAATTAATAATTTTCACATTTCATTCTGTATCTTATACGAGGGTGAGTCAAAAAGTAATTCCATTTTCTTTAGGACAGGTATAATTACCAACACAGGAACATGTAGCATACATCAAAATGAAGCTGGTCCTCTGTGGATCACATCCCTACTTCTCAACATAGTCATGTTTCTTTCAATAGCAATGTTCCACCTTCGAATGAGAGCATGTATCCCTGTCTGGTAAAATTCTGTTGACTGTTCTTTGAGCCACTTCTTCACTGCAGTTTTCACTTCCTCGTCACTGGAATAATGTTTGCCTCTCAAACCCTCTTTCATGGGGCCAAAGAGATGATAGTCTGAAGCCCCATGAAAGAGGATTTGAGAGGCAAACATTATTCCAGTGATGAGGAAGTGAAAACTGCAGGGAAAACTGCAGGAAAACTGTGGCTCAAAGAACAGTCAACAAAATTTTATGAGGCAGGGATACATGCTCTCATTCGAAGGTGGAACATTGCTGTTGAGAGAAACGGTGACTATGTTGAGAAGTAGGGATGTGATCCATAGAGGACCAGCTTCATTTTGATGCATGCTACATGTTCCTGTGTTGGTAATTATACCTGTCCTAAAGAAAATGGAATTACTTTTTGACTCATCCTTGTACATCCGCATTCTGTTTTCTTAAGCATTATACCAACCATGCACTCTTTACAAATTCTCACAATTTCCAAATTCTTTTTCTATAAACAAGATCTAACCCTACCGCTTCACATCCATCTTCCATCAAATTATTGCAATATTCTTTCCATTGGCTGATGACATTACCAGCTTCCCAATATACAAAACCCACTAATTGTCAAAATTCTCTTCAATATTAAACCAAATTTATAAATTATACAAATCTTATATAAAAACCTTTTAAAATGATAATTATACAAATTTAATAACATTCATACAATTTCACTTACTATAATATCTTTTTTAATAAATATAACTTGTTTCCCTTCTTTCTATCTAAATTCATCACCTTTTAAATCATCATCAAAATTTAATTTTCACATTTCATAATATATATCATCATATACCAATCTTATATAAAAACCTTTTACCATGATTAATTATACACAATTACTAACATTAATACAATTAAGTCTATTATCATATATCTTGTTATCCCTCTTCCTTTCCACTAACCTTCCACTCTTCATCCATTCTCTTTTGGTCTCTCGAAGATTCCACTTCTTGTAAGATTTTCCCTTTCTTCTCCTTCTCTTGGCTTCTTCTTTTTCTTTCTTTTATTTATATATAAATAATTTCTTTTTTTTCTGGGTTCCTTTTCTCCCTTTTAAGTATATTATTTGCTTAAATCTCCTCATAATTCCTCCTAGTCTCTTCCCACTATTACCCCCTCTGTCTTTTGATTGATTCTTTTTTAAAGGATATTCCCCCCTGTCTACTCTTTTCTTGCCACTGTAAATCCCAGTGAAATCATCTGTCTGTTTTTTATTTTCAATCCCTTTTTCTTCAGTGTTATTTCCTTGCTCCTCATTTTTATTTTCCAGCACTATACATTCTACATGTTCTATATGTTCCAACTCCATTTCTGATTTCTTATTACCTTTCCAAATTTTTATATCTTCATGAATATTTTTTACCATCTCAATTAATTCTTCATATACACAACTCCATACTGTCAAGTTTACAATTATTAAGACTTTTTAAAAAATTAAATCTCTCTTAATTAAAGCTTGAAATCCATATAGTCTCTTTATATTTCAGTATTCTGGTATCCAATTTTAGTCTACTCCATTCCAAGTTGAAGTCTTATTATCTTCCATCACCACAAAAAGTCGAGACCAAACACCATACCACAACATATACTCCTTTCAAGTTCTCACAGTTTCCAAGTTATCTTTCCTTGTAAGCAAGGTCAAACCCCACAGCTGTCCACAAATTTTTTCCTTTCCTTTTCTTCTATCTTCCCACAAATTATTGCAATATTTTCTTTCCACCAGCAGATGGCATTGCCAGATTCCCGATGCAACAAACCAGTTGTTTAACAAAACTCTCCAAAATACTTTAAATCCACGTATGAGATGTTTTCTTCAAACTCTTTAGTCTTTTTCAAATCTCTTTAATTTTCACCAAGTCCAATTGTAGAAACAACAACAATCTTCTTTAACATTTTAATCTCCATTTATCCTTCTCTCTCTATGGTATTCCCAATTGCCAATTAGCCGCTAATTTCCGCTCCGGAATATCTTTTACTGTCTCATTTTAAATTTTATTTTATCTGTAAGTTGGCCAGTCACTCACCTGGCTTCAGCACTTTTCTCCAACACTGCTCCTGCACAAATGCTTAGATCGAGGCAATCATCTCACCCAGACAATCCACATTCTCTTCTTCTTTCTTCTTTTGTTGTAGCCGCCGGCTGGAAAAACATTCTTCTGAGAGAGTAACAATGAAAGAGCCTGCAAGCCGGTAAGAACTGGGAAGATTGTTAGCACCTGGTTAGGGCTGGAAAAATCCTTCTTTGGAGCAAGTAGAGCAATGGAAAAAAAACCTGCAAAGACTTAGGGCTGGAAAAACATTCTTTGGAGAGAGTAACAATGAAAAAGCCTGCAAGGTAAGAGCTGGGAAGATCTGTTAGCACCTAGTTAGGGTTGGGGGGAAAAAAGATACATTCGAAGTATAAGATGCACCCAAATTGTCAGCCACTTTTAGGGAGGAAAAAGGTGCGTCTTATACTCCGAAAAATACGGTAATTCAAAGTAGTCATTTAGTTGGGTTTTATATATATCTACAGGCCTCATTTCCTTCTAACCTCTAAAATCTAAAATCCAAACTAAATTCTCACAGTAAGCTCATTTGCTATTCTTTGGTCCATGACTTCCCCAGGGTTTGCAATCTGCTATATATCCAGATGGAATGAGACAACTTGCCGTGGGACAACTCACTGTGGGACAATTTAACAATTCTATTTAATTATGTAAAATAAAAAAAGATATTTTAATTGTTGCCACTCATATTCCATTCTGTCCCTCCTTTTGCATCCTTTCTTCAATGATTCTATTCCACTGTTTCTTTGATATTAGTGTAACTCTTGTTCTGCAACGAGCTGTCCTGTGGAGAGTTGGCCATGGTGAGTTAGCTTGCAGCGTGGCAAGTTGGCCATGGTGAATTGGCTGTGGTGAGTTGGCCATGTTGAGTTAGCCATTGACCATAGTGAGTTGGCCATTGGCCATGGCGAGTTGGCCATTGGCCATGGCGAGTTGGCCATGGTGAGTTGGCCATTGTGAATGGTCATAGACCCTTTCCAGATGTAGCTACAGACCCTTCTAACCTTCTTAAGCAATAGGAGTAGTCCCACCACAACCACCATCACCACTACCACCACATATTGCACCTCCAAAGGCCTGGGAAACAACTAGCTACAAACAAACAATGCAAGCACCTCTGAAAGCAGTCAGGAGCCTTTTACAAAAAGCTACACGTTTCCCTCCTTTTGGCCTCTTCAACAGCTTTTGTGTGAAACACTTTGTTTCTCCCATTTGCTGTAATTGGATGACAAATGTTGCTGCTCCCCAAACAGCATATGTCTGAAGTTCTTGACAGGTTATTTTGCCCTAAATTGTATCCCGTATCAGAGAATGCTGATTGATTTTATCAACATCAGTTTCTTTCTCACAAGGGTGGGCTTGTTATTGGCCAGACATACCCCTGGATACCAGAAGCACCATCAAACTCTCCTTTATCCCTCTCCCTGATGTGACTGAGTGAAAACAGAGCACAACAATGCCCATAATGCACTCCTCTCCTCTCCTATTGCCCAGCCTCTATCAATAGTGTAATCTACCATCTAATGCCTAAAGTATATCGTTGTTCACATATCCAGGTGAATGTGTGTGTGACACCATGTGTGAACCTCAGAACCAAATCTCAAGCAGCAGCCTTGAGTTTTCAGGAGATGAGTGAAATGCAGTTAACCTTGGAATAATTACAATGAATATTGTTAAATGCTTGGTTATATATGCTTATTTGTGTATGAAAACGAGAATTTCGATGCTATCCCTGCAACTCCTGCCTGTGTCCTCTGCCCGTACCACCCTGCTTGCCTCTTCCACTCTCCCTCAATGAGTACATTGTTGTTACTATTGTAACAGGCAGGCTGTCCCCTGGGGTATATTTAGATGTGATTTAATGTCTGTCATATTCTCTCTTCCCTCCCCCCTTCTGCTTGCAGTCGGTTTTGGTTTGTAAAAGTCTGATGGGTATGTCTGATGGGTATGTCTAAAGTCTGATGGGTATGTCTAAGCGTCTAAGCCGCTTTATTGGAGGATCACTGTCCAACACCAAAGCTTTTGGGAGGAAAGGAATATTAAAAAAATAGAAACCAATGAATGCTGCTGTGGTTTGGTCGTGCATTATCCACTATTATCAGGGGTGGTATTCACTTACCTTCCCTACTGGTTCGCAAATGTGAGCATGCACACGCTCGCTTTGCTCACGTGCGCCACTTCCACATATGCGCAAAGCCTCTCACGCGTGCACTTTACTCATGCACGTGCCTTCCGTGCATGTGCCCTGCCTCGAAAACGTGGCTAAATAGGACAGCATTACGTCCGGGCGGGTGGGCAGTCGTCGCTACCCGGTTCACCTGAACGGGTCAGAACCGGCCAAATACCACCTCTGACTATTATCCACTATTGAACAAACTTTGGGGCAGGCCTGTTTATAGATTATGTATATTCTGGAGATGGTAGAATCACCTCGGTGGTGTAGGAAGAGAGCTGGGTTAATCTGTGGTAGCCTCAAATCAGGAGTTTGGTAGCCGTCCGTCCATTTGGTTCTAGTTTTTTTTAAACTTTAATTGTTTTTATATCCATCTTTTTACTATTAAAAAGGCCCAGTGTCGCCTTATCGGTGAGACAGGTGGCATTTAAATTAAATGCATAAGTAAATAACTATTCTAGATAACACATTTTATTAAAAGGCAGAAGCTTTCATGAGTTACAGCTTATTCTTCAGATACATAAAGTACCTAGGCCAGCGGTAGGCAAAGTTGGCTCTTCTATGACTCGTGGACTTCAACTCCCAGAATTCCTAAGCTAGCATGATTGGCTCAGAAATTCTGGGAGTTGAAGTCCACGAGTCATAGAAGAGCCATAGTTTGCCCACCCCTGACCTAGGCCAATGTAGGATTTAAAATGGAGATAAGAGGAGGAGGAAGAAAGAGGAAGTTCTCAGAAGGTCTCAACAAACACAATGGGTTTTTAACACATCACAATTGTTAATTGATAATGTACCTCACCACATCTGCCTCACATGTAACCTGCATCTGAAGAATTATCCTTTTCCCTCTCCCTCCACATGATCCTGTTTTAAGTCCTACATCAGTTTAGCCATTCTATAGTGAAGTAAGCTGTGGCTCCGAAAAGCTTTTTTTTTTTTTAAAGTATTCTCTGAAAGAGAATATGGATGCCTTCTGACTCAGTTCTGGTACCACTGTTGTGAGTAGGATTCCCCCCTCCCCCTTTCTCTTTAAGAATCTCAGCCTCTGGGCTGCCACTGATTACTTACTATTGGTGGCATTTGGACTCATTTAAAAAAACTATCAAAGTTATTCATGTTATAAATGTTTACAGTAACACATGCATAATGTGAAATGAACTTAAAAAGCCAAACAATAAATAAACATTTATTAGAGTAGCTGGCAGAGGGGCAGAGAAAAGAAGTCAAAGGAAGGTCTGTATCAGTAGACAGGTTTTTAATTTATGGTGGACACTTGTCACTGTGGAGCTGGGCAAACCTGGGGGGGCATATGAAGGGTACAAGAGCTAGCTGTGGTACAATCTGCAGGATATCAAATATTGAGAGGACAGAAAGAATAAGTGGACTTGCACGTTCACCTGTAGATGATCAGGTACATTATTTCATAGTGCGGCTGATCCGACTGTTGGGTCACTTCTTGTGCGATGTGAGATGATAACTTCTCTTCTTCCTCAGCCACTGAAACCTTTTCCTGACATTTCTCACCTGAGGCATTTTCCTCTTGCATATTGCAGATATATGTCAAGGAAAAGATGACAGGAGTGCTGAAATCAAGATGGAGGGATGTCTGCAGAGAGGGGCTCAGAAAAAGATCAAGGCAATACGGAGATGTGATTTGCATACAGAACAAATGAAGGTCCAAAAGTTAGGAATGGTTGCGTGGTTCATGCCATCAGTTGCACAGTTGCCAGAGATAAATAAGCATGAATGGTTGACTGTGTTAGAATCACTGCTGATCTTTACAGACAATCATTTGCATATTTTAACATAATTCCACATGCAGAAAAAGATATTTGTTTAAAATTGCATCTCTGGGAGAGGTGTTGGTTGGGATGAAGAGAATAGTTAAACTTCTAATCCCACAAACTCATTTCATCTGAAATAGTATTTTAGATGGATTATGCAACTCAGTGATCTGTTAAAGTCTTACAGTACTTCATTATAATGTCAGTGCACGGAATACAGTTGATGGATAAGGTAATTTGTATTATTAAAAGACAATTTGAAAGCCTTGATTGACCAGAGGCATGACAGGTAGTAAGAGCAAAAAATAAATAAATCTATGCACTCATCCATTGACTATAACGGCATACATTTCCTTTTCTTTTTTTTTTCCTAAAGTCATCTTTAATTTATTTGGCTTCATTTCTCTTATTCCTTTTTTGCACTTATATCAAACAGCTTACCAAAAGAAGGAGTAGGGTGATCTCTCCCTCTCTCCCTCTCCCTCCCTCCCTCTCCCTCCCTCCCTCCCTCTCTCCCCCTCCCTCCCTCTCTCTCTCCCTCCCTCCCCCTCCCTCCCCCTCTCTCTCCCTCCCTCCCTCTCCTTCTCGCCCTCCCTTCCTCTCTCTCCCTCTCCCTCTCTCTCCCTCCCTCTCCCCTCCCTCTCTCCCTCCCTCCTTCTCTCTCCCTCCCTCCCTCTCTCCCTCTCCCTCCCTCTCTCTCTCCCTCCCCCTCTCTCTCCCTCCCTCCCCCTCTCTCTCTCCCTCCCTCCCTCTCTCCCTCTCTCTCCCTCCCTCTCTCCCTCCCCCCCCTCTCTCTCCCTCTCTCCCTCCCTCCCTCTCTCTCCCTCTCCCTCCCTCTCCCTCCCTCTCCCCTCCCTCTCTCCCTCCCTCCCCCTCTCTCTCTCCCTCCCTCCCTCTCTCCCTCCCTCCCTCCCTCTCTCTCTCTCTCCATACACACACACACACACACACACACACACACACACACACACACACATTATTATATTTTTCTTTATTTTTTTCAGGTGGGGATAGCTATGTCCTCTGCTGTGAAACGAAGAAACAGCAACCTAATAATTACTGTTTGGTTTAAAAAAAATTGTGCAAAGTTTTAATAATGTAAATATTTGTTCCTCAGCTCTTATGTGTATAGTAGTTCTTCAGATAGTCTTAACATATTGTGCAAATGATAATTAACATGTGAAGTTCATGACACTTATTTCGTTTCATTTTCTCCTTTCTTTAGATTTTCAAGGTTTTGGGATAATCTGGTTTGACTTGCCTTCAAAGTAAGGTTTAAAATGTTTCTTTTGGTTTAGATTTTTCTTAGAACACTTTAATTCACTAAGAATGTTTCTTCTTTTAGCTGATTCCATTTTTTAATATTAAAAAGTCAGGAATATATTCAATACAGATAGTCCTTGACTTACGACCAAATTTTTTATTGCTGAGCAGGGCAGCTGTTAAGTGAGTTTGGCTCCATTTTATGACCTTTCTTGCCACAGTTGTTAAGTGAATCATTGCAGCTGTTAAGTTAGTAATACGATTATTAAGTGAATGTGGCTTCTCCATTGACTTTGTTTGTCAGAAGGTCACAAAATGGGATCACATAACTCCAGAACACAGCAACTCCCATAAATACATATCAGTTGCCAAGCATCCAAATTTTGATCATGTGTCCATGTTGCAATGGTCGTAAATGTGAAAAATAACCAGAGTCACTTTTTTCAGTGCTGTTGTAATGTCGAATGGTCACTAAATGAATGGTTGTAAGTCAAGGACTACCTGTACAGATGTTAGGACTCTGTCCAAATGGTTGGGTTGGCAATATATAAACAAGCAAACAATGTAAGTTTGTAAGTATTGATGTAATATAGCTTTAAATGTATTTTTATGTTCTGATTGGCTGTAGTATTGCAAGTTGCCATAAGAGGGAGCTAGATATCATGGCTTATTCTCTCTGTTGTTTCATTCTGTGTTGACTCTCTGACTTGATAGTGATCTCTGTGTTATGTTCTGATATTCTGATGTGTTTGTAAGCTGTAATATCTTTGTTTGAACGCATATGACAAAGACAAGCTGGTAAGAAGAATTTGTACTTCTAGATATTGACTGATTTGAATGTGTATGACCTGAATAGTTTATTTGGACTGTGCTATTTCTAAAAGTAAACACTATATGCACTTTAACCTATCTCTGTGTGTGACTGGATAATTATTCATATCTACTGCAATATCCCACTTCTATGTGCATGTCCTTGATAACTCAAGGGTTGCTCTGCACACATCTTAACAACAGTATTTTGCTCAAACTCTCCAGCTATGGAATCAGATTATTACACTTTGCTATGACTAAAGAAATGGGGATACACTGCTGAAATTATAGGAATTGGACATCCTAATGTGCAAAACTGCTTAGGAATAAGTCACTGAGTACACTGAGATTTAGATACAGATGTGATTTGCACTGTGAATTAATATATATTAAAATAGATTACATTGTCCACAAGAGGGCAGTGTTGGTACACTGGAGAGGGATTTATTCTGGCCAGTTTTGTAAATCCTGAGTTCTAATCCTGTCTGATTAGTTGTGCAAAAGTTCCCTTAAAATGTAACCTTCGCGGCCTGATGGCTTCAAAAATATGACGCTGTCTACATGTTCTGGGAGTTTCGTTATTTCACTGAAGAGAAGGCTGTTCTGGTAAATTTGCTACTTCTTGTAGGTTAATATGAATTTGGGATAAAGGAATAAATTTTTTGATATTATCCTAGGACATATATAATGGTATGTGGGGCTGACTTTGAAAGACCTGAGGAAGAGCTGCAATGTTAAGATAAGAATGATAAATTGTAGAGGTAATGAATCTTTTCTCTTGGAATCCAATTCTTGACAAAAATAAATGCGAATATAAAGTCTAAGAATAAAATTTATTTTGGTACAAAAGAAATATAAAAACCTAATACTTAATAGTTACATCTTGGCAGATCAAAATATGTGTCCTTCTTGATGAAGGACTGCAGGAGAAGAAGGGGTGGGACAAAGGGATTTGTCACATCTGCGCAGATCACACCCCATGTGACTGCTTCACTTTGCTAAGAACCTCTGGGTCATAATGCCTGCCATATGAATACATATGAGTACAGCTGACAATCAGAAAATCACCCCGTGACATGCAACCTAGACAATAATCTAATAAATGAAATTTGAACCTGAAGGAGGAGGGATAGTCAAAGAGCCTCAGAAGGGACCCACCCTGGTTTTCAGAAAAGAAAAACTGAAAGAAGGGAGGACTATTTTCAGACTTGCAAACCTGATGTTAGTCTTATCAGATAGTCCAGAAAAAGACTCATAATAAGAAGTAGAGCCGAGGTGGCGCAGCGGTTAGAGGCAGGTACTGCAGGCCACTTTAGCTGACACTGATCCGCAAGTCAGCAGTTCAAATCTCACCGGCTCAAGGTTGTCTCAGCCTTCCATCCTTCCGAGGTAGGTAAAATGAGGACCCAGATTGTTGGGGGCAATATAAATATACATTGCTTACTGGTGTGAACCGCTTAGAGAGTGCTTGCACTGTGAGGCAGTATATAAATGTCACTAATAAATAAATAAATAAATAAATAAATAAATAAATAAGTACTTGTTCTATCTTTAAGGTAAGATAGAAGATAAGTTAAATTAATAGAAGTCTGAAAGTATATCTCCCTTCACTTTTAGTTTCCCCAAAACTAGGGGTGGTCCTTTCTGAGACGTGGCTTTTTCTCCTGTCCCCCAAGGTCATTCCCACAAACCTTAGGGCATAATGGTTTGTACTAGATGTGTATATGGACCGCAAGATCAAATAGGGGCCCTCATTTGGCAATTTGGAGAACGATTTAGTTCAACTCAGCAGATTCATCTTGATCTTGAATCCAGAACCATATTTCAAAACCTAACGTACAGTGCCTCACCTTGGCTACTATGCAAAGCTAAAATTGATGTAAGAGGGTGTTGTTGTTTTTTTGGCCCTATCAGAGAAAAAATCCTGATCCATTTCAGAGGACAGTCTGGGCATAGTTCCCAATTTATGAGCATGAATCAGAAAAAAAGCAAGTTCCATTCTGGGGGGAAGTGGTTTCTTCTTGTTTTATTTAAAAACAAAAATCAGCATCTCCCTCAGTGGTGTATATCTCTCTGTGGGGTTTTTTCTTTTATTGAGCAATTGGTAGGGCCCATGCTATTGACTAGGCAGCCACACACACACAATCCTTTTTTACTCCCTCCCTCCAATTTATCCTGAATTTCTGAAGAGGGAGACTCTTCAGATAACCTCAGACTCAGAGCAAGAAGACGAAAGCCACCACTATTGCTAAATTGAAGTTATTCAGTTCCTGGTAGAGGATTTGCACCACAAAGAATAAATTCTGGCTCTCCCTAACAGATTAGTCCCAATAAAGATAAAATACAGTATATTGCCTCCTGATGGCCTAAATATCTTTGCATTTAGATAAATCCTTATTTGGACTCATCAATTATATACACACTCAGTATCAAATGTTTAACAGGACCAAGAAATTTAATATCTAGAAAAGGAAAAGACACCCAGAGGCTAATAGACCATGTATTCCTCCTCGTACCTTATTTGTGGTTCCTGGAACCCTCAGATTGTGCTGCCAAAATTTTTCAGAAAAATGGCCAAATTTGCTTGCATGATTTTGTTTAGTTTGCCTTGTTTTTCTGAGCATTAGGGTGGCACCGGAAGTGGCAAGCCTCTGGAAAGCAAACTGATGAAGATGGACAAGCTAGGCAGGGGGTTGGACTAGAAGACCTCCAAGGTCGCCTTTCTACTATTCTAGATGAAAAAATAAATAAAAAGCTGGCAACATAACATTTTAACATCATTTGTAATTTTCTCTGACAAGATTTGTTTAGAAATAAAAACGATGAGTCTTATTTGCAAACCAAAGGAGCTCTGAATTAGATTTCTGATAGAAACTTGCAAGGTTTATATTGTTAAATATAAGAGATGATAGATGGCTAGCTAGTAAGAAAGTCGGACTTTAATGGAATAAAGACAAAAAGAATGTGGCAGGTGAGGCACAATAGTCCTTTCCCTCTAACAGATCTCAACTGTGTGCTCAGAAACTTTATTCAGAGTTAAAGATTTTAAGAATGTTAGTTCCCCTTTGGAGTTTGGATCTAAGTCTTCTCATTTTGATTTTTATTGGAATAACACTAATCATTTAGAACAAACTGAATTTGAAATGGCTTTTAATAGACCATTCAATAGCCAGTACTTTCTACTCTTAACCACATATTTTTTTGAAAATGAACAAAATAGGTTTTGTCAGGTTTGGAGACATTTAAAAGAAAAATCCTAAAGCTGTGATTTTCAACATATCAAATATAATCATGCCCGTATAAACGTTTGTGCTTACATAAAGGAAAACAAATATGTAGCATAGAAGGTGGCACCTCTGAAAGTCTATGCTGGTTTTACAATTTATGCCCTTCGTGTGTAGGAAATAATACATCTGCAATAAATGGTAGTCCACAAATAGCTACATAGTCTCATTTTTTTAAAATAACTGGCTTGGGTTATTTTGAAAAAGAACAGGTTTCAAGTACATGTTTGGTACCAATCTTATACATTAGTTGTGTACTAATGCAGTTATTGCGTATGCTTATAACTAATTGCTTGGTGAAAAAAATCTGACACCTAAGAACGATGGTGGTTGTGGTTGTGTGAGTGTTTCTCCAGGCATATATAGTGTGCCATCTCTTGATTTCTCTTCATCTTTGGGATGGCAGGTGATTGTGGGAATTAAGAACAGTGAACAGGAAATAGTTGAATGGACAAATGCCATTCAACTATCTCAAAGGTGCTTTTTCAATGGAACTAATCCTTCCATCGCCTCCATCATCCTGCCAGAACTGATGAAGTTTCTTGGATGAGTAGCAAATCTTCTTCTTCTTCCTGCTCAAGGGAAAAAAAAACCCAGTCAAGTTGACTTTTGGAAAAGCACCTTTGAGACAACGATGTCCTGGATGACTGAGAATCTTCGCTAACATTTTACCATTCAGCTATTTCCTGTTCATTGTTCTTCCTGTTCACTGCTTGCATTGTCTCCATTCAAATACCTGAACATGTGTCTGATGGAGCTTTGCTTTCCAAAAAACTGGATGCACCACAGCATTGAATATAGTTGTACATAATGTTTTATTGTAGCGCACACTTATCCTGTTGCCTTGGGTCAACTCCACCTTCCTAGACTTTGCAAGTTGATGTAGCTACATAAATAAATCTTTGATGGTTAGTCTTTGTAAGAAATACATGTCTTAATTTTTGTAAAGTGGCATATAACCTTTGCCTCCCTCCAAATGTTCTTGCACTTGTTGGGATTATGATCTACCTTCATTTAGTTGCTCTTCTTCTGATTTCTATCTGCCAAGCTCCAGACAGGAATCACATCACAATGGGCTGTTTACCAAAACTTGTGGTCCTAGCAATTGATAGCCCTTTTGCTTGCCTTTTATAGACACACATTCCAGACATTGCTTTCTCATCTCTACTTGTTGTGTTCTTTTTTTTTTTCTCCTACATGGCCTACACTTTTGTAGGCTAAGGACTTGGGTGAAGCAAGGCTGTCTCTAACGTCAGCGGGTCTCTAGAAATGCCAAGGTGTGATTCAATTAATCTAAGTGTAATTAACCTAAGTGTAGCACACAAAATTATCTGCTACAATGTCCTACCTGTCAATGAATACTTCAGCTTCAACCGCAACATTACTCGTGCACACAATAGATTCAAACTCAATGTAAACTGCTCAAAACTCGACTGCAGAAAATACGACTTCAGCAACAGAGTGGTCAATGCCTGGAATGCACTACCTGACTCTGTGGTTTCTTCCCCAAACCCCCAAAACTTTAACCTTAGACTGTCTACAGTCAACCTCACCCCATTCCTAAGAGGGCATGCATAAGCACACCAGCATGCCTACCGTCCCTGTCCTAATGTCCCCATGTATTCGTAAAATTTGTTGTACTCATAACCATGCTTGTACTTCTTATATATTCACAATCATGTTTATACTTTGTTTATACTTTGTCTGCAATCATATACACGCTTGTCAAAATATAAATAAATAAATAAATAAATAAATAAATAAATAAACAAACAAACAAACAAACAAACAAACAAACAAACAAACAAACAAACAAACAAATAAATAAATAAATAAATAAATAAATAAATAAATAAATAAATAAATAAATATTAGGCAGATACTCGGAACACCAGTGAAAGAAAATGTGAGTGGCGAAATTAATGATTGAGTGAGTGAGCCCATCTCCTCTCAAGTTTCTGAGGCTGTAAACTTTTACTACCCTTTGGGAGAAGGGATGAGCTGAGTCTGTCCTTGGGGATGTGGTGGTGGGAAGCACTTTTGCCAGCTGCACCTGCTTTTCCCAATTGCAGACAGCAACACCAGCTTCATTCCCTTGCAACGTGTATAAAAATTCATATGTTCAAGTCATCCTATGAAGATGCAGTCATTAAGTGATGGACCAGCATATAAGTAGTCCTCAACTTATGACTATAATTGACCCCCGAATTACAGTCATAAATTCTGGCAATGTTTAAGTAGGTCACCATATATCATGCCTGAGTTTATCATCTTTTTTGGTTATTAAGTAAACCCTTTGTACCCAATGGATGTTTTGCCAGAAACTGGAAGTAAGTGCTGGAAACTGGCAAAAAAACACTGAAAATTTTGTTCACATGACCTTGGGACGCTGCAAACAGCTGTAAATGCGAGCCAGCTGCCAAACAAGGAGTGTGGTAGCTCATGTGGTTAGGACACTGGGTTGGAGGTTAGCAAGCCTGCGTTTGAGACCTGAGTGCTGCTGCATGGCGGGGGTGAGCTCCCTGTCACTCACTTCAGCTCCTTGACAGCGACATAAAAGGTGCCCCCACAAGTGTCCCCAGGGCAACAGTGATGTCAGCAGCTAATCCTTTCAACCGAAAAGGGCTTAGACGGTGCCTCGGACACGAATGGGACGGGAGTTGCCAAATGCCCAAAATCACATGATTATGAGTCTCTGTGTGTGGCCATCAAAACTTTGAAATCAGGTCCTAGGCAGTTCTGCGGAGATTGGTCATAACTTCAATGGGTTGCTAAGTGACCAGTCATTAAGCGAGGACTACCTGTCTGTGAATCAGTTGCATGTTGCCTCACAAGTTTCCTCTGCTTTGAACTACAGCTACACAATAGGGGTGAGAAATGGATATAACATCTTTTCTTCGCTGTGAGTGCAAGGAAAGCTCATTTATTTTCTACATTAATTAAATATATGTTGTTTCTGCATCTTCTTTAACTTCTACATTTCACCAAGAGGAGAAAAGGGATTTCTCTCCAAATTGCTGCAAAACATAAATAGTTTAGTGTATACCAATATCAGATAGTTATATTGTCATCAGCTTGCTAGAAAAATAGTTTTCTAGAAATTTAGATCCTATTTTTCTCTATGGAAAGTGGATATCTGAATTATAATGAAAATGATGTTAAGGAATTAGTGGCAGCAATAACACGGTATCATAATTTTGTTGTCTGTGGAATATTCTTTATCCTAGTTAATTTATCTGTGACATCTATTGCAGATTAACATCTCTGGTAACAATGAACTGTGACTGTTTAATCACTGGATAATTTCTGTTTGTTTCATGAATTGTTAACCTTTTCTTCTGCAAAAAAAGACGTTTATATTGGCTTATATAGAATGGAATGAAAGAAGGGAAGGGATCCTTTTCTGTGGATTTATAACTTCAGGCCTGTAATCAAAAGAGAGAGAGAGAGAGAGAGAGAGAGAGAGAGAGAGAGAGAGAGAGAGAGAGAGAGAGAGAGAGAGAGAGAGAGAGAGAGAGATAAGGACGAAAGAGGATTTTAAGCTTGGGGATCTATGTTTCAAAATTGGTAGTTTTAAAATAATGATTAGTAGGAGAGAAGGAACCAGAGAGAAGCTGAAAGTTCATAAATATGAGTGGTCTACTTTCTTATTGCCATTCACTGGGCTGATGAAGTCATTGTTGTTCTTGAAATGATCATGAATCACGAACGAAAAACGTAGAATAAGGATAACATAAAAGGAAGTTTATTCTTCAGAGTCAGACAACATTTTATAGCTGTCTTGGCTCTTTGCTCTGAAAATGCATGTGACCTAACAGCATGTATCATATATCTATAAATTATTGGCTTCTAAGAAAGAGGCTATCTGGCACTATAAATGACAGAATATCTCTTCCATTATATCAATGCATCGGTCAATATTATTTTTCCCCTTCAAATTATTTTTTTCTGATTATCAGAGACTGCTTGGACAAGCCCCTGCAGTTTTCTTGGCCAAGTCCCAAAGGTCAGCGGCGGGTTGCTCCCTTACTGGTGCCGGTGCGTTGTGCGCGCATCTCCACATTTTGGGGGGGGCGTGCTCGCTACGCGTGTGCGCCCACTTGCACGATTTTGCTTCTGCGCATGTGCGGAAGCAAAATCGCACTGAAATCTTGTGAGCGGATGTGCGCGCGCAAGATTTTGGTGCAATTTTGCTTCTGCGCATGCGCAGAAGCAAAATCTCGCCAAAATCTCTCTCACACGTGCGTCCCCTCGCGAGATTTCAGCGCGATTTTAGCATGCGCAGAAGCAAAATCGGCCAAAAGTCACAGAAAAAAATGGTGACGCGTGCGGTGGACCGTCAGAGAGGGCTCCGGAGCAGTTGCGCGCAAATTGCGCAATTGGCCGCTCCCTACCGGAGCTGCGCACCGGGCAGCTCTGGCAGGAACCCACCTCTGCCAAAGGTGCTTTTTTTTCAGGAGGCAACTGGACTTTCTTGTTTTTTCTTTGAAGACGTTTCACTTGTGATCCAAGAAGCTTCTTCAGCCCTGACGGGATAGTGAGGAATGGAAGGATTCATATTCCTTGCTGACAGCTGGTCATTTGCATTCTTTTAGAAGGTCATTGAGGCCACTTGGAGGTTTATCTGTTGGAATGGTGTAGGAGTAGGAAAAAATGGTGTAGGATTTCCAGAAAAAAAATTGCAGACGACAGGAATCAGGAGCACTACTGAGGACACAAATAAACCTCCAAGTGCTTCAATGACCCTCTAAAAGGATGCAAATGACCAGCTGTCTGGAAGAAATATAAAACCTTCCATTCCTCACTATCCCATCAGAACTGAAGAACTTTCTTGGATGACAAGCGAAACATTTTCAATGAAAGAACAAGAAAGTCCAGTTGCCTCCTGAAAAAGCACCTTTGGGACAACCATGACCTGGATGACTGAGAATCTCCATAGACTTTTTTCTTGGCAAGGTTTTCAAAAGTGGTTTGCCATTGGTTCTTTCCTAGGGCTGAGAGAAAGTGACTGGCCCAAGATCACCCAACTGGCTTTGTACCTAAGGTGGGACTATGACTGATGTTTTCCCCGTTTTTAGCTTGATGCCTTAACCACTACACCAAGCTGGCTCTCAATATAATTAAAGCATAATATTTAAAGACAGTTTAAAAGCTAATGAATCCTTGATTAATTATTTTGGGTCAGTATCCTTTGTACATTATATTCCCTTCCTAAATGATTAGTTGCAGGCAGAATATATAAATTAGCCTCTATTTTAATCATGTACACAGTTCTTTGTTTTAAAAAAAGCCTCTGCAATTTAGATGTGGTTATCTAATATTATAGACAGTACAGAAGATCTATCAGTAAGATTTTAAACTCAGCTGGGTTAATTACATTACATGAATAATAGGATTGTATAAATATTCCATTAGTAGCTAATATTGTATCATCAGAGATCAGTTCAAGCTCCATTAGTTAGAAGTGAAAAAGATGTTGTCCAACAAATGAACCAGCAAACATGTGGAAAACTCTTAAAAACATCACCGATTACGGCAAACCTCCTTCCCAAGCTGAAGGAAATCAGCAACTGGCAGATGACCTGAACATGTTCAACTGCAGGTTTGAAAGGAAAGTACAGCCACCTATCTCCACAATCTCCATCCCAGACACACCAACAACAGCCAAACCTCTTACAACTGACCCAGGTTGCTCTTACCTCGCTACCGGTACACTGCTCGTGGATTGCCATGTTGCATGCGTGCACCCGTGCTACATGCGCGCGCCCCTCTTGCGCGATTTTGCTTCTGTGCATGCGCAGAAGCAAAATCTCGCTGAAATCTTGTGAGGGGACACGTGTGCACGATTTTGGCAATTTTGGCAATTTTTTGCTTTTGCACATGCGCAGGAAGCAAAAAAAGCCAAAAAATTGCCGAAGAAAGATGGAGGCGCGCGACGGACCGGCAAAGACAGCACCGGAGCCATCACGCACAAATTGCATAATCGGCAGGTCCCTACCGGAGCAGCGCACTGGACCGCACCGGTAGGAACCCACCCCTGAACACCCACTGGATTCACAATCCCTGGTGATCACAGAAAAGGAAGTGCAAGATCTATTTCACAGACAGAAGCCAGGAAAAGCACCAGGCCCAGACAAAATAACCCCTTCTTGCTTAAAAGTCTGTGCTGACCAATTGGGCCCCATCTTCACCCAAATCTTCAACAAATCACTAGAGATATGCCATGTTCCTTTTTGCTTCAAATGTTCCACTATCATCCCAGTGCCAAAGAAGCCCTCCATCAAGGAACTGAATGACTACAGACCAGTTGCTCTAACATCTGTAGTTATGAAAACCTTTGAAAGGCTAGTGATGTCCCACTTGAAAACCATCACGGATCCACTGTTAGACCCCCTGCAATTTGCATACCGAGCAAATAGATCGACAGATGATGCTGTTAATATGGCTCTGCACTACATCATACAACATCTTGAATCTCCAACGACCTACGCAAGGGTCTTCATTGTAGACTTTAGTTCAGCATTCAATACCATCATACGGGACATTCTTCTAACTAAACTAAATCAGTTAGCGGTACCTGAACACACTTGTAAGTGGATCACAAGCTTCCTAACAGACATGAAGCAGCAGGTGAAGCTAGGCAAAATCACATCAGATACCTGTACAATTAGCACAGGAGCCCCCCAGGGCTGTGTGCTTTCACCACTTCTCTTCTCTCTATATACCAATGACTGCATCTCAAACAATCAATCTGTTAAACTACTGAAGTTTGCAGATGATACATCAGTGATTGGTCTCATTTGAGACAATGATGAAACCGCATACAGATGGGAGGTTGAACAACTAGCCTCGTGGTGCAACTGGAACAATCTGGAACTGAACACACTCAAAACCATAGAAATGGCGGTAGACTTTAGGAGAAACTCTCCCATTCTACCACCTCTAACAAGACTAGACAACACAGTATCAACAGTAGAGACTTTCAAATTTCTAGCTTCTATCATATCTCAAGACCGAAAATGGTCACCTAACATCAAAAATGTCATCAAAAAAGCACAACAAAGAATGTTCTTTCTGCACCAACTCAGGAAGCTCAAACTGCCCAGGGAGCTGCTGATACAGTTCTACAGAGGAATTATTGAGTCTGTCATCTGCACCTCTATAACTGTCTGGTTGGTTCTGCAACCCACAAGACAGACACAGACTTCAGAGGATAATTAGAACTGCAGAAAAAACAATTACTGCCAACCTGCCTTTCACTGAGGACCTGTACACTGCACGAGTCAAAAAGAGGGCCGTGAAAATATTTACTGACCCCTCGCATTCTGGACATAAATTGTTTCAACTCCTACCCTCAAAACGACGCTATAGAGCATGCACACCAAGACAACTAGACACAAGAACAGTTTTTTCCCAAACACCATCACTCTGCTAAACAAATAATTCCCTCACCACTGTCAAACTATTCACTAAGGCTGCATTACTATTACTATTAGTCTTCTCATCGTTCCTATCACCCATCTCCTCTCACTTATGACTATCTGACTGTAACTTGTTGCTTGTATCCTTACGATTAATATAAATCGTAAGGATACAAGCAACAAGTTACAGTCAGATAGTCATAAGTGAGAGGAGATGGGTGATAGGAACGATGAGAAGACTAATAGTAATAGTAATTCAGCCTTAGTGAATAGTTTGACAGTGGTGAGGGGATTATTTGTTTAGCAGAGTGATGGTGTTTGGGAAAAAACTGTTCTTGTGTCTAGTTGTCTTGGTGTGCATGCTCTACATTTATATTAATATTGATTGTTTCCTGATTCCTTATTTGTACCCTATGACAATCATTAAGTGTTGTACCTTATGATTCTTGATTAATGTATCTTGTCTTTTTACGTACACTGAGAGCATATGCACCAGACAAATTCCTTGTGTGTCCAATCACACTTGGCCAATAAAGAATTCTATTCTATTCTATTCTATTCTATTCTATTCTATTCTATTCTATTCTATTCTATTCTATTCTATCTAATATTATAGACAGTACAGAAGATCTATCAGTAAGATTTTAAACTCAGCTGGGTTAATTACATTACATGAATAATAGGATTGTATAAATATTCCATTAGTAGCTAATATTATATCTTCAGAGATCAGTTCAAGCTCCATTAGTTAGAAGTGAAAAAGATGTTGTCCAGTTGGGACAAGGATTTTACTTCATTAAGACATTGGTTTAAATCAACAGATTAGAAAATTTTCTTATAAAAACATACCTTCTCCAGCTTTTGTCTTTTTAATTATTCTCTGATTCCTGTGAGATTAAAACTGATCTCATTAACTTAATTTTGTTGCAAAATCCTTATGGATTTGTCAAAACAAAAATTGATTTACGTATTTTAACAGAACTTCCAGATGTCAAAGTTGTACCTTCTTGTTCATGGATATTCATTCTCTGGACTTCGGGGCTGAGGGGTGAAAATGGCCTCCCTCGGAGATTAGATTGTATTTTGTATGTCCTGTAGAAGAATATGTATTCCAGAAACACTCCAGACTGCGTATTCCATTCTTGCTGCTATTAAAGCTTCAAATTCTGCACTGGAGTTTAGGAGAAATAACCTTAGAATAAAGATACCTTTTTAAAAAATAGCATTGTTAGTACAGGTAAGCCTTGATTTATGATCACAATTGGGACAACGATTTCCATTGTTTAGTAAGGGGATTGTTAAATGAATCGCATCGATTTTATGCCTTTTTTGCCATGGTTATTACACAAATCACTGCAGTTATTAAGTGAATCATACAATCGTTAAACGAATCTGACTTCCCCCATTGACTGCTTGTCGAAAGCCGATTGGTAAGGTTTCACATGGCAATCACATGACTCTGGGATTCTGCAGTTATTGTAAACGCACACCAATTGCCAAGCACCTGAATTTTGATCATGTGATTATGGCGATGCTGCAGTGCTTGTGTGTGTGAGGATAGGTCCTAAGTTATTTTTTTCAATGCTGTAAAATGTTACAATGTTGTAACTTTGGATAGTCACTAAACAAATAGTTGTAAGTTGAGGACTACCTGTAGTATTGTTTTTAACTGCTTTTTCTTGGCTCTTAATCGAATTTGAGCTGCTAGTGAGGGAATATAATTATTTCTTTAGCCATTCAAATTAACCCTCTCAAAGACTTTAAATGCGTTGACCAGAAATTGGGGGTTATTTTCCCATGATAAATCACATGCTTCCGCACTCATCTTCACAATTTGTAGAATTGATTTTTTTGAGCAGAGAGTTGAACTTACTGCATTTAACCTTCACAATTTTTCTTACTAATGCTAAGTAGAATCTCTCTTTGAGGGTTTGGGAAGATTTCCCTTCTTGGAAATGGCTGAGAACCGTTCTGATGAAACGGGAGAACAAGCCACACTTAGTGAAAGTTGTTATAACTGCTTTTAGTTTCATAAGCTATTCCAAAACAGGGGTTGCTGGCTATAAATGGATTGGGAGAGTTTTGGGAAGGGCAAATTGCTGGCTGTCAGAGTTAGCAGCCAAAATCCAGAATAAAAGTGAATGAAATCTTATTCCTTGGACCATCTGTTAGATGTCAACCATTCAAATCATTAATTTTGCTTCAGACTTTTGACTGGTTTGTAACACAATATTTGAACTAAAATTAGAAAAATGATTTTTTTTTTCATTTGAAGAGTTGCTTGGAAATAAAAGACAGGCTGGAGCTATTTTAATGTAAAGCAATTCTGTTTAAATATTGCACAGAGAGGGGCGTTAGGAATTGTCAGAAAAATTAACCCCAGTATTTTAAATAGAGAAGAATAAACACCCATACATTGTGGGAAGTTTGAATGGCAATTTAGAATGGAATGGAATGGAATGGAATGGAATGGAATGGAATGGAATGGAATGAAATAGAATAGAATAGAATAGAATAGAATAGAATAGAATAGAATAGAATAGAATAGAATAGAATAGAATAGAATAGAATAGGATTCTTTATTGGCCAAGTGTGGTTGGACACACAAGGAATTTGTCTTTGGTGCATATGCTCTCAGTGTACATAAAAGAAAAGACACATTTGTCAAGAATCATGAGGTACAACACTTAATGATTGTCATAGGGTACAAATAAGCAATCAGGAAACAATCAATATAAATATAAATATAAATCGTAAGGATGCAAGCAACAAGATTTATATAAATACTTTTGAGGACAAAAAAGGTTAAGTGTTATAGATGTAAATTTGAACAAAATCTGTGATCACTAAAATATATGAGGTGTAAATAATAGTACAGAATATTTCATCCTTAACATTAAGCTTTGATTCTAGTATCATGAGGCCTGATAGGCACTTGAACTGCAGAGTGCACCAACATGTGGGTTGGTTTTTTTTTTAATCCTAGCTTGGAGAACAAACTCAATGGGCTGCTTTACTCTGAATTTTAGGTCATAAATAATATTTCTATCCCACAGTGGTTGGGTTCAAGTGTCACACAATCATATTGCGGCTTCGTGTAATATATGAGCCAGCCACTGTGTGCTTAGGTAGAGAAACCAGAATATAACACTCTAATTCAGTATTTCTCAGCCTTGGCAAACTGAAAATCTGTGGACTTCAACTCCCAGAATTGCTGGCTGGGGAATTCTGGGAGCTGAAGTTCATATATCTTCCAGTTGCCAAGGTTTAGAAACAGTGCTCTAAGCAATTATGCTGCCAAGGTATTTGAAGCTATCTATTTTTCCAGATCAGAATTTTGCATAATTAGATAGCTAAGTGTTTGGTTTGTGTCTGTTCTATGCTTCTTTTGGGTTTGAGTTTATTTTTTGTTTTGCCTTGCTATCATAAGACTTTCAATAACAGGGCTATTTGAATTGTTTTTGAACTTAACAAAATTTTGATAAGGGCGATTTTTCACATCCTTCAGTTCCTTGAATATGGCATACCATGGTGATGAAATTTGTTTTCCTTTCCAAGTTTTAAAAGAGGTGGCATTTAAAGAAAGCTGCAAAATGATGACCCGTGCATCCAGAGGGCACTGAACACAGGACACAACTCAGTATGTGCATTATGATGCTTGAAATAAACACAAAAGTCATATCTTTTGTACCATGATGCTTGTAACAACTCAACCCTTCTCGATCTTGCTGGTTGATGCCTATGACTGACAGGTTCCTGACATTAGGCTATCTATTTCTATGGCAAGCTATGAAAACTTTATCTTCTACCCTTGCTATTTGGAGGGAATAAATGAGCTCAAGTAGGAAATAAGGCAAGTTTATTTCTCTATATCAGTGGGGAACTATGGCCCCTTTATGACTTGTGGACTTCAACTCCCAGAATTCCTGAGCCAGCATTGTTATGTTCTGGCTAGGAATAACTGGTTTCACCCAGGTCAAGCATTATGGAGGGAAAATGCTGAATCTCCATTGGTTGTTACATTTTGAATTGGTTACAAGTGTTGCTGACAGCCCCTATAAAAAGGCAAGCTGTCTTGCACGCGCGTGCTCACTATGTGTGTGCCCCCCTTTGCGCAATTTTGATTCCGTGCATGCGCAGGAAGCAAAAAAATCACCAAAATTTTGCAAGGGGACACGCGCGCATGATTTCGGTGATTTTTTGCTTCTGTGCATGCACGGAAGCAAAAAATCGCCAAAATCTCACGCGCGCATGCATCCCCTCGCCAGATTTTGCTTCCGTGCATGCGCAGGAAGCAAAAAAAGCGCAAAAATTCCCGAAAAAAGATGGCACCACGCGACAGACCGGCAGTTATCATGAGCGCAGGACAAGCAGGAGGAATTGAGATTGAATTAGAAGAACGGGATCTGCTGTCTGAGTGGTAGATCCCAAGAAGTCATCAAGGGAGCTGATGCTAAGCCAGTCTAATTGACACTGCGCCTGTTTTTATGATATGTGTGTGGCCTAATTTGCAGGACTGAAAATTCCAACTTGTCAGATAGCTGGAATACCTCGGAGAAGGAATTTCCTGTTGTGGCCTATGGACCACCTCTCCTTGCCCCATGCCATTGCAGTGTCCAGTGTCCTACTCTGTCTGAATATGTATTTTTTATTAGGATAAATCCAGAACAGTCAAAAGGTGTTTCAGTCATACTTGGGCTAGGTGGACAGTCTGGCCTTTCTTTCCTTGAACAAGGAATGCCTGAAATAACCCACCATAACACTGATTGATGATGCCACAGTTTACATGCCTATCTTCTGATCGTTTGGAATTAAGGACTTATTATCAAGAAAGCATTTTACTTAGTTTTCTTTTTTTTCTTAATGTGTGATCTGTTTATATGCTGTAGACAGAATCACTGGGTTTAAATAGACTGGTGGGATATTCGAAGATTGGAGCTTCAGAAATAGATTTTTGTTTTTAACAGTTTCCAGAAATGTGTCAAAGTAGACATATGACGCTAGATATCAACAGTTTATGGCAAACGTGGGTATTTTTAACTTATGAATATTAATAACCCTAAATAAAGTTTTGCTTGCAATTCAGGTATATAATAGTGAAAATTGAAAGAAACTCATAGCTCTGCATAATCTCCTCTTTCCAGTGGTGGTTTTCTAAGAACTCATAAACTGATTAAAAACACTCTTTTTTATTTCTTCCTAAGATTTTCCTGCAAGTACAGGGTCAATTTTTTTTAAGTCTTGAACCATTGGTTGCGACAAGAATTGACCAACTAGTTTGTTGCTCAAACTGACAACATGGGCTCACAGAGAGTGACTGGCCCAAAGACACCCAACTGGCTTTCATGGCTATGGCAAGACTGCAGCCCACTATCTCCTACCTTCTAGCCTGGTATTTTCACCGCTACATTCTTTTAACTGTAGGATTCTAAATGAAAGGAAACTGTTTTGTAGGCTTGTTCTCTCTCTCTCTCTCTCTCTCTCTCTCTCTCTCTCTCTCTCTCTCTCAATCTATGAAAAAAAATCAGAGCGTTGAAATGTTTGTCTGGGGTTATCAACATTCAGATATTTCCTTCTCTCCTTGGGAGAATGAGCAGTGCAGCCAGCAGTCTGACACTCAATATGAGTACAGGCAAATCAGCGGTGTGTTGCTCCAGGTTCGGCCTGGTTCTGCGAACCAGTAGCAGTGGCGGTGGGAGGCTCCGCCCACCCACCCGGGACTCTTCTGCGCGTGAACGGGTAGCAAACTAATTTAGAACCCACTACTGAGGCAAATGTGTCCTTTTGGTTTTCTAGAAGACATAGAACAAAATGCATGATTTGCCAGCATGCCTAGGCTGGATTAAATGAGTGGCAGGCTTCACCAGCCCTTGCCAAGTACCACCTCTGGTGCCATGCACTAAAATCAGATTTTCTGTCCTCAGAGACTATTGTATAAAGCTCTGACGGTAACTCTGAAGAATTAAAAGCAAAAGCTTTGTTTTGCATGTAAATTGTCATCTCTTCACGACATGTAGGTTTTATGTTGCAATCGGTAACAACTTCCTATCTCATGTTATTCTCGAAATTTAATTCAGATGTGTCAGTCCGTATTTGTCGTATTCTTTAGCAGGAGCTTTAAAGCCAGAATTGATGTCTTGCCCAGGATCATCATTTATCAAAGAAATCATGTAAGCAGCTTTGTCTTTATTGCTACACCCTAAGAAAAAACAAAGTGGTTGATTCACGTCATAGATGTGAGGTGGAAAGGTAACATACCTGCTAGTTGATTGCTTCAGAAGGCCTGCCTAAAAGCTCCTAAATTAGCCTGATGCTTTTAGGTGTGGCCCAGTCTCACCTACAGTAAATTCAACCTGTAAATTGGATTGGTCCAGCAGTAGGAAAAAGGATGGATCCATTTAATCCTTTGCTTCCAGCCTGGTTGCTGCACATAATATATGTAATACTAAGGATTGGCTACTAGCCTTACATTGCTGTTTGAAAATCAGAACCTAGGCTACAAGAAGAAGAAGGGTTGGTCTCATAGTCATTTATTTTAATATCACTCTGTCTGGCGGACCATAACGCACATCTCAGCCTTTCATTCTGACAGATGTTGGCTGCTACTCTAAGGCAGATAGATGCAGTATGTTACGCTGAAGGCATTAACGTTTTCATTATCCCGAAGCACATTCAAGCCACTTCAAACCTGAGGTGCTGCTTTGTATCTTGCATGGAAATTCCTAATATTCAAAGGCTAGGGATTGAAGTGTACCCAGTGGGGTTCTCTATAATGGCACCCTGAGAGATAAGGTGTAGGTTTAGAATGTTAATTGACAGGAAACAAATTTGAATAGATGCCAAGAAGAGAAATCATGATTTTCATAAGCAACAACAGTTGCATTGTGAAAAACTCCCACAGAGTACAAAAATGTACCCTAGAAACATTGCCTTGTCATACATACATTTATTATAGGTTTCTGGATGGAAAAAGAACCATTTAAGCTCTTGCAGCGTGAAATAAAATGCTACTCCACGGGGATGGATTTCCTACATTGCAGGAGCCTATGACTTTCTTTATGGAAATAAGTTTTATTCTGCATTCTTTCTCAGATCCTTCCATATGATTATATAACTAATTGGTCACACCCGCAAAAAAAAATCACATAAAAGACACTGGGAGGTTTCTGTAAGCAACTCTTTCCATTCTGAATGCAAGGAACACCGTTATGCATTTAATTAAAAAAAAAACCCTAATTTGCTGCAGTTTTCTTCCAGTGCAGAATAGCACAGAAATATATTTCACTATAATTACAGGAATCTCTTTCCCCACTAGACCCTAGCAACAGAGTATCAGTTGTTAGACTTTAAGGGAATCTTCCCCACTTTCCTTTAAACCAAAGCAATGGATGGGGAAGCTAGTTGATCTAGGCACATTTGTAAACTGCAAACATTTAGGCTTGTTTTTCACGTTGTAGGGAAGCATCTGCCTGTGGTTTAAACAAGATACAGTCCACACAGTCTTGAGCTTCCTTCAAAAGACATCAAAAGCTAAGGGTAAGATCACTGTAGCATGGAGATCAGACTCCTCTCCGTCTTTGATTTTTCTGAAAAATAACTGCACGTGTCTTGCAAAAGCTCAAAGGTCAACTTGTTGATACGTTATCTCTGGTCAAATTCAAATGGCAGCAAACATGCTTTCAGGGTTAAGTAGTGGTTCATCATCTAGATCTAGGATTGGAAACTTGGGCAATCGTTGCTGAATAATAATTTCACCCTATTCCCCAGCATTCGCCAGGCTGACTGATCTGCCAATTGACCTGGTTCAATAGCAGCTAGAAGGCTAATCACTTCTTCACCTCCATTTGTTTCTACTTTTAAAAGAACCTAAAAAAAAACCCAACCAAAAGTGGCACAATTGTTTATGAATCATACAAAATAGTATTTGAAACTGTGGAGAAGGCAGAAATAAAGGAATGGATAGGGATTAGGGAAGAAGGAAATGCCAATAGCAATAATGTAATGGGTACTGGTTGGAAGTCACAGGAACTATTTTTCCAGCATATAATAAGGGGATTACATTGGGGGGGGGAGTTTGAATGCTTCTGAAAGTGTAATAGAAAGCGTAAACGTCAGGAGCCCACTGAAAATTGCACACAAGCCTCTTTTCAGCTTGGAAGATGGGAATAATGTCTGTTCTGCATTGATGATACAGCTTCATGAATAAGGCAGGATCCCAACTCAGCATGAGACTGGTGCCTGTGTCAGATAAATGCACTCACTGAATTATATTGAAAGAAGATCTGAACATTTCAGTTCATTAATGATATTGAATTTGAATGCAACACTTCAAAGAGTGATTAAAGTGAAACACTTGCTGGGGCATCTCTACGATATGTTAAAGGCATTCAGTGTTCTAGGACCAACACTCTTCATACTCTACATAAACGATCTTTGTGATCATATTATAAGCAACTGCGTTCTCTTTGCTGACTATGTTAAACTATTTAACACCACCAACAATACTTCTACCCTTCAAAAAGACCTTGACCATGAATCACAATGGTCTGATAACTGGCAACTTCAAATCTCAACCAACAAATGCTCTGTCCTACACATTGGCAAAAAGAATCAGAATACAAAATGCAAACTTGGAAGAAACGAACTTGTAGACGACCCTCACTCTGTTAAGGACCTTGGAGTACTCATATCCAATGGCCTAAGTGCCAGAGCCCACTGTAACAACATTGCCAAAAAGGCACTAAGAGTTGTTAATCTAATCTTGCGTAGCTTCTTCTCTGGCAATATTACACTGCTAACCAGAGCATACAAAACATTTGCTAGACCAATTCTGGAATACAGTTCACCTGTCTGGAACCCGCACTGCATATGAGACATTAATACAATCAAGAGAGTCCAGAAATATTTCACAAGAAGAGTCCTCCACTCCTCTGCTTGCAATAAAATACCTTATTCCACCAGACTTGAAATATTGGGATTTGACTATCTACAACTACGTCGCCTCCGATCTGATCTAAATGTAGTTCATAAAATCATATACTAAAATGTCCTTCCTGTCAATGATTACTTCAGCTTCAACCACAATAATACACAAGCACGTAATAGATTCAAACTTAATGTAAACTGCTCCAAACTCGACTGCAGAAAATACGACTTCAGCAACAGAGTTGTTAAGGAGTTATTGTGCTGTTGAGCACATACCCAGCAAAATAGTAATTGTGGTTGTGATGTTGCAGTTTGATATAAATGCTATTCAGTCAATAAACAGATACGTTTAGTATTTACAAATAGTTTACTTAAAGTAGTAGCAAAGTTCAAATAGGAAGTCCAAGTCATACACAGTAAGTTAGTCAATGCGAAGAATCTTCTTCTTGCCTATCTTTGTTTTAACTAGCAAACAAAAGATTACAGCTATCATTCAAATCTACACTATCACAGATAGTTACTCTTTCACAGCAGCTCTTTACAGTAATTTCACACAGTCACAAAGTCAATTACTCAACAGTGAAGCAGCAGAGATAAACAGCAGAGAGTCAGCACTCCGGAACACACCTTCAAACACACACAGAGACATTCTGAGCATGCTTTCTTGCTTCCTTATATAGTAATCAGCCTTCAATGCAGTTAAAGCAATACACACATAACATTGATTTGTGGCTTGTTCATATATTAGCAAACCAATCGTTTGAACAGGGTTCTAACAAGAGTGATCAATGCCTGGAATGCACTACCTGACTCTGTGGTTTCTTCCCTAAACCCCAAAAACTTTAACCTTAGACTGTCTACTGTCGACCTCTCCCCATTTCTAAGAGGTCTGTAAGGGGTGTGCATAAGCGCACCACTGTGCCTACCATCCCTGTCCTACTGTCCTATTGTCCTCTTTTATCAGTACTTTTGTACTCATGTTTATATTGTGAGGAATTTTCTCGGTTTCTGGCGGACAAAGTCATTCAGATTCAGACAGACCTGGACTCCGATTGGGCAGTACAGGCCGAGACGACTGGGGCAGGTCTTAGTCCGGTTATATGGGATAGGTTTGAACCGGTGACTCCTGAGGATGTAGACAAGGCCATAGGAGCAATGAGCTCCACCACTTGTTTATTGGACCCGTGTCCTTCCTGGCTGGTTTCGGCCACCAGGGAGGTTTCACGCGGCTGGCTCCAGGCGTTGGTCAATGCTTCTTTGAGAGAGGGGTCCGTCCCGCAGCCCTTAAAAGCTGCGGTGGTGAGACCCCTCCTCAAGAAGCCTTCCCTGGACCCGGCGGATTTAAAGAACTTTCTTCCAGTCTCCAACCTTCCCTTCACGGGGAAGGTTGTTGAGAAAGTGGTGGCGCTCCAGATCCTACGACTGTTGGATGACACTGATTTTCTTGATCCCTTTCAATCAGGTTTCAGGCGCGGCTACAGTACGGAAACAGCTTTGGTCACCCTGATGGATGATCTCTGGTGAGCCCAGGATGGGGGTTATTCCTCCATCCTGGTGCTACTTGACCTCTCAGCGGCCTTCGATACCATTGACCATGGTATCCTTCTGCATTGTCTCGGAGAGGTGGGGGTGGGCGGCACTGTTTTGCAGTGGTTCTCCTCCTTCCTCTCTGACAGGACGCAGTCAGTGTGGACAGGGGGCAGAGGTCGAGCCCTAGGCCCCTACTATGTGGGGTGCCGCAGGGCTCGGTCCTCTCGCTCATCCTGTTTAACATCTACATGAAGCCACTGGGTGAGATCATCCGACGACACGGGGTGAGGTATCAGCAATATGCTGATGATACCCAGTTGTACATCTCCACCCCGTCTCAATTCGGGGAAGCCGTAGACGTAATGGGCCGCTGCCTGGACGATGTTAGGGTCTGGATGGGGAAGAACCAGCTAAAACTTAACCCTGACAAGACTGAGTGGCTGTGGATATTGCCTCCTAAGGACTTGACCAATTGTCCCTCCTTGGTTCTTGGGGGGGAGAAATTAGCTCCCTCAGAACGGGTTCGCAATTTGGGTGTCCTTCTAGATCCACAGCTAAAATTGGAGCAACATCTTTCAGCTGTGGCTAGGGGGACCTTTGCACAAGTACGTCTTGTGCACCAATTGCGACCCTACTTGGAGAAGGAGGCACTTCTCACAGTCACTCATGCCCTTATAACCTCACGGCTGGATTACTGCAATGCGCTCTACATGGGGCTACCCTTGAAGAGTGTCCGGCAACTGCAATTGGTGCAAAATGCAGCTGCGCGAGCTGTGGTGGGTGTACCCAGATGCACCCACGTAACACCAATTCTCCGCCAGCTGCATTGGTTGCCCATTAGTCTCCGGATCCAATTCAAGGTGTTGGTCGTTACCTTTAAAGCCCTACATGGCTCAGGGCCAGGTTACCTTTGGGACCGCATCCTGCCGCATACCTCCCTACGACCGGTTAGGTCCCACAGAGTGGGTCTCCTCCAGGTCCCATCGACCAAGCAATGCCGGTTGGCGGGGCCGAGGGGGAGAGCCTTCTCTGTGGGAGCCCCCTCCCTTTGGAACCAACTCCCTCCAGAGATCAGGATTATCCCCACCCTGCTGGCCTTCCGTAAAGCAATAAAAACTTGGCTCTTCCGGCAGGCGGGGTATGAATGAAATTTTTTTAAATGGATAGTATTTTAATATGGCTTTTTTAAAATTGTTTTTACTTATTATATGTTTCTATACCTGCTGTGAGCCGCCCAGAGTCCCCCGGGAGTTGGGCGGCATAGAAATTTAAATAAATAAATAAATAAATAAATAAATAAATAAATAAATAAATAAATAAACAAACAAACAAACAAACAAACAAACAAACAAACAAACAAACAACTACTATCCTGTACATGTTTGACAAAATAAATAAATAAAAATAAATAAATAAATAAATAAAATTATCTTGTTCTAATATGATGTCAAAAAGCTCTAATGCCTTTCTCCTGCTCTACAGTCGATTTTCAAGACAGTCCCTGCTGCTCCCTCTCAAAAAAAGTCTCATTCTTTTTCTTGCCCTCCCATATTTAATTAATTATCATCCATATTTAATTATAGATATTTTGTTTTCCCGTGGAAACACTTCTGTTTCTGTATTAGCTACTCAGAGTTACTGCGTGGTAAGATGGGCATCTAATAAATTTTACAAATAACATAAATTTTGCAAATATATATGTATTATTAACTGCTGGATTAGTGCTAACTACTGATAGCATAACACAAGTGTGACAGTGGACATAAGATTAAGAAACATGTCAATCATTTATCAGTTTCATCCTTTCAACTGTCTGATCATCTCAGTATTGTTAATGGTGCATGTAGCTGCACCTTTAGTATTTATAGGTCCTTTAACAGCAACCGTTCATGATACTCAACATCCAGTCATTTACAGTATATCACCCACTGTCGGCTCCATGTATATTCTTTTGCCCTTTTAAAATGTTTAACATATTTTATGTCATAGGGATATTTTAAAATAAGTGTTTCCTTATTTTCTTTGCTAAGTTTCCTTAGCAAAAGGTTTTGCTAAGAGGAGAAATGTTAAATGTATCAGCGTTTCTAAAACCTTGGTGACTTGAAGATGTGTGGACTTCAACTCCCAGAATTCCCCAGGCAGCTGTGCTGGCTAGAAAATTCCGGGAGTTGAAATCCACACATTTTCAAGCTGCCAAAGTTGAGAAACATTGAAATATATAATTCCAGCAAACTGAGCTCTGGATCATATGTTCAAAATTCATAAAAGAAGATCTCTCTCTCTCTCTCTCTCTCTCTCTCTCTCTCTCTCTCTCTCTCTCTCTCTCTCTCTCTCTCTGTGTGTGTGTGTGTGTGTGTGTGTGTGTGTAGGGAAGGGGGATAATATTTGTATTGATTTCACCATTCTAAGGCTCAAGCCCACGACAGTTCTACTCTATGATCCCCTTCTCTCAACCAACAAGGATTGAGGTAGAGAAGTCAGAGAAAGGATCTTCATCATAGATGCCAATTCATAAGCTGCAACTTTCCTGAGGTTCCATCAACACATAGGTCTTCATGAATATGAATTAATGCAGATTCCCTCCTTTTTAGCCACATTTAAAACTACAAAGATGTGAATCCAGCAAGCCTCACTGGACATCATTATTTGAAAGAAAGACCATATTCAACAACAGCAGGAAACAGAAGCCTTGATGAGATATAAAATTCTCTACTTTAGAATGAAGTACTCTTAATAAATCCATCTATCTAATTTCTTATATTTGTGATTCTGAACAGTTAAAGGTATGATAAGTTTTTGGTTCTGCCAGGAGGACCTGAATTGTTCTTGGCTTAGTTAAAAGACTACTTACACAAATCAGTGAATGAATAGCTGGAACAAACATGCCGTGTTGTTATTCAAAATGCAACGTACATAATACAATTTCAGATATAATGTCATAATCTTCAGGACTGTACAAGCACTACTTAGTGACTTTTTTAGGTTCCTTGTGATAATAATTATAGTTCCTCTGTTATTAAATAAGCAGTGAATAAATGATAAACATTAAAGTAGGCAGGCTTAGCCTCACAATTTCTTTAAGAGGCATCAGATCTGATTAATTTCCAGGCTGAACTGAGCTGATTTGGACAATTTCTGAGGTGTTAAAATCAAATTAAGATCTGGTGGGCTTGAATAACTCCCATAAGTTCCAGTGGGTTGTTTTATTAAGGTTTTGTATGATTAATGTTTCCTATGTAAAATTTGATATGAGCAGCTCCCTTTGGGAAAATATGGCAAATGAGAAACTAAGCAAAGGTGCCGAAGGCATTTCCTGTATGTAATGCCAGCTGCTTGATGCTTTGTTTATCCTCTTTTTTGGGGGGGTAGAAACACACAATGGTTAAAGCTGAACAGCAAAGAGCACTAAGGCAATTTCCCCACTAGCAATTGACATAGCACCATTATGGAAGTGAATTGTCCTTCGATCCAACAATGATTGGATGATGCTAGAAGATGCTGTAAATTACTTTAAAAGCACTCCCAAAATTGAACTGGATGTACAGACAGGCAGAGCCAGGTCGGAGAATTATCCAGAGCTTAATTCTATATTTATCGTTGTGGGTTTAGTTGTTCACATAATGTGCTATGGTCTTGCATTCCGAACACCTAAACTTTATAAACAAATATTTTGTGGGACCCTCACTCTAATTAATATGACTGAATCTCTCTCATCACATCAATAGCACATTTGTGCATGAAAGCCAGCTGGGTGACTTTGGGCCATTCACTCTGCCTCACCACTACTCACCTCACAGGGTCGTTGTTGTGTAGAAAATAGGGGAAGGAAGGAGTATTAGGTATGTTCACTGCCTTGAGTTGTTTATAAATATAATAAAAACATGGTTAAAGATAATAGTAAAAAAACTCTTCCTTGCTAAGATTTCACAATATGGGGATTAAAAGAAGTAATAGTAAATTAACGGGGGAGGATGGAATGCTTAATAAAATTATATTGGCAAGGGCAGTAATCAGAATAGTTCATTATTTTGTCCTCACATACTCTCTTCAGAAGTTTATCAAAGCCAGACTGCTCTTTACTTGAACTCATTTCAGGAGTATTTTCTAAGGTACTCTTAAAAATAGGAGTCTGTGGTGATGTAAATTAAATGTTAACAGTTGAGGATTACATGTCTTTGAAATCATTCCTTTGATATCATTCGTATAAAATGAAATTACTTATGTCGGTAAAGAGATTTCCCTCTTTTGAAGTCCCCCAACCTGCTGTTCAGGCCCCCACCAATACTATTTATGCATATATTAATACACTGAATTACAGTAGGCTGTTGCACAGCTACTCCTGTAGTGCCCTTGTCACGATGTATATTTTGATTGTCAGCTGAACTTTATGATTCAGAGATTCCTAGCAAAGCAGTCACGTGGTGAGTGAACTGCGCATGTACACATTCCATTCTATTACTCCTCCTCCTTCTGCTCCGGTCATTGAAGAAGGACGTGTCTAGATTGTAGAGTCTCTGTGGAGTGGGCGGCATACAAATGCAACTAATAAATAAATAAATAAATAAATAAAGATGTAGTTCTTAGGTTTTATATTATTTTGTACTGAAATAAATATTTTGTTTTTAGACTTTATACTCGAGTTTCATTTTATTAAGGATTAGATCCAAAGGGAAAGATCTATCACCTCTGAGACTTATTTTCTCATTCCTGTTTATCATTCTTGGAGGATGGAAGTAACCGCTCCTCTAATTAAATATCCAGAAAAGTAGTCAAGTTGTGAGCTATTGAAATGACATTGAGATCCATTGGATCTGAACATAGCTTAGGAAGGCTTTGTTTTATGGTGTATATTTTGCATTTTAACATTTTTGTAGGAGGTTTCTGATTGTACATGTACATCTGATTGTGCAATAATACATCCAGGAATTGTACATGATGAGGATAAGAGGAGAGAGACCTGTTTGGATGAATAGGGACTGTAATGTTGACGATGTTAAACTATTCAACACCACCAACAATACTTCTACCCTTCAAAAAGACCTTGACCATGAATCACAATGGTCTGATAACTGGCAACTTCAAATCTCAACCAACAAATGCTCTGACTTACACATTGGCAAAAAGAATCCGAATACAAAATGCAAACTTGGAGGACATGACCTTGTAGATGATCCTCCCTCTGTTAAGAACCTTGGAGTACTCATATCTAATTACCTAAGCGCCAGAGCCCCTTGTAACAACATTGCCAAAAAAGGCACTAAGAGTTATTAACCTAATCTTGCGTAGCTCCTTCTCTGGCAATATTACACTGCTAACCAGAGCATTCAAAATATTTGCCAGACCAATCCTCGAATACAGCTCACCTGTCTGGAACCCGCACTGCATATCGGACATTAATACAATTGAGAGAGTCCAGAAATATTTCACAAGAAGAGTCCTCCACTCCTCTGCTTGCAACAGAATACCTTATTCCACCAGACTTGAAATTTTGGGCTTAGATAAGTTATTTTTTTTATGCTCTTGAGGGGCATGACATTCCAGAGGGCAGGAGCCATGGCAAAAAAAATAAAATCTTCTCTTGGACCCTGTCAGCTGGAATTCTTTGACAGGCAGAAATCATTATCAACTTTTCTATAATGCATCAGCCTGTATTATATACCCAAAGTTGGATAGTTTTTGTTTTGTGAACCTTGCTTCCAATTGAGTATTGAGGCTAGTACTGAATGGTTGGCCCTAGAAATATGAAGCAGCACCAGAATTCAAAGGAGTTACAATAATCTTTTTTCCTTGCTGTTGTAGAGTCCATGCCTTACATCTGTACATCGTAACAGGACAGATTAATAAAAAGACAACTTAACTGAAATGTCACCATTTATGGCGTCTTTGCTGCTCTCTGAATTTGGTGGTTTTCTTGCAAACGTTTCATTAGCAAACTAGGTAACATTATCAGTGATATTAGTTTGATAATCAAACCTATGCAAGAAAACCATCAAGCTCAGAGAGCACCAAGGACTCCGTAGTTCAACATCGATATTCCACTGATGTCACAATCTTCCATGAGTTTATAAGGCACCTCCATGCTTCTCTGCCCATCATCATTCTTTTCTGATTCTCTTTTACGTTTCACATTTCTGTAGCCTAGAAAATTGAAACTATCAACTATTCCTATTATTTCAATGTTTATTTTACATTCTTCTAGTTTTGCAGTAGAAGATATTTTTGTTTTCTCGATGTTATAATTTATGTATCTGATTTTTAAAATCAGATTTTATTATTTAAAAATAAATCAAAGTTTAAAAAAACGCTAGGCCTTTTTGCCCTCTTGTTTTACTTTGACAATGTTTATTCTTAGGTCTTCTTCAATTTTTCTAACCAAAATAGTATCATCCCCATATCTCATGTCATTGATAGTCTTTGTAGTAATTTTGACACTGGTTCTTCCCAGAGTAGATTTAAAAGTTTGGCATCAAATATTCTTCTTTTCTTTTTTCTTTTTTTTAAATAACGTTTTTTATTTTTATAGACAAACAAACATACAATACATGATTAATCCATCAGTGCATCATCTGCGTACTTCTTCTGTGCCTTCTCCCTATTCCCCAATTATTTCTCATATCCTAGTATTTATCATTTCATTTATTATAACATTTCAGCCCTCTTTCTTTACAATATTACACTATACATATCTCTTCTCCAACCAATCATAAAATTGCCCCCATATCTGAAAATATTCCGATTCCTCTTTTTCTTTAAGTATCAAGGTCAATCTATTCATTTCTGCACAATCCAATATTTTCTTAATTATTTCTTCCTCCATAGGGATTTTCTCTGCTTTCCATCTTTGCGCAAATACTATCCCGTCTGCTGTTATCACATGTACAATCAAGTATATATTTTCCTTACTAAATATTGCTGTGTCATTTCTTCTAATCATATTTTAATTTTCATCCAATAATTTCTTGCTTCTGGGCATGTCCACCACATATGATAATACAATCCAGGTAACTGATGACATTTCCAACATTTTGCAGATTTATCTTTAAACATTTTTGCCAGTTTTTCAGGTGACATGTGCCAGCTATAAAACATTTTATATTGATTGTCCTTATATGTTGTAGACATTGTTAATTTGTAATTCCTTTCCCATAACTGCTACCATTTATCTAACTCAATTAAATGACAAATTTTTTTTGCCCAAGCTATCACTGTTTCTTTTACCTGTTCTTCTGCTAGTTCAATACTGAGTAGATAATTATATGTTTTTTTAATTATGTGTTTGTCTGTTCCTGTGAGTATCTTATCCAATTCTGTCATTTCTAAATAAAAACCATATAGTTTAACATCTTTTTCATATCTTGTTCGTATTTGCATATGAGTATACCAGTCTAAATCAATCCCCTGTTCTTTTATTTCTTGTTTCCCTTTCAATTCCCCCTTGTACATTAAAATATCCTTATATCTAAGAATGTTACTAATATTAATAATATTTGGATGTATTAATGCTTCCATTGTTGATAACCATACTGGTATTTTCAAATATTGTTTATCTCTAATCTTCTCCCATACTTAAGGTGACCAGATTTTAACATTGGTAAAGAGGGACACCATTGACCGGGTGTGGGTGGGTTCCTGATTAAAAATTTGGTCTATATGGAGCAACAAAAATTTTCATAGAACGCAAAAATATAATATATTATATATATAATAATATTATATATATAATATATATATATGCGAAATACCACTCACGCATCATCACGAAAGCTGCTGTAAACACATACTGGTTAATTCTTCTGTCCACCAAAATTCAAGCTAACAGAAGAAGCACAAAAAAAGGAATTTCTCCTTCAATTTTAGCATACCACTTTCATTGGTTAGGAACCAACTGTCTTTTGCAACAACTGCAAATTCCTGAAACCTTTCAAGAGTAGTCCCAGATGTCAGGACATGGATTAAAGGTAGTCACAATCGTCATGTATGTATACCTTTAAAATAAAATCTAATTGCTACAGTTGATAAATGTGGTTTTGGATATCATAAATATGACTTTCAAAGGTTTTTAGAAGGATCTTTTCTAATATAACCCAGGGATGCACAACTCCAGGTTACTGTAACTTAAATCAGTCTATATGAAGTTCCATAATAATCTTATCGTCGCCAATTTAACCTTTGCAAACAATTAAAATTTCCTCTATTTTAATCACACTGGATCTAATCCATCTGTATGGGCCATTTTCATTCAAAGCAAAGCTTTGATAGCCCACCCAAAACGTGAAAGGCACCAAAATGAATGAGTAAATCGGTTTGCCACACCGTAAAATATATTTTGTTTTTAAAAAAACTATTTGCGGTCCATTTTTAAAATAATCAATCCGTAGAAAATCCCAAGATATAAAATTGACAAGTAAAAATTGTTTAGATCGGTTCCCCCCCGCCAAGTACTAATTACGGTTTGTTTGTTTTTTAATATAAAACCACCTAATCCTTGACATACAATAGCTCATTTAGTGACCGTTCAAAGTTACAATGGCACTGAACAAATGACTTGTGGCCATTTTTCATACGTATGATTGTTGCAGTATCCCCATGATCACAGGATTAAAATTCAGACGCTTGGCAACTGACTCATATTTATAACAGTTGCAGTATTCCTGGGTCATGTGATCACCTTTTGTGACCTTCTACAAGCAAAGTCAATGAGGAAGCCAGATTCACTTAACGTGTGACTACCGTATTTTTCGGAGTATAGGTCGCACCGGAATATAGGACGCACCTAGATTTTAGAGGAGGAAAACAAGGAAAAAAGTATTCTGAACCAAATGGTGTAGTAATATATTATTTAATAAAATACCAGTGTAGCAGAATACTTTTTACAACCATGTAAACTTTTTACAACCATGTACACTTTTTACAAACTTCAAACTTGACAGCTTTAAGCCTTGTGGACTTCAACTCCCAGAATTCCTCCTCAGTCATGCTAGCTCAGGAATGGGAGTTGAAGTCCACAAGGCTTAAAGCTGTCAAGTTTGAAGTTTGTAAAAAGTGTACATGGTTGTAAAACGTCTTGCCAAGTTTGAAGACCCTTGCACCCCTAACCCAGGGGTCTTCAAACTTGACAGCTTTAAGACTTGTGGACTTCAACTCCAATTCCTGAGCTAGTATGACTGGAGGAGGAATTCTGGGAGTTGAAGTCCACAAGTTTGAAGACCCTTGCACCCCCTTGGCAAGTTTAAGACTTGTGGACTTCAACTCCCAGAATTCCTCCTCCAGTCATACTAGCTCAGGAATGGGAGTTGAAGTCCACAAGTCTTAAAGTTGCCAAGGGGGTGCAAGGGTCTTCAAACTTGTGGACTTCAACTCCCAGAATTCCTCCTCCACTTGGCACTTAAAAAAAAACCCTTAAAAAAAACCCTTTAAAAAAGTTCTAACCTGTCGGCTTTCTTCGGACGGCAGCAGCGGCTCCTCAGGTGCCTCGGGAGCAGGCTTCAAGCGGTGGTGGGGGTTTTGGGCTGTAGCGGAGGTGGCGGCTCACTTCGGGTAGTGGCAGGGACACCGGCTGGGGCAGCGGGGACAGCGGAAACGGCGGCGGTGGGACAGCGGGGACAGCAGAAACGGCGGCGGTGGGACAGCGGGGACAGCAGAAACGGCGGCGGTGGGACAGCGGGGACAGCGGAAGCGGCGGCGTGAAAGCGGGAACAGCAGAAACGGCAGCGGTGGGACAGCGGGGACAGCAGAAACGGTGGCAGCGGGCAGTGGGGGCAAGTAGTGGTGGTGGCGGCGGCAGCGGCGGCAAGCAACAGCGGGGATGGGGGAGGCAAGCAGCAGGGGGGAAGCGGCGGTGGCGGCAGTGGCAGCGGCGGGGACCACGGAGGCCGAAAACCTCCGAAGGGTGGGGGCTGGTGGGTGGGTAGGGCTACATTCGATGTATAAGACGCACCCAAATTTTCACCCTCTTTTTGGGGGTAAAAAGGTGCGTCCTATACTCCGAAAAATACGGTAACTTAGCAACTGCAGTGCTTCACTTAACAACTATCTCACTTAGCAAAAGAAATTTTGGGTTCAATAGTGGTTGTAAGTTAAGGACTACCTGTATATGTTAACCTGACAGTAGGTGATTATAAAAATTTCCATTAACAATGGTATGAAATAATATGCTCAAATTTGTATGTAACTGTTCAATTGCAGGTTGGATGTGTTATTTTTGTTCACTTTTTTAGAACTCTGTGCAAAACATAAACTTGCATTAAAAAATTGAACAAATGCACTTATGAAAACAACCCCCCCCCCATCGAACTATAATACTTTCATTGATTAAACAATGTTTCAGTTACACCACATTATGGATGGCTTTCTCACACTGTGATAACTTTCATTTACAAACCACAGGCGCACAACATGCTAACCACATGGCACTTCACATTTTGATTGCTATAATGTTCTTGTGTTATGGAGCTGCCCTTGCATTTAGTCTGGAGGCCAAAGCTGGTGCAGAATGGCGCACCTGGCAGTGCTCATGTGAAGCATCAGCAGCACCAATGGATAATTAGCTGTTGAACTAAATACAAGGTTTCCTTGGCAATACATGGCTTAAACTGGACTTCCCAGTGTACAAGTATTACCTTTCTTGTTATAGGCTGGGTCAGTGCTGGGAAAGAACCTTGTCGCTGGACCAAGAACCACATTGTACATTCTTGTGGCTTGTCATAGAATTTCTCAATGGTGCACTCTTTCCTGAAATTCCTGAGCTGATTATAATTACATCTTTAAAGGCACCTTTCTTCTCTCATTTTCCTTGTGAAAATGCTGTTTTAAATTGTTCAAATAATTTTTTTGTTTTATGTTTAATTTCCTCTTTTTAAAATTGAAATTAACGATTATTTTAATCTGTTTATTATACTATTTGCATTTTGCATTTCTTGTTTTCTTTTTATGTTACATTGTTCTAATTGTTCATTATAGTTTCAATACAATTATATTTATATAGTATTAATTAAAGCTATGAACAGTCTATTGTGTAGATAATTTGGTAATCAGTTATAGAGAAAAAAGGAAAGATACACCCTATATTAATTACAATATCACAAGCATAAATTTTGTTTTTCAGATATAACTAAGACATATTTTTCAGACATAATATTAAAGGAAAAAACTGCAGCAATGGAAAAAGAGCACATGTTCACAAAAGTCTGACAAAATTTAAATAAAAATTCTTATATACACAATATATCACACAATACAGCAAATAAAATCACTTATAGCATGGCTTCTCCCTAACAGTTAGGCAGCAAATTTTACAGTCTTTCCAAGTTTCCATATTATATGTAGCAAGAATTTTGCCTGCCTGGGTGTTTGTTTTCAATGTATTCTCCTGGATTTTTTAAAAAAATTAATAACCCGTTCTATTTAATAATAATAATTTACTACATACACTCAATAAGATCACCCAGACATTGCAAAATACAGCCGATACTCCAATTCCAGCAGTCACTTCCTGGTTCCTTTGTACACGTGTCTCTCTTCAGCCAATGGCAAAGCAGCCTGGAATAGAAGGGCTAGATTCTGCGGTTCACATCTATTTCTGTAAAAAGTGAAGCGAGCGGCTCAAAAAGAGCCGATTTTTGGAAAGAATGCCCTAGCTTGTCTGCATTCTTTCAAAAAATCGGGACTTTTTAGAGGACGGGTGGGACGCGGGACAAAGCATTAAAAAGCGGGTCTGTCCCGCCAAAATCGGGACATCTGGTCACCTTACCCATACTTGTAGTACTGCATTTCTTACATAATGTCTTTGAAAGTAAGTGTGCATCTTACTTCTGCCATACCATAAAAAGGCATGCCATCCCAATTGTAAATCATGACCCTCCCAAGTTAATAGTCTTATATTTCTAAATTCAATCCATTCTCTCATCCATGTCAACTGTTGCTGCCTGGTAATATAGCTCCCAATTGGGGAGTCCAAATCCTCCTCGTAGTCTCACATCTTGTAGAAGTTTTATGTTTATTCTCACTTTTTTCCCTTGCCATATAAATTTCCTTACTATTTTATCAAGATGATCAAAATATGTCTTTTCTAGTTTTATCGGTATCGTCTGAAATAAAAATAATAGTCTCGGTAATATATTCATCTTTATTATTGCAATCTTTCCCATCAATGATAGCTGTAGATTTTTCCATTTCTCCAGGTCTTCCTCAATTTGTTTTTTTAATTTATAATAATTATCTTCCTTTATCGTTACACATCTTCAGGTTAAATATATTCCTAAATATTTTACTTTCTTCACAATTTGAATTTTTAATTTCTCCATCAATTCTCTTTTCTATTTTTCTGTGATATTTTTGACCAATATTTTTGTTTTTTCTTGGTTTATTTTTAAACCTGCAACCTCTCCATACTCTTCTATTTATTCTAATAGTTTAGGGCCCGTTATTTGAGGCTCCTCCAGAATAAAAACTAAATCATCTGCAAAGGCTTGTAATTTATATTCTTCTCTCTTAATTTTCATTCCTTTTATTTCTTCATTTTTTCTTATTTTTCTGTTCAAAACGTCTAATGTTAATACAAATAGCAAAGGAGATAAAGGACACCCAACTATTCTTCTTTTCTGACATTGCACCATTCACTATTAAATTTCATTCTCTCTGTGTCTTTCTGGTTGTTGTAGAGCCTAAGAAAAGAATCCAATGTTTGGAATAGCCAATATCCAATGAATGACTTCCAAAGTCTTGAATGATTGACACAATCAAAACTTTTAGAGAAGTCATGAAACAAAAGCAGAACTTTTTCAAAATATTATCTTGTTTTTCCCCACTACTCACCTGTTATTATCATATCATCTTGTGTTCCCCTATTCCTTCTGAAGACTGTCCAACTGTCACTTGGGTTTTTTTTTTTTTTTTGATAAAGGCTCAGTAGAGAATGAGTGGTTAGACCAGTGGTTCCCAACCTTTTTTGGGCCCCACCTAAGCATCTCTAAAATCCTGATCCCACCCCCACCCCCGTGACATATAATTCTTACTATTCAAAAAGTGAACTGCTACTCATGAGGAGGAAGCCTAAAAGGCCATTAACTTGGTTTAAACAAGGTTCCAATTGCCCCCCCATTAAAAATCAAATTGCCCCCCTGTGGGGTGTGGGCCCCACATTGGGAACCACTGGGTTAGACCTTGACAGAAGGCAAAGGGGAATGAAGAATTCTTTTAAGTTCTGGAAAACAAAATAATACTTGGATGTGACTCAAGCATACACTTCCTTAAATCACTAGAGTAAAAGAAGAGGGGAGTGGGGGGAAAAGAGTACAATCAAACTTGTAAGATTCTATTATTATAATCTATCTCAATAAAGTATAGTTCTAGCCTTCCTGTGGAGATGATTTTTGCAGTCTGGTCTGCCTACTGGGCTAAGAGGCTCTAATCTTTCCTGAAAGATTTTCAGCAGCATCTTGCTTAGCATTTGGCAATAGAGCAATTCTCCTATAATTTTCTAATTCCTTTAAACTTCCCTTTTAAGGGCTTGGAATAGATGTAGACCTTTTGTAGTTCGGCCATTGTACTTTTTTCCATACTTTTTTGGCAAAGGATTGTCATAATCTTTATTATTTCCAAGCTGCCCTCCAAGAGCTACACAGGGTTTCATTCACCCCTGGGACTTTCTTATTTGACAGTTGGTTAATAGCTCAGCGTCTGCTTTCCTCTTCAAGCAGCACCAGTTCGTCTTCAAACTCTGCTCTCTGGAACGCCGTCTAATCTGAGTTGGGCTCCTATTGCAGATTTTCCATGTTTTCTTTCCTTCTTTTTCAAAACATCATGTCCCGTTATTACGTCTTTTCCATGCTTGTCCTTTATGATGCTGACATTGGAATATTCCTGTGATTTCTCTAATTTTTCCTAAGTAGATCCCAGTTTTGCTATTTTGTTTCATCTGTCCAAGTTGAGATATTTGACCTCTTTATCTCTTCTTGCTTTCAGCTGGAGGTTTGCATTAAGTTCTCCAGTTTTCCATAGCTTTCTCTTATTTTCACCAGTCTTCTTTCCTTAATGATTTGTATAGTTTCAATTTCTGTGATGTCTTTTATAACCCGTGTGCCCTTTATTTCTTTCTAGCTCTTCTTATGCGCTTTCTGGTGTTTTCATTCAGTGTACAATAATTTTAACTTCTTCTCATATAATTTTAGGTAGATGAGGTTCCGGTCTTTGAATCAACTTGTAACCTATTCTTCAGGAATGTGTTTAAAGTTATATAAAAGATTAACTGAGGAGCCGAGGTGGCGCAGCGGTTAGAGGCAGTACTGCAGGCCACTTTAGCTGACTGTGATCAGCTAAAGGTCAGCGGTTCAAATCTCACCAGGCTCAAGGTTGACTCAGCCTTCCATCCTTCCGAGTTAGGTAAAATGAGGACCCAGATTGTTGGGGGCAATATAAATATACATTGCTTACTGGTGTAAACCGCTTAGAGAGTACTTGCACTGTGAGGCGGTATATAAATCTCATCAATAGATAGATAGATAGATAGATAGATAGATAGATAGATAGATAGATAGATAGATAGATAGATAGATAGGTAGGTAGGTAGGTAGGTAGGTAGGTAGGTAGGTAGGTAGGTAGGTAGGTAGGTAGGTAGGTAGGTAGGTAGATAGATAGATAGATAGATAGATAGATAGATAGATAGATAGATAGATAGATAGATAGATAGATAGATAGATAGATAGATAGACAGACAGACAGACAGACAGACAGACAGACAGACAGACAAACAAACAAACAAACAAACAAACAAACAAACAAACTGTCTTTGGATGATCTACCACAAAGGTTGAACATCAGGTATCTTAAGAAGATTTTCTGTTCAATTCTATTGAGCAATTGCTCTACCGTGTTCATGTTATTTTATGGACTGTGCAGAAGCCATCATCTTCCATTTGCCGCCTTCCTATGTTTTCTAAACGTATTTCCATCCATTTTTTTAAAAAAACATGAGAACCGTTACAAAAGAAAAGATGGGGAAAAAACTTTTTTTATTGGTAAAGCTAGGAGTGATGTCTCTAGAAGTAGACCTCAGCTGTGTGAGAAATGAAAACAACTTAACTCTCATCAAATATTGGCATTTTGGCACAGAAAACTGTATTGCTCAGATAAAAGTGGGAATTAAAACAACATTTGTTTGGGATCCTAGTGAGAAAAAAGCTGGGTACTTTACTCCTACCAAATTCTAAGCAAATTCTGGCAGCTGTCTTTCACATTGGCAGTTTTAAATAGAATTAGATAATTGAAGTGCATGAGATTCCTGGAGGACAGTGTGAGAAAGAAGGAGGGAGGGAGGGAGGGAGCAAGGAAAAAATGGGATTTTCATTTTTAGCTAAAATCCAAATTTAAAATCCTCTTCAAAGGCAGCTCTGCATAGAATACATTGCAAGAGTCCAAGCAGGAGGTGACTATGGCATGAGTGACTGTGAGCAGAGCTTCCTTCGTTAGGTTCAAGCACAACTGGCACACGAGATGTAATTGTGCAAAGGCTCTCCTAGCCACCGCTGCCAACTCCTCTTTCACAGGAGCTGTGAAATCCAAAGAACTCCCAAATTGTGCACCAACTTGTTAAGGAATTATTGTGCCGTTAAGCACATACACAGCGAAATGTGTTGTAGTAATGGTGTTGCAGTTTGATATCAATGCTATTCAGTCAATAAACAGAATATCTTTAGTATGTACAAAATAGTTTTTCTTGAATAGTAGCAAAGTTAAATAGGAAGTCTGAGTCATACACAGGTATTCAGTCAATACGAAGTTTCTTCTTCTTGCCTATCTTTGTTTTAACTCACAAACAAAGATTACAGCTATCACTTAATTCTATACTATCACAGATAGTTACTCTTTTCTTCACAGCAATTCCACACAGTCATAAAGTAATCTACTCATCAGTAAAGCAGCAGAGAGTCTTCAATCTGGAACACACCGTCAAACACCACTCACCACACTAAACCACACTAAACCACCAACCATATTGAGCATGCTCTCTTGCTTGCTTATATAGTAATCATCCACAATACATTTAAAGCAATATACACATAACAATGATTTGTGGCTTAATCATATATTAACACACCCAATTGTTTGAACAGGGTTCTAACACAACTCTTTCTAGGAGAGTGTTTGGCCCAGAAGACAGCTGTAGATGTAGTACCGAGTGATCCATAGCCACATAATATCGGTATGTGAACTGCACTGGTTTCCAGTAGATATCAGGTGCAATTCAAGGTGGTGATTGTCACCTTTAAAACCTGATGTGGTGGAGCTAGATTACTTGTGGGGCAACATGGTCCCCAATGGTTTCTTCCATCCCATCAGATTGAGGAGTGTGGGTTTGGTCTGGATCCCATTGGTGAAACAGTGTCACTTGATGTATCCTAGGAGGTACTGGTAGTCCTCCACATACGACTGTAATGGAGCCTGCCCATATGATGGTTGTATAAGCGGTCGATTACATGACCAACCGGATTTCATGACATTTTCTACGGCAGTCATTAAGCAAATGTCACAGTCATTAAGTGAACCAATGGTTTACTGTGGGCGTGGTTTTGCAAAAAACCAGAAGTAACTTTCAGTTTCCGCGAAAAGCCTTGTAAAACATGATCACCTAGCTGTGGGATGCTGCAAGTGACCATCAATGCTGCCATGTTGCTGAACACCCAAAGTTTGGTCACGTAACTGCAGAAGGGGCCTGACCTTTGGAACTTCATATTCAGGTCATAAGAACCCTTTTTTGGGTCAGTCCAGGGCTGGGTTCCTCCTGGTTTGGACCGGTTCGCCCGAACCGCTAGCGACCCGCTGGTGACATCATGATGACATCACCGAACTGGATCTGTCGGTGCCGGTCTGTGGGTGCCACTATTTTTTAATTTTTTTTTAATTTTTTAAAAATAAATAAATTTCTTTTTCTTCTGAGCATGCGCAGAAGCCGAGTTTCCAGCACTGCGCATGCGTCGCCATTTTGTTTTCAGTGTTCCCCCCCAGGGTTTTTTGCACTGCACATGCACGCACATGTGACGTGCACGCGCGGCCACGCGGCATGGGAGGAAGCGAACCAGCAGTGTGGTAAGTTGGAACCCACTCCTGGGTCAGTCATAACTTCAAATGGTCACTAAGTGATTGGTCATAAATTGAAAACTACCTGTATGTCTTCCCTGTCTCGGTGTCTGTCTTGTAAAACGGCCTCCCTGTTGAATGAGGGCTGTGAAGACCTGAGTAATCCTCCAGACACCAACACCAAGGTGCTAATAGGAGTCTCACGTGGGTGTAGCTATATTTATATATTGCTAATGAAATTTCAAAGGCCTCTGGGTAGCGGTTTTATGTAACTGTTTGGAATTTGTCTAAATGTTTGTCTAAACATTCTTTTATTTTATTTGGAATTAGGGCAGCTCTACCCTACATCGGAGGGGACTGCATTGCAGATTCTTGGTCTATTTCTGTATTTCTCACTTTCTCATACTTGCATAACTTCCTACTTTTTAAAATGTGTGTGTGTGGGGGGGGGGAGTTTTCATTGCCACTTATAACTTGCCCTTTGTGATCCACCATGTGTTTTTTGAAAAGCTTGTTCTCTTTTCAAGGTGAGTGGTGGTTGGCAGCAGACAACAAGAAAAAAAACCGGCAGTACCAGGGGTGGTTTCTAACTTACCTCGCTGCTGGTTCGCTTCCTTCTGCACCGCGTGGGCATGGTGCTTTGTGCGTGCGTGCATGCGCAGTGGCAAAAAATCAATTTTTTAAAAAGCCAAAAACAAGATGTTGATGCATGCGCAGTGCCGGAAACACAGTTTCTGCGCATGCGCAGAAGAAAAAAACCTGGAACCCCCCAAATAAAAAAATCTAAATAATAATAATAATAATATAAAAGATGGTAGCCTCCATGGACTGGCACCGACTGAACCAGTTCTGTGACATCATCGTGACGTCACTAGCGGCTTGCTACCAGTTCAGGCGAACCAGTCCGAACTGGGAGGAACCCAACTCTGGGCAGTACCTATTAATATGAAGTCAATCAATCAGCATAGAGCTGGAAGGGATCTTGGAGGTCTTCTAGTCTAACCCCCTGCTCAAGCAGGAGACTCTATACCAAGGGTGGCCAAACTGTGGCACATGCGCCAAACGTGGCACATTGGATGCTTACAAGTGGCGCATTGCATCCTTGCGCCTACTTAGCTCGGCTTCTCTGGGCTCTGCCTACGGCAATTTAAAACGCGCTTCTGCCCGTGAGGAAGAGGGGGCGAGCATCGATCCCTGCCTCCGCACAGGCAGGAGCACGTTTCAAAATGCTGCCGAAGGCAGCCCAGAGCAGCCCAGTCCAGCAAGTGAGGGAGGCGTTGGCAAGAAGCAGAACCGAAAGGGACAGCGAAAAGGAAGTTTGCTTCTCAAACCCTGCGCTCATCTGGGCGTTTCAAACTGATGTAGGCAGAAGCCAGATTAGCGCAGGGCTTGAGAAGCAAAGCTTCCTTTTAGCCATCCCTTTCGGCTTCGGTAGCATTTTAAAACATGCTTCTGCCTGCGAAGAACAGAAGGCAAGCATCAGTTTCCTTCATCGCAGGCAAAACACATCCCTTCAAAATGCTTCAAAGGACTTTGGGGGTTTGGGGCGGGGGATGGGGTGTGGCACGGCACGAGTGGGGAAGGCGGCGGCAACAGGGTTCTGATGGCAAGCTGTTCCACTAGTTCATTATTCTCACCGTTAGAAAGTTTCTCCTTAATTCCAGGTTTCTTCGTTCCTTTATTAATTTCCATCCATTATTTCTTGTCTTGCTTTCTGCTGCTTTGAAAATAAGTTGACCCCCTCATTTTTGTGGCAGCCTCTCAAATCCTGGAATACTGCTATCATATCATCCCTAGTCCTTCTTTTTTCTAGACTTGCCATTTCCTGCAACCGTTCTTTGTATGTTTTAGTCTCCAGGCCCTTAATCATCTTAGTTGCTCTTCTCTGCACTTTTTTCAAAGCCTCAACATCTTTTTTGTAATGTGGTGACCAAAACTGGATGAAATATTCCAGGTGTGGTCTTACTAAGTTTTTATAAAGTGGAACTAATACTTCACATGATTTTGAGTCTATGCCTCTTTTCATGCAACCAAGGATTGTATTACTGTAGCTTTTTTGGCTGCTGCTGCACACTGCTGGCTCATATCTAAGTGATAGTCCACTAGGATGCCAAGGTTCCTTTCACAGTTACTGTTTTTGAGCCCGATTTCACCTAATATGTACTAACGGATGGCAGGGAGGAGCCTGCTGGTAGTTTGGAGGATATTCACAATCAGCTATAAATTAGGCTTGCCCATTGCAATTGGATTGCAAACTGGGAGAGGATACAATGATCAATCAAAGCAATGTATTGTGAAAAAGCCCACGTTTTGCCATGTAAGATGAAAACATGCAAGCCAAAACAAGGCAGTTGAACAAAAGGAATCTTGCAACTAAAGACTATCAAGCTTTACTGTTGGTTCTCCCAAGCAATGTTATCCTTTGTCAGAGTTCCATATTTTATAACTTGATCCTGGAATCCATTGTGGGAGAAGTTGGAAGGTTGGTTGAAGTTCCACCAAGACTAGCTTCTTCTATTTCAACAAAAAAAACCCTTTGTTTTCAGAGGTGGTATTGACTTACTTTCCCTACCGGTTTGCAAATGTGAGCGCTGCACCCCTTCTGTGCAGGCGCACACCCTTCTGCACATGCGCTTTGCTCACGCGCATGGCTTGCATGCATGCGCATGGCTTCAAAATGTGCCTAAATAGGACGGCATAATGCTGGGGTGGGCGGGGGTGGGGGTGGGGTGGGGGTGGGGTGGGCCCAACCCTACCCGCAGGTCACCACTACCGGTTCGCCCAAACCAGTCCGGACCAGCTGAATACCACCTCTGTTTTTTTTGCTGTGGAGTTAGGAAAAATCCCATGGGCTGGACAAGCATTATTTATATTGATATCTCATATAATTTAAGGCTATGTGACTCTTCTTTTGAAACAATGTTTATAAACATCCATTATAAAGGAGAACAAAGATGTGTTGATATTTTTGTTTTAAATCTTCTTCACTAGTACCTGCGGACAATTCTATCATGGTCTTGACACCTATCTACCTGGAAAACAACGCCTCCTCTACTTGGTTGATGAATAAGTATTACTGGGGATATTGATTTTTGTAATCCCAACTTACATTCACAAATCTCTTTAATGGAGTTAAATGCCAGTTTGATGGGAGCTATGCTTTCACACATTCATATCAGACAATTTACATTTTCTAGGGGTTTAATAATGCATACATGAATTTTATCTCAGTATATATACTCACAAGGCAGTGAGTCTCACTGAAGTTAGTGCAGTTTAAATACAAATAACCTTGTGATTGTGCTTTATAATCACCCTTATTTTTCTCTCAGATTTGGTTTACAAACATACGACTCTATATTAATAGCCCCTCTAGTCTGCTACTTACGAAGAATTAAATGGCATCATGTGTAATTTTAAGTCACTAGGCACTCTTGGATCAGAAATAGGAAATATGTAACTTGTTAACTTCCAACTTTTATCAGCCATAGACTGATCCAGAAAGATCTGGAGGGTCATGTGTTACTCATTCCTGTCATAAGGCCCCTTTTGCATGGCAGTCTTAAGCTGCTAGTTTCTTGTGCTGAAACTGGCTGGAAATTTAAGAAGTTGGTGCTTGGATTTCCATCTGTTCTTCAGGTTTTTGCTAGTCAGGTGGTTTGGCCTTTATTGGTGAATTCTTCTACTTCTTTACTCCTCCCACCCATGCCTGGAAAGCAAGCACCTATTGGTTTCCATTCTGTGGCCTGGTGTTTGAAGGCACCCATTTTTCACTGATGGACCTTTTTCTATGAGTGCTCACACTCAACACTTTTTGCGTGGCGTTTCCACTGATCTGAAAGGGAGAGAAAACACACCATTTTATCAATAAAGGAGAATGTTTGTAGCTCAGGGTTGAAATGAGGGGTCCTTGGTAGTCTCTGAGCTTGGTTGTTGCTAGCACATCATCCTGGTAGCTCTGATGATGTTACCTAGTTTGGGTGATGAAAGGTCTGCAAGAAAACAATCAAGCTCAGAGAGCACCAAGGACGCTCACACCGTTTTGTGTTCTTTTACCCCGTCACTTGAACTAGAAGAGAAAAGTGGGGGAACTTTACAGGGGGAGGAGGGAGTCCACCATTCCATTAGTCCACTGTGAGACGGTCCCTGCAATAAGAGGCAGTCAGTCCAGCAGGTCTAGGATGAACTTTCATTGATTAAACAAATATATATGTATATGATCATAGAGGATAATGAACATTGATGGCAGGGGAGTAGTGCATCCAGATCATTCAAGGATGCACCTGCCATGGTGAATCACAGCCAAACAGCTCGGAGGCATTTGCCTTCAGTAAAACATTGAGCAGGCAGATCAAACAACATCACCGTGCCGGCACAAAAAGCACCGATATGGGTGTGGGGCAAGAAAAGGCAGGGGCGGCTTGAGGATGTTATCTGTCCCAGGCTCAGTTATTGAGCTGTCTGGGGACAGGATAAATAGGATGTTCAGAAGAGCCCCTAGATCAGTGTTTCCCAACCTTGGCAACTTGAAGATGTCTGGACTTCAACTCCCAGAATTCCCCAGCCAGCGAATGCTGGCTGGGGAATTCTGGGAGTTGAAGTCCAGACATCTTCAAGTTGCCAAGGTTGGGAAACACTGCCCTAGATGGACACAAAGCTCTAAATGAAGTCAGTTTAAAGGCACCTGGCTTAGGGCAGTCCAATGCCTAAGAGAGGAACTGTCTTTGATGTAGAGCAGCAAAATCTCTTGGACCATCCCTGCCTCCCATAACTTTTGCAATTCTGACAGTCTCTCAAATCAAGCCCCTTTTTCCTCTTCTCTTTTCCAATATTTTGATACGAAGCACTAGTGATTCAGTTCTGATGAATATTGCAACAACTCAGGGCTGCTAAACCAGGACTGGTTGCTGTTGTCTCTATCTTTAAATTAGTTACTAAAAGTACTCAGTGTCATGGAGTGGGCAGCTATGGCTATTCTTTCCTGATTCACTAGTCAATGTCAAGGCAGAAAGGGAATTCCAGGTGACAGTACTAGCAGAAGTTCTACATAAAAAGCAAAGAAAAACAGAGATATATTTCTTTTCTCCTTGAGTTTAGTCATTTCCAATGGCTACCATTCTATAATGAAAAAGTAGTCTGTCGTGATCAGCATTCCTATGTTCTGTTTGAACGATTCAGGAGTAACAATATACCTATGGATACTATTACTAGTATAAGAAGTGTGAATTCACTATTCAGAATCAGCTTTATTCTATGGCAGGGCTGTCAAAGTGCCAAAGCCCACTGCAACAACATCGCCAAAAAGGCTTCAAGAGTTGTTAACCTAATCTTACGTAGCTTCTTCTCCGGTAATATCACACTACTAACCAGAGCATACAAAACATTCACCAGACCAATCCTTGAATGCAGCTCATCTGTCTGGAACCCACACCACATATCAGGCATAAATACATTAGAAAGTGTCCAGAGATACTTTACAAGAAGAGCCCTCCACTCCTCTACTCGCAACAGAATACCTTATGCAACCAGACTTGAAATCCTGGGCTTAGAAAGCTTAGAACTACGTCGCCTTCAGCACGACCTAAGCATAGCTCATAAAATTATCTGCTACAACGTCCTCCCTGTCAACGACTACTTCAGCTTCAACCACAACAATACACGAGCACACAACAGATACAAACTCAAAGTGAACCGCTCCAAACCTGACTTTAGAAAATACGACTTTAGCAACAGAGTGGTAAATGCCTGGAACTCACTACCTGACTCTGTGGTTTCATCACCAAACCCCCAAAACTTTACCCTTAGACTGTCCACTGTTGACCTCACCCGATTCCTAATAGGTCAGTAAGGGGCGTGCATAAGTCCACTGTCCCTGTCCTAATGTTCCCTCTTATCATTACCCATCTTATGTATATATATGTTATATGTATATTACCAATACGTACTTGACAAAATAAATAAATAAACTCTCGGCCCGTGGGCCAGATGCGTCACGTGCTGGCCATGCCCACGCCTGGTTTAGTGAAAGGGAAAAAAGTCCCGGTACGTCACATGACACAGCCATGATGACGTGAGTTTGACATCCCTGTTCTATGGATTTATGTGAACGATCCCATCACAGCTGGGCTAAGCTACCAATTAGAGATTCATTCAGTTTGCTTGTCTTAGGTAGCTGGATAGTTGGAGGGGAAGTTCTCATGACTGCACTACAGCAATTGAGGAATACAACTTGATTAGAAGGAAAAGAAAGGAGGAACTGCAGTGTGTATATATATTTAATATATACTGTACATATATATAAAAAAGCAACTTTGTATAAAAGTCCAAGGAAGAAACCCAAGTTAAATTGAAACTTGCCCAGAAATGCAAGAAACCCAGAGATAGAGAAAAATTATAAAGAATACTAGGCTAAAATATTGTTATCTGCTGTTGCCTGCAGTCATGGAGATGATGCTTTTCAAAAGCAAAATCCAGATCATTCAAGGAAGTCTGAAGTAGAAATAATGGAGGACTTTAATTACCCCAATATCTCTTGGAATACAATCCCTACAACTTTGATCTTTCCTGGAATTTCAATATGTTACTGGCATATTTCTCCTTCAGAGGGTGAACAAGGCAGAAAAAGGTCTTCCCTATTGTTTTTCTTAACCAATAGGGAAGACTTCATCATGAAATGGGAAAAGCAGGAAATAATGGTGTAAGGTGGAGTTCTTGATGTTACAGGAAACTAAAACTGAGCATAGTCAAATATGTACCTTGGTCTTCATGAAAGGGGATGTAAATAGATTTTGAGCAATGATCAATAGATTTCCTTTGTAGGACAAGCTAGTTGGATTTTCTAAAAAAAAGATGCTAAAACATAACTGAACGAAGAAAGAAAATATAAAGGTTATGTTGCTACATAAAGAATGTAAAGGAAAATCTGAAAATTAAAAAGGATATTAGGAGGTCCAAAAAGGAATAGGTAACTAAAACAAACTACATACAATTTAGCCTGGTACATACAATTCACTGAAGAAAGCAATTATTTGGAAGAGTTAGCAAAAGGAAACTAGGCCATCAAAGAACACAGTGGCTGGACACCATCAAAACTGACACCACCAAAAGCATAGAAAAACTCAAAGAAATAATGCAAGATCAGAAGATGTGGAGAGACCTGATCCATAGAATCGCCAAGAGTCGGATGTGACTGAATGGATATTATCATCATCTTCAGAGAGGAAAACTAATGTTCTTAAGGTTAACAAGAGATGGTAAGAATAACAACTCAGATTTGTTTAAGTAACAAAATGAACATAGTGTTGGCTTCTCAGTGAAGATGGCAAAAGAACTGTACATAATAAAGAATTGTAGATAATAAAGGAAAGGCAGCTTCAGTTTTGACTCTTTCTTTTCTGGAGAGAAAATATGCATTCCAGCAGATACGTGTGAAGAGCTGATTGAATACCACTTTATAATGCCTTGATAAGGCCACACTTGGAATACTGCATCCAGTTTTGATCGCCACAATGTAAAAAAATATGTTGAGACTCTAGAAGGAGTGCAGAGAAGAGCAACAAAAATGATTAAGGGACTGGAGGCTAAAACATATAAAGAATGGTTGCTGGAATTTGGTATGTCTAGTTTAATGAAAAGAAGGACCGGGGAGACATCATAGCAGTGTTTCAATATCTCAGGGGTTGCCACGAAGAAGAGGGAGTCAAGCTATTCTCCAAAGCACCTGAGGGCAGGAGAAGAAGAAGCAATGGGTGGAAACTAATCAAGGAGACAAGCAACTTAGAACTAAGGAGAAATTTCCTGGCAGTTAGAACAATTCATCAGTGGAACAACTTGCCTTCAGATGTTGTGAATTCTCCAAATGGAGAACCATTTGTTTGAAATGGTATAGGGCCGTGATGGTGAACCTATGGCATGCATGCCACAGGTGGCACGCGGAGCCATATCTGAGGGCATGTGAGGCCTTGCCCTATGTCAGCTCCAGCACCTATGTGTGCGCTGGCCAGCTGATTTTTGGCCTTCCGGAGGGTGGGGGAAAGGCTGTTTTCGCCCTCCTCAGGCTTCAGGAAAGCCTCCAGAGCCTGTGGATGGTGAAAAATGGGCCCAATGGGCCTACCGGAAGTTCAGAAATGAACTTCCAGTAGGCCCGTAGGGCCATTTTTCACACTCCCCAGGCTGCAGGAAAGCCTCCTGAAGCCTGGGGAAAGCGAAAAACAGCCCAACGGGCCTACTGGAAGTTCGGAGGCTTCAGTGAGGCCTGCGCACATGGGGGGAGGAGCGCAGGGGGGGTGTTGTGCGCTCATGCACAGGGGAAGGGCATTGCATTATGGGTGCTATGGCGCGTGCGCACGCCCTTTTGGCACCCGAGCAAAAAAAGTCATCACTGGTATAGGGTTTCCTGCCTGAGCAGGGGGTTGGAATAGAAGACCTCCAAGGTTCTTTCCAACTCTATTATTCTATTCTATTCTTGATTGAAGGAGCAGAATTCCATCTTAAGAGAAATACAGTAGGGAGTATTAATAGTGGTCTGAATGTGTTCAAATATCTAGGGAACTGGAGAGATTTTCTGCAGATCTAGCTAATGGAGAAATATTGGAGTATTGTGGTGGAATCGGGTGCTGAGTTGAGGGAAGGAGTGAAATGGCTGATTAGCCTTGAGTCACTTATGGGGAGGGAGGGTCTAAAGGAAGATCTTCCATAAAACTTTGCAGTATTTATTTAGTAGTTATGTATTGAGTGCTTTAGTCTGGCAAGATTCCTGCCTATAGGCGAACAACAATAAACATATCACTCTGAGCAGCTCGTCATGTCGTTTCTGGTTCCTTGTGCCTGACAAGTATGGCTGAAGTAGCAAATAACAAATTGGCAGATGTATCCACTAAGTACATAAAATAGAGACCATGAGACCATCCAAAAATTTCAGCTGTGACCTGGTCTCATCCTGATGGGAAGAGAGTGGCACTTTTTAAAAATGTAGGGTGTTTCAACCATTTCAACATCCTTTCTTCCCACTGGTGGCAAGTCAGAAGACAATTCCTTTTTCACGATGTTTCTTTAATCTATAAAAAAAAATCAGTTCAGTATACTTATGGGCCCTCCCAACACATCCTTAAGCCTCTTTTCGGTGCACCCCTATACTTTGTTACTCAGAACTAAACCTTCTGTTGTCTTCTCACTTAAAAACAAATCAAATTGAATAGCTTGGGTGGGTTGTGGGGAGGAAGGAGAGGGGTTGGATGTTTCAGGCTTCCCTTCTATGTTTCAAAGGATGGCATGAATGACTTCTACCTTTTCCTAAACATTGGAATTAGAATTGTTTTAGTTCTGGCGCTATTTTTTGCCCATTGTTTCAGTAGCTCATTGTCTACTCTCTCGGAAATTCATTTGCATTACAAATCGCAATTTCATGTCGACAAACGGTTGGCAGATAATAATTATTGCTTTAAACTGTCAGCTGAAATATGCCCAAATAATGGCACTGTCCCCATACTAGATGGCTTTGCTGTTGACAGTCTGGGGTGAATTGGAAGAGGTGGAGCTCAATGAAAATGAAGCAGTGCTAATTCATCAAAAAAAAGGTTGTTTCTTTTTTCTTTTTCCCCTCCATAATTTTTTCATATCAGGGGGCTGGAAATTGGTGCCTTAACAAGTTTGTCAAAAATGTATTCACGCGCATTCGGTTTTCAGCATTTCCTCTCAGCAAAGCTAACTGAATGCATTTTCCTGTGCCCAATTGGCTATGGCAATATTGAACTTTGGTTGTGTGACTAGAGTTCAGTCTTTTGTATTAATAATGGATTGTTTGCACCAGTCAGCCATGGAATCCCCACCCTAAGCCAAAGTGGAAAACATTACAAATTCATGCTTGTTATGGAGCTTCCTGATTTCTTGCCATGTTTCCATCCACCAGTTTTCTATTAGGATTGGAGCACAAATGAAACATTTGCATAGAGAGCTTGAGTTAGTCATTCACTGCTATCTGTCCCCTCTCCTGCCTATGTATTATCCTGTTTATACTATATGATTGGCAGGACAGGAATATCTTCCCCTTCTTTTTCCATGTTGCTCAATCCAGTTTGGCAACATTTCAAGACCTGAATCCATGATAATGAAATTATCTTCCTGTTCTACACCGCTCCTTTAGTGCATTTAAGACATATTGAAAACTTATTTATTTAATAACAGAATAACATAGTTAGGAGCGACCTTGGAGGCTTTCTCGTCCAGCCCCTTGCTCGAGCAGGAGATTCTATACCATTCCCGACAAGTGGCTGTCCAGTCTCTTCTTAAAGCCTCCAGTAATGGAGCATCAACAACTTCTGAAGGCAAGCTGTTCCACTGGTTAATTGTTCTCACTGTTAGGAAGTTTCTCCTTAGTTCTAGGTTGCTTCTTTCCTTAATTGGTTTCTATCTACCTGTATTGTTTCTTGTCTTGCCTTCTGGTGTTTTGGAAAATAGATTGACCCCGCCTCTGCTTTGTGGCAACCCCTCAAATATTGGAACCCTGCTATCATATCACCCCTAGTGACATTTAATAATCCAGATCAGTTATTGAAAGTGGTTGTGAGTGGATGTTGAGAACGGTAGTTAGTAAAAGTAGGTAAGAGAGCTATGCTGTAGAAAATCTTATTAGTTAGGTCGTATGTCTGTTTACAGATGTGGGATGTTATGCTTCTTTAAGTGCTATTTTTATGTTGACTGTAAATATATCATGATGTTGAGTTCGTCGTGGTTGTGTGACTTCTGGTTTTGTTTTAGCTTAATTGATCATTATAGTTGTGATTAGACCATACCACAGAGAGGGGCATGATTTTGGTTTGTACTGTTTACCTGTGATTCTTTATATCAGGGTTTCCCTATCTTGGCAGTTTTAAAACTCATGGACTTCAACTTCCAGAATTCCCTAGGCACCATGGGGAATGGTTCCCCAGACATTTGAAATTCACATGTCTTCAAGTTGCTAAGGTTTGGAAATCCTGCTTTACATGGGGGCAATAACAAGACTAGGACACCAAATTTCTCAGTATAAATCAGCCTCACGTCCTCCACAATTCCTACAGACCTTGTCATCCAGTATTATTTAACCATGCTCCAAGAAGACAGATTGATCTAATTCAAATAGTTTTAATAAGAGGTAGGCTTCACATAATGTGGTTTGTTTGGTTTGGGCTTCACATATTGTATTAACTTATCAATTAAGGCCATATGGTTAAACTATGGAGTTTTTTTTTTAAATAAGAACTTCCACCATGAAAGTTGAGAAAATACTGAAAGAAAGTAATGAAAACTTTATGGTGTGCTTGTGACTTGGGTTTGCACACTGCCCTCAGTTAGAATACAATTTGCTTGGTTTTGAGTTAGAGTGGTAGGTGAGCTCAGAAATTATGATTTATAAACAATACTCGTGGGATAGTGTGATGTGTGAACTCGGGGAGCTGTCTTTGTTTAATAGACCATAGTTAAACAAATCACAATTTCATGGGATATACAAACCAGTCTACAGTCTCAGGGAATGTATAAAGGAACTGCCTTGTATCCTTCCTGCAGGCTGCTTTATAACAGAATGTTTTAACTCCGCTGTTCTGTTGATGTTTTCCTGCCAGGTGGGCAAAATGTTGTCTTTCTCCCTTTCCTCCAAGTCCACCCTTAAAATCTTCTGGTCAAACTCCAACACCCTGAGAAATAGAGCTGAAAAGACTGGGTGTTTGGAGCTTCAGCCATTGCATTGCATTTATTCATTAAATGTGTCAAGGCTGATCATGGTTACAGCAATGGCCATCCTCACCAAACAGATAAAAACTACCTATGCTTTTGGGTTTCTTTCCTTTAAGTCTCTATAATCGTGCCAGGTACAGTATATTGTTTCAAGTTCCCCTGTTTACACAACAGTCAAGGGATTGTCTGGTTCTAGGGTGGAACATAGTGATTAAGAAAGTGGGTATATTGGTTAGTATAACTTTCATTTCAGTTGTTAACCTGCCCATCCAGTCATATCAAACATGCAGGTTTTGTTATAGTGGGAAATGGCCCAATTCTGTTTGACCAGGACTATGAATCTCCTGCTCTGCCTTTTGGAAAGCAGAGCAAAGCTGGCTCACCGAGAACAGAAAGTGTCCAATGCTTCATGTTCCTGGAAGCAGAAGCTCCTCAGTTTTAGCTTGAGGATAATGAGGACAGAAGGACAGGGACGGTAGGCACAGTGGTGCGCTTATGCACGCCCCTTACAGACCTCTTAGGAATGGGGAGAGGTCTCCTGTAGACAGTCTAAGGTTAAAGTTTTGGGGGTTTGGGGAAGAAACCACAGAGTCAGGTAGTGCATTCCAGGCATTGATCACTCTGTTGCTGAAGTCGTATTTTCTGCAGTCGAGTTTGGAGCGGTTTACATTAAGTTTGTATCTATTGTGTGCTCGTGTTTGTTCCCGTTGAAGCTGAAGTAATCATTGACAAGAAGGACATTTTGGTATATGATTTTATGAACTACATTTAGATCAGATCGAAGGCGACGTAGTTCTAAATTGTTTAATCCCAATATTTCAAGTCTGGTGGAATAAGGTATTCTATTGCGAGCAGAGGAGTGGAGGACTCTTCTTGTATGAAGCAGGGAATACAATATATAAGTAGTGGGCTATTTCCTGGTATTTTTCCTGGTATCTGGGTATTTTTCCATCTCATATAGCATGTCAGTTACTGACATTATTGACTTTTGCCAAGGCCTACTGTGGCTTTATGAGGTAGCATCATTATCTTGTTACCCAGTGGTACTGGACAACTTATGAGTTTCCTGCTACTAATTCGTTCTTGTTTAACACAGGCAATAAAGCTCTTGTCTGCTTCCTGCCTGGGATGTCCTCTAACCCATTGCTGAAATTCAGATTTTTCTGAGTGTTGGTAACATCCCTGCTCATTTCCAGCATTACTATTCAGGGCATAACTGGTTTTTACAGAAACAGATATGACTATGGCTGTTTCTTTCCTCCCATCCCGACTAATGGCAAGTAAAAAATGTATGTTTTGGTCCTATCAGGCTCATGATCTCCTTTTTTGCACTTCATTGCTTGCAAGCATTCATGGGTAACTTGTCCCTGTAACGTTTTCCCATCATGCATCTTTTAATAGCCATTACTGGGGAGATGCAATGATCTTGCAAGAGTCATATCGTTCCTTATAAAGTGTCTATCTTGGCTTTAAAGAGGAGGGGGAGGTTATTGTCTTATTTGGTATATGGTATGCATTTTCTTACTACTCTGTAATCTAGGACTATATTTTGTCCTCTTTAAATGTATTTCTGTGATCTTACCTTTCCCCTCCCCTCTTTTTATCCTTTTTCTCAAACAGCACCCCATAATAGTGTCCAAAGACCAGCTTCCTGTGATCATTTTATAAGGATGTTATAAAACCAAGGGTTACATTTATGACCCCATTTTCATCTTCTGGCATCTGTCGTGAAATAATTGTATATGAGGAAACCCACCCACCCTGCATGCCCCCCTCTCTCCCCCCCCCCGTGTCTGTCTGTCTGTCTGTCTGTCTGTCTGTCTGTCTGTCTGTCTGTCTCCAGAAAACAGACAGATAGAGAAATAGATATGAAAGAAAGCAGGGTGGGTGGGATTCCTCATATACAAAGAAAGAGAAACAGAGAGTATGCGCAAACATGCACGTGCGCACACACACACACACACACACACACACACATATGTGCATGCAAACACACAGAATACACAATCAGAGAGGGAAAGAGCATGAGAGAGAAATTGCTTGCCACACACCATTTAAAGCCAGGAGAGTTATTTGTGTCCTTATTATTTCCAAAGGCTTTTGTCTAAAATGAACTAAAAAAAAACCCAAGCACCAATATTTGTAGCAGATTGATTATGTGACTGCTGACGTGAGCCTTCTCTTAGTAGTTTTAAATTTCAGTTTGCAGTAAGAGGAGCTGGAGCGAGGCCTATAAAATTATATCTTTCTTGCCTTCATTTTCCCATGCCACATGATGCTTTTATTAAGATGATATAGTATTTTTATTTGCCTTGAAATCTTAGTTTCATGACGCTAATTTGGTTCAGATGGTGGCACCAGACACGAGAAATTTTGAGAACTTTGATAGTCTGCAGGACAATCAGATTTCTTTAATGCCAGAGAGGAAGAGTTTTTAAATGTATACCATAGATAGTAACATTCATTCTTGAGTTATATTATCACATTACACATATAGCACATGGTAGGTTTAGCACATGAAAATATCCTTCATTTCACTCAGGCAGGGGATAATCTGAAATTGTGATTGGCTATTTTATTATGGATAAAAGATTTTAGTATCCTGGAAAGAATAGCACTGATAGTTCAATAGAGTTCTAAGGTGAGGTAATCCTCTTTATTATAAGATACAGGTAGTCGTCGTCTTACGACCACAATTGAGTCAAAATTTTTGTTGCTAAGTGAAATGGTTAAGTTAGTTTTGCCCCAATTTTACGACCTTTCTTGCCACAGTTGTTAAGTGAATCACTGCCATTGTTAAGCTAGTAACATGGTTGTTAAGTGAATCTGGCTTCCCCGTTGACTTTGCTTGTCAGAAGGTCACAAATGGTGATCGCATGAATCCAGGACACTGCAGCCGTCATAATTATGAGTCAAATGACAAGCATCTGAATTTTGATCATGTGACCATGGGGACACTGCAACGGTCATAAATGTGAAAAATAGTCATCAGTAACCTTTTTTTAGTGCCTTTGTAACTTTGAATGGTCACTAAACAATTGGCTGTAAATCAAGGACTGCCTGTATTCCCTTAGACAGTGGTTCTCAACCTTCCTAATGCCGCAACCCGTGCCCCGCCCCTGCACCCCCACCATGCCCAACCCCGCCCCAACGCCTGCCGCCGCAACCCCCGCCCCGCCGCCGCCATTTGGGTTCTTTTACCCTCTGCACATGCACAAAACGTTCTGCGCATGCACAGAGGGTAAAAGAACCCAAATGGCAGCATCCGGGCGAAGTCTCCCGACCCCTGTGAAAGGGTCGTTCGATCCCCAAAGGGGTCGCGACCCCCAGGTTGAGAACCGCTGCCTTAGATGCAATGGCAGCAAATTCTAGGACCTCTTAAGTCTCATGGTCATAGCCCAAATTACTTGCATGTGGGTATATTTGGAGGCAGCATGGAATCCAAACATAGGTATTGTATAGGTATTATAAAATTGTTTTTCTTGCAATGATTCCCAAGAGTTTTTTTTCTTTATGGCTGCATTTGTGAGCCACAAGACCAAATATTTAATTACTCTTATTGGCTGTTTTTGTCCTTTGGAACAGTCCTAACACACACACACACACACACACACACACACACACACACACACACACGGAAAGTCCTTCTTTGTTGATCATTGGCACATGAACCAAGAATTGTTCATGTGCCATGTATGTAAGATTTTGTATGCTTTTTAAAATTCATGTTAAATTGTTTTAAATTATATTGTTTAGTGGTTCTTCAAATGTTGTACGCCGCCCTGAGTCCCCAGGGAGTAGGGCGGCATATAAGAATAATAAATAAATAAATAAATAAATAAATAAATAAATAAATAAATAAATAAATAAATAAATAAATAAATAAAAAATAAAAAATAAAAAATAAAAAATAAAAAATAAAAAATAAAAAATAAAAAATGAATGAATGAATGAATGAATGAATGAATGAATGAATGAATGAATGAATGAATAAAATTGTAGTTTGTTCTCTCTCTGAGGAGTCAGAGCAAGAAGCGATTTCTGATTTCTGAACTGACCGAAAAAGTCAAGCATCATGATTCACATGTCACGGTAAACAGATGCAAATCCAAGGAAGAGCTGCTGTTGTTCTGTCCCCAGGAAGCACACAACCACACAAGCAGTTTGTACACACTGATTTAATGAAACAAAGGCTACTAATAAAACGTCTTAGTAGTACTCAAGATGCACACACCAATTTACAAACAAACTGTTATCAGCAAGCAACCAACTATCAATTAAGCTTCATTAATAGCTGGTATCAGTTCAAAGAGTTCGAAGACAATGACAAGCAGTTGAGTCTGTTTATCTTACGGAGTTTTCAAGAGTTGGCAAAGTTCCTAGAAATTAGTCCTAGATAATCCAAGCCAATGCAGAGAATGCCAAAACAAGAGTCAGGGAACAAGCTATGATCAGACAGACAGGTCTGACAGACAGGTCTCTTTCTCAAATGTTGTTCTCTGCAGCTTGTTAGCTGCAACTGATGACCTTAAATAGACTAGGGGAGTGACCAATTAGCCTCAAGTCTTACTCCCAAGTAGACCTCCTCCGGAGTAAACATTCCTGCATCTTAGCAGCCCTGCGTGCTCTTGCATTCAGGAAAGGAGTAGCCCCTCCTTTCTCAGCACTGCCAAGAGGCACTGAAGGTTCCAAATGCCCAGGCTGCACAAGCTGCGGGTGGGCCACAACAGCTGTGCTTTAGTTTTGTCTTGCTAGCAGGTAGACCTGAGGCAGCTCACTTTGGGAAAACAAGAACTCTTCAAAGCCGATTTATTAGAACATGCTAGCATGGCTTCAGCCATGAACTTGAGCCAATCTGCTCACATTCCCACACAGGTGGACACAACAAGACCACATAGAAATGGCAGCAGAAGTTTTGAGAATGGCAGGACTGGAAGGTGACTGAATTTAAAAGAATGGGTTCTTAAACCTCCTGCTACCAAAGAGCCAGGAGTGGCATTTCTCATGTATGTTTTATTTGCAGGATAACATTTATATAAATAAAGACATGCCATTTGAACCGACCATAGCTTTGTAGGTTTTGTGTATTCAGTAATCATTGCTTAATCATTCTAACATCTTCCTCCAAAAAGATCAGTGTAAAACATATGGTTCTTTCACCCTCCGCCTTGAAGTCTTCTAAGCTTGCAAGGCAGGCTGAGAAAGCATCATGAGACTCAAACCTAACCATGACTGGCCTGCTCTTCTTAATCTTCATTGCTGGATTGGTGTATCACATGCATGCTATGAGAACCCAAATAGTGGTTGTCCTGGTGTGTTTTATGAGCAAGCCTACCTTTGTCTGTATCACAGTGTATTATACCTTTTTCTGTTGCATCAGTTAAAGATTGCTCTGAATTTGTCATTTTCATCTGGGTGGGCTTTTTCTCCAGCATTCCAGTGCTGTTGCCCGGTTTCCCTGTGTGATGTCGACTTAGCTTGGAGGGGTTGGGGATCAGTGGTGGGTTTCAAAATTTTCCACTACCAGTTCTGTGGGTGTGGCTTGGTGGGCGTGGCAGGGGAAGGATACTGTAAAATCCCCATTCCCTCCCCACTCCAGGGGAAGGTTACTACAAAATCCCCATTTCCTCCCAATCAGCTGGGACTTGGGAGGCAGAGAATAGATGGGGGTGGGGCCAGTCAGAGGTGGTATTTACTAGTTCTCCGAACTACTCAAAATTTCCGCTGGCCAGAACTGGTCAGAACCTGCTGAAACCCACCTCTTTTGGGGATGCTCTATTGACTGGACAATGGGGTCAGGTACACTTGACCAAATCGAGGCTAAAGTACAGGGAAACAATTAAGGTTCATTTATTGTATGCACTCAAACATGTAGCTTCAGCTAATGCTTTGGTTTGAGATTGAGCCTGTTTATGGCTAAATGGATCCTTTTGTAGAGGTGCCTGTTCTTCCCATTTACCTAACTCAAGAGAAAGGGGCCAGAGTGGCTGTAGTCACGGGCATTTTCGCTGTTTCTTAGGAGCCTCCATCAAGCTGCTTCATGCCATTTAAGGGTCTTAGCAAAACCTCAAATCTGAGACATAACTACACATACGTCTTGTATTTCAAAGACACTTTGGAGTGTTTTGTGATTGGAAAGAAACTGAAACCTTTATTGTTTTTCTGGAATGCTTTGTCTGTGTTGTGTACTTGCTGGGAGGAGTGGATGGGTGAAAGAGTGAGATATGATTACCAGTAGTTTTTTAAAATTATTATTAACAATGGTTTGGCGTAAGAAAAGCAGAGTACATTCTGATGCTTAAGCCACTGGGGTTCACATAATAATGTGTCTCTTGGTGGCTGTGTTAGTGAAGTTAGGAAATGAGTTGATTTATTGATACTATAACTTAAAAAAAAAGAGGCTCAGATGCTTCGCTGATATTAATCATTGCTATTCTGGAAAAAGCCATGTGACCAGACTGTGTGCAGCCCACCGATCTTTGAACTGGTAGGAAAATATGTCAGTCTAAAATCTTTGCTTTGATTACCTAACCCTATTCTGCTGGGTGGTGCTGTCATAACAATTTTATTGCGGGACAAGGTCACGGAAGTCTCTAATGGCCTCCCTAGGTTTTGTTTCCCCTCACACTAAGTGTTGATTGCTTGTGGAGAGAACAGCCACCAACCAGTCTCTTTAATCTAGCAGCATGGGGTCATGGATGCCTACACTTTGAAACAACTTGTGGAGTAGGAAAATGGCAAAGAAATAGGAAAATGGCGTCCTGACTAAAAACAGTGAAAATGTGTCAGCCCTTCAAGGTAGATCAAAGTTATGAATGCTAACACTACTTTTATTATATTTATTTATTTGTACCCCACCTTCATTATTTTTTTTATAAATAACTCAAGACAATGAACACATCTAATACTTCTTCCTCCTCCTATTTTCCCCACAGCGACCCTGTGAGGTGAGTCGAGCTGAGAGAGAGTGACTGGCCCAAAGTCACCCAGCTGGCTTTCATGCCTAAGGCAGGGCTCGAACTTGCAGTCTCCCACTTTCTTGACTGGAGCCTGCACCACTAGACCAAACTGGTTCTCATAGAAAAAGAAATGAATAAATTTAATGTTACAGAAACAAAATCTTCCAAGTCTGAATACATTCCATCCTCCATTTATCTTGATGAAAATCATGGAGGGTCAAGTGGGAGATGCTTTCTTAAATTACATTTCAGTCTGGAATTTAGACCTAGTTTGCTTGACAATTGTCTTGCTTTTGACTCTTCCTTCTGTTTCTCAAGGTTATTCCTTCTTCCCATTACAAAACTACAACAACCTGAAACCCCTTCTAGCAAAACCAGTGTAATATTTGTGATCAAACCGGCATAAAACACAGTTGGCAAAACCAGATTCTTTCATATTTAAAATCTACCATCTGCACGACATAGGACATTTTAGGTATAGATCTACCATTTGTTTAAAGCAGCCTTAAACCCTTGTTTATGAAGCAGGCTTAGTGTGCTTACAAAGAGCAACAAACATAAAGCTGATCCTGTAGTTTGAACAAAAGGATTGAAATAACCTGCTGTTTGCCTTTAAATATTGTTCGTTTATTTGTTCCATTAATAAGTTAGCAAATGAGCTTTGCACATATCTCACCTACCCAAAGTATGGGAACATTTTTTTATCAACTGAAACTGGGTGCAGAAATTAAAATGTTAAACTTTTAAAATAAATCATATTTGTGTTTTTTTCTAATAATACTTTGTTTTGCTGAAGAAAGAATCAAAACAGTCCGGTGTGAATAAAACAGCTTTCAAATCACAATTTTTATTTCCACCAAGTCCCTGATAAAAACCCCTGATGTATTTCTGGTTAATAAAAAATGTTATTTTTAAGAAATAGTGGGATGCACTGAGAATCTTGGCAGAGGACTTTTTCTATGGTTGTGAGGTTAAGTTGAACTTATCATTACTCAGAAGGAACAAGTTGCTTTAGGCAGCAGAATCAGAGAAATAGCGGTCCATCCTGGCCTCTTGATATAGCTGAAGCAGTGGCATTATCAAGCAATAGCCCAGGGCACATGCTCTTCCCTCTTTGGTATTGTATCAGTAAATTAAAAAAAAAACAACTTAGGGTGAGCAGATTGGTGGCTTTCTTCCCTTAGCCAGTTAGCCAGCTGCACCAGGATACTCGCATAATGCCATTTGATAAAGCTACTTTTCAATAATAGATCATAAAAATGAATCTTCAGTGGGAAACCCCCAAATTCCAAGCTTCCCCCCCCCCCATTGCTGCTTCCTTTAGGAGCAGCAGCTGTGGTGGAGTGTAGACCTAGTCCTGGAAATAAGGAAGCTCAATCAAGATGGGAAACAGTTAGACCAGTGGTTCCCGAGATGGTGCAGTGGTTAAATGCAGCACTGCAGGCTACTGCTAGTTCAGCAGTTCAGCTGTTCAAATCTCACCGGCTCAAGGTTGACTCGGCCTTCCATCCTTCCGAGGTCGGTAAAATGAGGACCCAGATTGTTGGGGGCAATATGCTGAACTCTGTAAACCGCTTAGAGAGGGCTGTAAAGCACTATGAAGCGGTATATAAGTCTAAGTGCTATTGCTGCTATTGCTATTCCCAAACTTTCTAATGCCGCGACCCCTTAATATAGTTCCTCATGTTGTGGTGACCCCCAACCATAAAATTATTTTCGTTGCTACTTCATAACTGTAATTTTGCTACTATTATGAATCGTAATGTAAATATCTAATATGCAGGATGTGTTTTCATTGTTACAAATTGAACATAATTAAAGCATAGCGATTAATCACAAAAACAATATGTAATTATGCCAGATGAGAAATTCTCGGGCCAGTCTTTGCAAGAGCACAAGGAATATCATCTTCCACAACAAGTCTACTTCTGTATTTAGACTTGATAACCAACCAGTGTAGCAATATTTCTCAATCTCAGCAACTTTTAAGGTGCCTGGACTTCAACTCCCAGAATTCAAAGCAAAGCTGGCTAGGGAATTTTGGGAGTTGAAGTCCAGGTATATTCAAGTTGTTGAGGTTGAGAAATTGTGGCCTGCAGTGTAGAAAAACTAGAAATCAGATAAGCTTCCAGCAAAGTAATCCCTGTTTAGTAGCTTTCTCCCAGGACTCCAAAGTTTCAGGAGGCAAACAGGGGGCAAAAAAAACATGATTGGTCCAAAAACATTGCCAGGGTCCCCAAAGCCAATTTCCTCTTTTAAGCTCTTTCTTCTTAAAACAGCCCCATATTCCTTCCTCCCCATGGGGCCTGCTCACCCACCCTTCCCAAAACCTCTGCAAAGACAACGATTTTAATTTGCAAGGCTCTTCTTTCAACAATTTCTTTCTTTCTTTCTTTCTTTCTTTCTTTCTTTCTCTTTCTTTCTTCCTTTCTTTTTCTTTCCCTCTCACTTTTTTCTCTTCCTTTCTTCCTTCCTCCCAACCTTCCTCTTCTTTATTTCTTTCTTTTTCTTTCTTTCCCTCTCTCTCGCTTTTTTCTCTTCCTTCCTTCCTTCCTCCCTCCCAACCTTCCTCTTCTTTCTTTCTCTTTCTCTTTCTTTCTCTTTCTTTCTCTCTTTCTTTATTTTCTTTCTTTTTCTTTCTTTCCCTCTCTCACTTTTTTCTCTTCCTTGCTTCCTTCCTCCCAACCTCCCACCTAACATTCTTCTTCTTCCTCTTCTTCCTCTCCTTCCCTTCCTTCCTCTCCTTCCCTTCCTTCCTTCCTTCCTTCCTTCCTTCCTTCCTTCCTTCCTTCCTTCCTTCCTTCCTTCTATTTTCTCTTCTTCCCTCTCCTAGCCCTCAGCACTGCAAGATCTGCGCGTGCCAAACTCTCTGGCAACCCAGACAAATAAGCGCATTATGGTTATTCAGTCACTCCAGGAAAGCAGAGTGAGCAGGGAGGGGATCCTGCCCACCCTGCCTACACTTGTAGCAAAGCCAGCCTGCCCCACAGAGCCGACCTTGTCCAGGGAACCAGCCAGCCAACCAGCCCACCCCACCCTCGCCTTGCCTTCTCCAAAAGGCGCCCTCCGCTTGGGGGCAACCCTTTGGTGAAAGGTCCCGGTGCAAAAAAAAATGGCTGGCCCCAAGAGACCGGGAGATGCCCCGGAGAGAGCAGCCCTGGAAACCCAGCCATAATTTCCTGCTTCTCTCCCATCCCTCTGCACCCCTTCCCCAGTCCAATCCATACCCCACCCGGGAGATGGGGGGCTGCAAATCCCCACCACCATGCAGCGATCCTGTCCACGACTCCTTGCTCCCCATTGCACGTCTCCAAGTTGCCCAACAGGAGGAGGGTAGAGCTGGAAGAAAAAGGGGGGCTGCCAATCATAGGGACCCCCAATTAGAAACCCCCTCCCCCTGCTCCCTCCTGGAGACCGCCAGCTGCAGAACCCACCTCTCCATTGCGTTGCCGGCCATCCTTTTCTGAGTCACGGGAGGGAACGGCCAGCCAACGACCACTTAAGTTTAAAAGCGCACAACAGCGGGAAGGAGGACAGCTGGGTCGGGCTCGTCTGTCTGCCCTCTCACCCTCGGCTGGGCGGAGACAGGGCTAGCCTGATCATATGGAGCAGGGTGGCAGAGATCCAGCGAACAAAGAGGCAAACAGAGAGGGAGGGAAGAGAAAGACTGAGAGATATTAGCACAGGGCTAGCCTGATCATACGGAGCAGGGAGGCGAAGACCCAGGGAACAAAGAGGCAAACAGGGAGGGAGGGAAGAGAGAGACTGAGAGATATTAGCACAGGGCTAGCCTGATCATACGGAGCAGGGCGGCGGCGATGGACCATGCTCCGGCACCACCTCCTTCTCCAGTTCCCTCTGGCTTAGCTCCTCCTGCCCCCAGCGGTGGCGCCCTCAGCACCGAGGCTGTATGATCAGGCTAGCCCTGTGCTAATATCTCTCAGTCTCTCTCTTCCCTCCCTCCCTGTTTGCCTCTTTGTTCGCTGGGTCTCCACGCCAGCCGAGGGCGAGAGGGCAGACAGACGAGCCTGACCCAGCTGTCCTCCTTCCCGCCGTTGTGCGCTTTTAAACTTAAGTGGTCGTTGGCTGGCCGTTCCCTCCCGTGACTCCCTTTCCCTTCGACACCAGTGGGAAGAAACTGCCACTGCAAGCAGGAGACAGGGGTGGCCACAGATGTCTTAAGCACCACCTTGCACTCTCCAGCGCGCAATCTTGCGACGCCCGGCCCCTTAGCTGATGCCTTCAAAGCTCGGCCGCCAGGCGTCACAAACGCCTCTCGCTGAATGGCACCTCTCCCGACCAATTGGAGGGCTTGGGCAAGTTGAGCCGATATGGCCAGGCTTGTGGCGGGGGGTGGGAGCTGAGGATGCCGGGACGACCCCTGGGAAATGGTCATTCGACCCCCAAAGGGGTCACGACCCCCAGGTTGGGAACCGCTGAGTTAGACTTAAGGATTGACTTTGATCAGCTGCCAGGTCCATCTTCTTCTAAAGAGAGTGGAGGTTACTTATGTATCCAGGCCTTTGACGCATTTCCTGGCCCATCCTTGCGCCTAGGAGTGATTTTGATAATGGACGAGATGTTGTGAAAGAAGGTTTAAGTGGCCTTGGGAAGAGGGAACGGAAAGGAGGAGTTGAAGAGGTGTTTCAATAAAATTGACTCAGTCCAAAAAAATAGGAAAGCACAAGAATGAAAATCAAAATAACCTGGCCTTCAGCTCTGACGGGCTTTCAAAACTTTCTTATTCTATCCTACAACAATTAAAAGAACAGATCAAAATTCCTACTATTCCTGATTCTTGATCTTGCCTACTTCACAGGAGAATAGGCTAGGCTAGGCTGGGCTGGCTGGGCTGGGCTGGGCTGGGCTGGGCTGGGCTGGGCTGGGATGGGATGGGCTGGGATGGGATGGGATGGGATGGGATGGGATGGGCTGGGCTGGGATGGGATGGGATGGGATGGGATGGGCTAGAATAAAATAGAATAGAACAGAACAGAATAGAATAACAGAGTTGGAAGGGACCTTGGAGGTCTTCTAGCCCAATCCCCTGCTCAGGCAGGAAACCCTATACCATTTCAGACAAATGGTTGTCCAAGTCCATTTCGGCTAACGAAATTTAACAGACTGGTTTTGCTTGAGAAAGAGCAACATGTTCCTCTCTCAAGGCAAGATCCATAGTACCTATTTTTAAATTGATAAAATACCATAATAACAGCTAAAATAACTAACCATTTGTTTCCCTCTTATGAACTGCCAGAACAGCGGCACAAGATGGTTTCTTGTCTCTGTTAGGTGATAGAACAGGCCTTTAGTAAAAAAAATATTTATGCTTCAGATTTCACAAAGCTACACAACTAAATGGGAAAAGAAAGTGAATGAAATTCAGGATGGCTGGACCAAAATTTCATGTGACTGTAATGGGGCTATTTTTTTTCAACCTTTCATAAAACATTTCCTGTGCTAAAAGTATGAAATTGATTCATTAGACCTTTTAGAAATTGCCTCTCGGTTTGGAAGGAGAATTCTTGTCTGCTCCTTTTCCTACTTGCAACTTTGGTGGGAGATAGATCTATGTGCATATGTATTGTACCTCTCCCTGAGGATCCGTGCTTGAGATTCCAAGATTGAATTACTAAATGTCTAAAACATAAAGAGTTTCTCTACGTATGCACTCACAAGACTTCTGCAATAAAGTCCTGCATAGCAGGGGAGGTCAGATGCCTTCAGGAGAATTCATCCACAGTTAGAGCAACCTTACCGAGGAGCTTAAGATTCCTCCAAAAGCATTTGAAAACCCATGTGGTATGTCACTGAACACCCCAGGACCAAATGACCCTATTGGATTCTTTAAAAACTTTTTTTTTAAAGATATGGATTTTGTTCACAGAACTGGTACATTTTAGTATAGTTTTTATAATCTATACTAAAGATTATACTTTTTATAATCTGTATAGTTCTAATATTTTAATCATTTTTACTCATTTTTTTACTCATTTTTACCCTGCCCCTTAGCTGATGCCTTCAAAGCTCGGCCGCCAGGCGTCACAAACGCCTCTCGCTGAATGGCACCTCTCCCGACCAATTGGAGGGCTCGGGCGAATTGAGCCGATATGGCCAGGCTTGTGGCGGGGGGGAGATGAGGATGCCGGGGCGACCCCTGGGAAATGGTCATTCGACCCCCAAAGGGATCACGACCCCCAGGTTGGGAACCGCTGAGTTAGACTTAAGGATTGACCTTGATCAGCTGCCAGGTCCATCTTCTTGTAAGCCACCCAGATTGTTAAAAACAAAATTTATAGGGGAGATAGTTTTTTTTAAAAAAAGGAGTCCCACTAGTCAACTATAGGAGGTGTTGCTCATTTCAGTTTCAAAGCCATTGACCCAACGCTTTCTGAAGATATTTCCACAGTCATGTGGCCAGCATGATATCATGGAGGGCTGTTACCTTCCCACCGAAATGGTACCTATTTATTTACTTGCATCTGCATGCTTTCAAGCTGCTAGGTTGGTAGGAGCTAGGGCTAGGATGGGAACTCGGACCTGAACCTGGGTTCCAGCTTTCCAGCTGACAAGCCCAGCGTCTTAATTGCAGACCCACTGTGCAATGGTTAAAGGTGTGATGGGCAGCATAAAATTTAAATGAATGAATGAATACATACATACATGCATAATGTGTTTCCCTGAAAATAAGACCTGTCATATTTTTTGAACCCTGAAATAAGCGCTTGGCCTTATTGCCATGCACTCAAAAGCCCAATTGGGCTTATTATCAGGGGATGTCTTATTTTGGGGGAAACAGGATACATACATACATGCATACATGCATGCATGCATGCATACATACATACATACATACATACATACATACATACCAATCTGAACAGAACAAACTGTTAGAAAAGAATCTACTGCTGTTCAGCATTCCTTCAGCAGAGAAAGCTGATTATGTAATATCAGCTTCTAATGTTGGTGCCCATAAAGGATGCTACAGTCACGGTTCACCAGCATTTCCAGAGCTGTGGGTTTCTTAATCCCTATTCTAGATTAAATCACTGATTACGTCCGGTGGCCTGCCCTGCATCTGACTGAACTTTCATCCTTTCTTTTTCATTGAAATCACTCTCTGACCATGAGACAATTCTGAACAATCCTCAGGTCTTTTACAGAAGGTTAATTTCCCACCAGACAGTATCATGTAACAGACGGTTCGCACAGGACGACTGCGCCGAACTGTAAAAAATAAATGAACTTTGGAAAGAAAGCCTATTTGCAATTAATTTAGGGGTATGTAGTGCCTAATTATATAGTGCGGCATATAAGGCATCTGTGTGAAATCCAATATTAGTTTTGAAAGAGGGTGGTCTTTATTCCCCACCCCCCAAGCGTGGCCTTTGAGTTTGGTCTAATGTATGTGCAATGCACAAACATTTTTGACTGACTATTCACACCTATGATCTTGTAAATATTTGCAATTTTCTAGATCATAAATACTGCTGCATAAGCAGTTCTTGCAAGACACCATTTCTCCTCCATTAAAGGTTAATTTGCAGGTTAGTAACCTATAGAAAGAAGATATGTGTACTTTTATGTTAATGTGCTGTAAAGGGAGACGAGTGTCTCCAAAGGCAATTTGTAATTCTCTAGCGGCCCTTCCTTGTGGCACCACTCAAAGCTCAACGTGAATTCTTTTCATCGGTTCATGTTTATGGCAAGCTTAATCTTCTGTTTTAAAGCAAGAGGGGGGGCAGGAGGAGGGTGGCGGAAAGATCTTAGCTGTTCCGGCTGTATTTGAAAGCATTTGTGTGTTTGTTTAAACAGTCTCGCATAACACACAAACTCATTCGTCACAGTGCTCAGATACCTGCTTCTGAGCTTTGACGTGGCTCACAAGGAGGCTCGGATGCGGCTGAAGTTGTGGAGGAGGGTGATTGAATCACAAAGGTGCCATGGCTGCACTCTCCCTCGGTACAAGATGTATCCAATTCTAACCCTGGCCACGCATTTTAAGGTGACCTATGATCTTTCATATGGAATCCAGAAAATCTTTTCTTTTTTGTTTTCTCCTTCTCATAATAGTCTCCTCTCCTTTCCTCTCCCCCCACCCACCCCCAGCCACCGCCTTTTCTACTCAGTCATTTGCCTGTCTCCTCTCCTTATACCACTCTAGCCAATGTTTCTTAGTTTTCTAATAAGGAAATATCAGCTTAACCCTTTCCTAGCAATGGTAGAATATAAATAATGTTTCATTTCATGTCAATGGAAAATAATTATCTAAACCAACCCACCAACCAACCAACCAACCTCTAAATGATAGAGAGATAGGGAGGGAGGGAGGGAGGGAGGGAGATGGGTGGATAGATAGATAGATAGATAGGTAGGTAGGTAGGTAGGTAGGCAGGTAGGTGGGTAGATGGATGGATATAGATAGACATAGATAGATAGATAGATAGATAGATAGATAGATAGATAGATAGATAGATAGATAGATAGATAGATAGATAGATAGATATAGATCTGTATTTTAGACTATTATATATGTCTACAGCCCATGTGTTTCTGTAACTGCAAACAGCTTTAGATATATCTATAAATAAACTACAGTATGCTGTTATTGATTTTTGTTAAGTGATATATGTATGCACATAAAAGGACAGAAATCAAGTCCTTCCCATTTTTGAAAATCATATTCTGATACTCTGCTATTTGTAAATAGGAAATAAGTTGTGCATAACATAGAAATAATTTAAAGTATGGATTTATTATGTACTCCAATACATTTTTAATTGATCACAAAAAAAGTGGCTTCACTGGGAATCAGAACAGTAGGCACAATGCCTATCTTTTTTAGGATGTACAATGCAAGCAACAGACATTACAATTATATTACATTACAACAGACAAGATTTCCATTGCCAGGTTGTGCCCACATTTCAATGTTGTTGAACACCCTGATGCCCTGATCAGACATATATATTTTTTAGGGGTAAAGGAAGCAGAGGTGAATCAGAGGAAAATGGCAGAATTATTCCTCACCCCAAAAATGGAGACTATCTGAATAAAACCAAAACTCCCAAAATAAAATAGTACAGTATGGTATACTAGGAGAAGAACAAAGAATAATAGACTTTTTGGCATAAATGAAAAATGATCCTTAGGGACTGGAACTGCAAAGAGTGAACCATGGAAAGATTATTTTGGAAATATCACAATGAAAATAGCCATCATTTCCATATGGGTTGCAGGAAGCCATTTGATAGGAGCAACAGCTATTAAAATTCCAAACTCCTTTGTTTATGTCTCATGTCTTTGTTGATATTGCTTCCCACCCTAGAATTTAATTGAACTGTTACTTCTTGTTTGGAATGTTGTGCCATTGGCACAGATAAAAAAAAGCACCAAAACAGTGCTAATATTCCCATTTCTACTTTCTAATCTTATTTTCAATTTTGCATTAAAAAGAATCTCTCTCTTACTTTTTCCACCCACTTCTTTTTGCTAGTGTTTCATAGTAAGAAGCGTTAGCTTTAAAACTACTATCTAGTGTCATATCTTGAAAAGGATAATTTCTTAGTCCTATCCAATTGTCAAATAACTGTTGTGTTATCACTTCACCTTAGAAAAGTGTTTCTCAACCTTGGCAACTTTAAGACAGGTAGACTACAGTTCCCAGAATTCCCCAGCCAGCAAAGAAGTCCACCCATCTTAAAATTGCCAAGTTTGAGAAACACGGGCTTAGAACATTTAACCCAACACTCCATTTTTAATGAAGGTTTTTTTAAAAAAAATTCAGGAGTCCTGGGAACCTGAAAAGTTCTCTCTTCCCTTTTCAATGGATACAATGGATTATCCACAACAACTTCAAACTCATAAATAATCCTGTCCTCAAATCCATTTTCAGTATCATAATTACAAATGGACTTCTGTTTTCACATTGCAAATACTACCATGCTCAAGTCAATTGTAAATTAATGGAGTGAATGTGAGGTTGTGGTGGCATCAGCTCTTTGAACAGTTCCAAAGGGAGGATACCTAGAAGCGGGTACAAAATTGGTTAAGGCCCAGGAGTAGCAGATACATTTGGGCAATACCTCTATTTTATTTATTTTTATCCTGCCTTTATTACGGTGCTTTTTAAGTACAGGTAGTCCTTGACTTACGACCACAATTGAGCCCAAAATATCTGTTGCCAAGTGAGACACTTGTTAAGTGAATTTTGACCCATTTTGTAACTTTTCTTGCCACAGTTGTTAGGTGAATCACCGCAGTTGTGAATTTAGTAACACGTTTGTTAAGTGAACATGACTTCCTCATTGACTTTGCTTGTCAGAAGGTGACAAGAGGGGGGTCACATGACCCTGGGACTCTGCAACCATCATAAATATGAGTCAATTGCCAAGTGTCTTGAGTTCTGATCACGTGACCATAGGGATGCTGCAATGGTCGTAAGTGTGAGAAATAGTCATAAGTCACTTTTCTCAGTGCCGTTGTAACTTTGGTCCATAAATGAAATGTTGTAAGTCGAGGACTACCTGTAATTCAAGGCAGCAAATCTACTTAATACTCCTTCCTCCTCCTCCTCCTCCTATTTTCCCCCACAACAAAGTCACCCAGCCGGCTTTCATGCCTAAGGTGGCACTAGAACTCACCGTCTCCCACTTTCTAGCCTTAACCACTAGATCAAACTGGCCTACAGGCCACAAGACCCAAAAAAAGGGGGGAGCTGTTCCTGTTCTGTCCCCACGAAGCACACAACCACACAAGCAGTTTGTACACACTGATTTAATGAAACAAAGGCTACTAATAAAACATCTTAGTAGTACTCAAGATGCACACACCAATTTACAAACAAACTGTTATCAGCAAGCAACCAGCTATCAATTAAGCTTCATTAATAGCTGGTATCAGTTCAAAGAGTTCGAAGACAATGACAAGCAATTGTGTCTGTTTATCTTACGGAGTTTTCAAGAGTTGGCAAAGTTCCTAGAAATTCGTCCTTGATAATCCAAGCCAATGCAGAGAATGCCAAAACAAGAGTCAGGGAACAAGCTATGATCAGACAGGTCTCTTTCTCAAACGTTGTTCTCTGCAGCTTGTTAGCTGCAACTGATGACCTTAAATAGACTAGGGGAGTGGCCAATTAGCCCCAAGTCTTACTCCCAAGTAGACCTCTTCCAGAGTAAACCTTCCTGCCTCTTAGCAGCCCTGCGTGCTCTTGCATTCAGGAAAGGAGTAGCCCCTCCTTTCTCAGCACTGCCAAGAGGCACTGAAGGTTCCAAAGGCCCAGGCTGCACAAGCTGCAGGCAGGCCACAACAGTTCCTTTGCCAAGGTGAGGAAAATGAGTTTTTCTACCTTCCTTCTCCAAAGATTGCTGCATTACAAAGTTTCCCTCAGCCCTGCTTTGTATTTGCTTCAGTCCATTTTGATATTAAATTTATTCATGGATAGGTTTGGAAAGGTTTTATGGAAGTGGCCAAACTGGCTGATCAGAAAGGGCCTATTCTTCCTTCCGGTGCACACTTCCAGCTAATGATACGGAGTTCATGGCTCCTCATACATATTTGTGTTCATTAGGCAGACTATTTCTGCTTGAATAGGTGTTTGCCTTGTTAGTAATGCTTGCCTCAAGACATTCCTGTTTACCTCCCCAGCTGTTCTCTTCATTTCTTTTCTCTATTTATTTAAAACATTGGTAGAGCCACCCATCTTATAACTGCTGCTGGGCAGCTGTCAAACAAAGTGAAGGACTCTTCGTCTTCAGTCCCTCATTTCTTCCTGACCAAAAATAGAAATTTGGAGAAGCGACCGCAGGAAGAGAAGTGACAGCCACAAGCGTGCCAGCGAAGTTGTGGCCGGCGTAGGAGCAGGTAATGGAGAAAAACAGAGGCCTGAAATCTTTATAATCGTGTAATGTTCTGCTTTATGATATGTTACGTTAAGCTCTGAGCATTGCTGAGTTGTAAAATATAGCTAGCTGAAGATTGAAAATAGAAATAAAATTCAGAAGAGCGTTTTGCAACAAAGCCCCAAGGCAACTTCTCTTTTGAATAGATGCTAAAGGTGAATTTGATTTAGATATATATGTACCTGCACACTTAGCCCAAGCAGAATGGCTTCTTATTTGCACTGCTGGAAAATTCAACCCTTGATTCTCTTATCTAAATGCCCACTTTCTCAAAAGCTGGCCGTAATTTTTCTCGCAAATTACTGCATATTAAAAAATGTTGCAGGCTTCATTATTCACAGCTATTAGCCTCATGAATCCTTTCCCCACCCCACACACACACAAACATTTTTCTTTCTGAAATACACTTAATACCCATTAAATTAAATGCAGTCGAATGGGTATGTTAGAATAATGAAATTCACCATTTAAAGGCTAATAAATCCAACAGCGATTCTGGGAAAGCTTTTGCTAGGCAAACCAGGATCTTTGGGTTTGTATCTTCAACTTTTGAAGTCACATGGAATCCTAGAATTACATTCTTTAGAGAACAAGGATTTTCCCAGGACCAGATGAGGTTGATAGGATACAGATTAATATGACAACCCTCCTAACATGGTGGCGCCATAGCTTGGTGGCAGGTAGCCAAAATTTGACAGAATATTGGGTGTAGAGTAGATCCATGTATGTGCAAATGTTGATATGTGTGTCTTAACCCTCAAACAGGGGCTTCAGGTCTCCAGTATTGTGAATGGATTTCTCCCAGTTCTGAACAATAAAACAATAATTTTGCTCCTGCTTCCCCAGGGAGATCATTATCTCTCCTACTACGCTGTGAGGAAATAGACCTGCCGCCTGCCCCTATTAGATATGTATGTACGTACTGTATGCATTTAGAATTTTCCTAAGGAGATCTACCCATCCTCTGGGGTCAGATAGGGTAGGCAAGCTCCTGTGTCCTTCCTCCAAATAACGTATTGTCATCTGATGGGAGCTAGAAATCGTGCCTTTTCCAGGGCAGTCCCTACCCTATGGAACCCTCTGCCCCTTGAAGTTTGTCAAACTTGCACCCTTTTAGCGTACCATAAGGCCTTGAACATCTTGGTTTTCCCCCAAGCATTGAGGGATTAGATAATGCCATAGCAATAGCAATAGCACTTATACTCCTCCACAGTGCTTTACGGACCTCTCTAAGAATAGAATAGAATAGAATAGAATAGAATAGAATAGAATAGAATAGAATAGAATAGAATAGAATAGAATAGAATAGAATAGAATAGAATTCTTTATTGGCCAAGTGTGATTGGACACACAAGGAATTTATCTTTGGTGTATATGCTCTCACTGTATATAAGGAGAATAAAATACATTCATCAAGAATAAAAAGATACAACACTTAGTGATAGTCAAGGTTACTAATAAACTATCAAATCGTACTAGGGAACATGGTTTACAGAATCAACATATTGCTCCCAACTATCTGGGTCCTCATTTTACCGACCTCGGAAGGATGGAAGGCTGAGTCAACCTTGAGCCAGTAAGACTCGAACTGCTGGCAGTTGGCAGAGTCAGCCTGCAATACTGCATTCTAACCACTGCGCTACCACAGCTCTTATGGTACATTAGCATAGATTGGCCCCAGGGTTTTCATTGTTTTTAATGTTTTATGTTTTAGCTGGTTGTGTTTTGTAGTTTTAAAAATGATTTTATAGGTTTTTTAATCTTTCTTTGGGGCTACCCAGAGTTGGCTGAAAGATGGGCAGCTATATTAATGTTTCAAATGAATAAATATGTAAATCTATATGTGTTGATTTTAAAAAAAAGACAACAAATAAGCCCCTTCTGTGGTTGGAAACGAGAAATGCTGAAATGGAATCGCCGAGTGATTCCCTCCCCCTAAAGTTTTGAATTATTTCTCAATGATTGCATACTGAAGATATGACTGCATATACCCTGGAGGTACGAACATAGCCAAGACAAGTCTGACTGGCTTTCTCGGATCCCTTTCCCAGGAAATGGACTTGGCTTGACTGCGCTGTGAGTTAAAACAGATTTGTAGACTAAGCTGCACAAGTATTTCGGAACAACTAGACAATGACAAATGCAGTGCTAGGAGGGCCATTCTTAAGTGGCCAAGATGGGAGATGAGATGCTTGTTTGTGAAAATGGATGGTTGAAGGACCAGGCATATTCTGCTCCTTTGGTAACTTCAGTCTTATAGAAATATTCTGCTGCCAGTTTTAGCTGGAGTGTCTCACTGATCATTCTTTCAGCATCATGGATTTTATCTCAATGGGCAAGGTAGAGTAATTACAACACACGTTGCTTTATTTACCTTGAGCATAAGCAAGGTGAGAGCTATCTTAACTCTAGTTGACAATTGTTGTAAGGTTTGCCAGGCAATTTCAGATTCTATTAATGCTTTTTTTTTAATTTATGCCCTTTGGCAATGACGTTCTTTTGCTTTATCTTGTATTACATCTCACAGATAAATACCCTGTTGTGTATTTGAATCTCAACACAGGATTTCTGTTGTTTTCAATAGCTCATTTGGTGTTGCGCATGTAATTTGGTATGAATAAAACATTTTATTCATTAAAATATATCACTTGGATTTTCACATTTGCTTTTTTATCTACTCAGACCTACTGAAATTTAGAAAGCATCTGTTGGTGCCGATGTGTAACA